>QEPC01006353.1:1328654-1367216 GCA_003113815.1 Sphenodon punctatus
GTGGCCCCCCGCTTAACACGGGGGACCTCCAGGAAGGCACCCCCGGCAGACCGCAGGAGCCGCTCTGGGGCGCGGAGGGCGAGGCGGTCCCTAAGGTATGAGGGGCCGAGACCGTGTAGGGCTTTATAGATCATCACCAACACCTTGAACTTGGCTCAGCACACTATCAGCAGCCAGTGCAGAGCTCGGAGCACAGGTGTAATATGCTCCCGGCGGCCCGTCCCCGTAAGAAGACGAGCCGCCGCATTCTGCACTAGCTGCAGCCTCCGAACCAAGAACAAGGGAAGCCCCACATAGAGCGCGTTACAGTAGTCAAGCCATTGTGTGAGATGACACCCCCCACCCCCCAAAAAAACACCACACAGAAGAGGAGTTGAAAAACACGGGGCAATACAGAGTAGAACAACAAGGATGTACCTATGGTGCTTAATAGAACCATGGTAGTGTTTCCCATACTCTATCACTCCTCCCCATCATTTACATCACCAACAATCTCGAGATTATACTAATTTCTTATGTCATTTCTCCTATTATTCCACCAAGTTCTTTTCTCCTGTACTTCGTTCTTATATCCTCCTCCTTGTCATTTCACCATCTCTCCCTGCTGCCTTCATTATTCCATATCATCTCCCCCCCTCCTCCCAAAGTTGCATTTCCATTGCATTATTTCAGAAACACTTAATGAGATAGAATTTAATTCCAAATTAGCATTAATGTTTCCTCCATTCCTTCCATTGGCCTTTCCATGCATTTAATGTCAACGTGTTCTCCAAATTCTTATTAAACACTTACATAGCATTCTGCTCAGCTTTAGTGTTGCCCCCAACCTGCAAAGGAAGAGGATTGGAGCTGAAAGGCCAAGGCAAAGTGTGGGTGTATGGAGCCTAAGTTGTAAGCGAGCACAGTATGCAAAGCCATACAACATCTTTACTGCTTACATGGTGTGGAAGTTAAGGCGGGAGACTTAATACACAATTTCTAGGTTTGTTAACGTTTGCTTGGTATGAATCTGCCTTAACTAAATTTGTAAAACCGTAGGTTTTTCATTTATCTAATATATAGATGCTTAACATTTTCCAGGTGCTTTTATAATGCTAATGAACAATACCCTTACAATGGCTAGGTAAATATCATGTTTCAGTGTACAGAGAGGTTGAGTAATCTGCTCGAGGTCACATGGCAAACTGACAGGCACACAAGCTGACTGGCACACACATCCGATGTTATCAAAGCCGCTCCTAATTTGCATGTATATCCCACTGCCCGAACTCGTAAGTACACTTTAATGCATGTCAGAAAGTGCCCTATGTTGTTTTCCACTTGGAAGTGGAATACTTTTTTGAGGAACAGCAGAAAACTGTTTATAGGACCTGGATTTTTACGTTATTTATTTATGCAAAGAGGACATTAAGAATAACCATTTTTGGTTTCTAACAGCTCTTGGTTTGGATGCAATCTGCTTTGGTTTAAATGTAAGTATTCTGGCTTTTAAAAGCACAGCTGAGAATGGAGCTGGTCAGGGAGTTAACTCTCTCCAGTTGCCCCCACTGACAAACATATTGTCAACTCTTGTGGTTTTATTGTAAGTTTCATGATTGCAGTTTTGTAAAAACCCCAGCTCATGGAATCATGTGCCTATGTGAAAAACTGTTTGCAAAGATTCTAGCTGCCATAGCTTCAGAAATATGCAAATATTACTCCTAGTGTATCTCAAAGGCTGAGAAACCAGAAAGCAAATAAGAACACAAAATATGTGTTTTTTTCAAAAATAAAAAAATTGGGGCACAACATAACTAGTACTGTTGCCATTTCACAGTTTTTACGAATAAAGAACACTTTGGAGCGGAGGTATTCTAAATTAAGGAACTGCCTTTCTGTTCTATGGGACTGTTAGGTTCTGGAAAAAGAGATGCTCCCTTAAAATAGTAATATCTGACAATCTACACGCAACTCAGATGTTTTTAAATGTTTTAATTCTGTTGTATCACATGGCTAGACACATTACTGACTGGAAAGTTGATTTTTCCAAGAGGATGTTGACACTGTATCAGATTCTTAGGTGACCTACTTTTGATTTTTAATGTACAAGAATATATACTGCTTGCATTTGTAACTGCTATAGCAACTGTGAAGTGTAAATTCAGCAAGCAAAATCTAAACACTGATCTCTTCAGGGACTGTGCAGTTTGTTTTACACTTGGCTTTCTTTCATAATGTAATGGCCTATTTGACTTTTATTGGGCAAGAGGCTGCTTTTACACCAGAGTCTCAACCTGCACTAAGATTTGAACTGAGTGGCTGATTACAGGGCAAAGTAATCTACTGGTACTGGGTGATTGTTCATCATGTCCCCTCTCCTGTTAAACGTGTACATGCAGCCTTTGGGCGAGATCGCGAGACGGTTTGGTGTGCGGTATCATCAGTATGCTGATGCTGATGACACCCAACTTTACCTCTCTTTTTCAACTGACTCAGGCCCGGCAGTCTCGGTGCTTACCTGGTGTTTGACTGACCACGTTGGTGTCCATGCAGCTCCATAACATACGGGTATTCTCAGTGGCTGCACCTCAGCTGTGGAACTCCCTCCCTGAGGCTCACCTGGCCCCAGATCTGCTGACTTTTTGTTGGGCTTCTAAAACCTGGCTGTTTCGCCAGACATTCAGCGGAGGGGATGAGTGAGGGAGGGGATGGGGGTGGGGGAAGGGGAGATGGGATGATTTTATATTATGTCGTGTTTTAATTGAATTATTGTTATTTGGTTTTTATTTTATTTTATTTATTTATTTATTTAAACACTTCTACCCCACTCCCTCCAGCCTTACGGCAGCTTGGAGCAGCTTACAAAATATTTTTAAACAATTAAAAATACAGGAAGGGGTTACTAAAACAATAAAAACAATAGAAGAGGTAAAACCACTGGCAAAAAAACTACAACTCACCCCAACCCTCATTCCCCCCCCCCCCCCCAAAGGCCCAGACGAACAGCCAGGTCTCACAGGCCGGACGAAAGGCCAACAGGCTGGGAGGAAGGCGAGCTTCCTCTGGGAGGGAGTTCCACAGCCGTCGTGCGGCCACCAAGAACGCCCTCTCCGTCGTGGCCCCCTGCTTCACCCAGGGGACCTCCAGGAAGGTGTCCCTGGCAGACCGCCGAGGTCGCCCCACGACCCAGGGAGTGAGGCGGTCTCTCAGATAGGAGGGGCCCAGACCGTGTAGGGCTTTAAAGGTCAAAAACAGCACCTTGAATCGGGCCCAGAACGCTATAGGCAGCCAGTGCAGAGCCTGGAGCACAGGTGTAACGTGCTCCCTACAGTCCATCCCCGTTAGGAGATGGGCCGTTGCGTTCTGCACCAGCTGCAACCTCTAAGTCGGCACCCATGTAGAACGTGTTGCAGTAATCCAGCCTTGAGGTGATGAATGCATGGATGAAGGTGACCAGGTCAGAGCTTGAAACATATGGCTGGCTCCTCCACACAAGGTGTAATTGGCGGAAGGCTCCCTTTGCCACCGCCTCCACCTGACAATTCAGGGAGGCCAGGGTCCAAGAGAACCCCCAAACCCTGCACCCGTGGGGCCAACAGGGAGCGGATCCCCTCCACAAAGGGAGCCATCACCTCCGCTGCCCTACCCACCAACATCACCTCCATCTTAGCAGGATTCAGCTTCAGGCTGCTTTGCCTCATCCAGTCACTCACTGCTAGCAAACACTGGGAAAGCACCGAGACTGCAGGACCTGGGTTCGTCGAAAAAGAGAAGTAAAGCTGGGTGTCATCAGCGTACTGGTGACAATGCACACCAAACTGTCTCACGACCTCACCCAGAGGTTGCATACAGATATTAAATAAAAGCGGAGACAGAATCAAACCTTGCGGTATGCCACACAAGATCCCAGGAGCCAGATGTTTCTTCCCCCAGTACCACCCGCTGGCTTCTTCCTGAGAGGAATGAATGGAGCCATCCTAAGACAGTCCTGTCCACACAAACACACACACAGGGTCCGCAACCGCCGAGAGATCTAGTAAGACCAAGAGTGTTGAATTTCCTAAATCTATCTCCCGGCGGAGGTCATCTACCAAGGCCACCAACGCATTCTCGGTGCCATATCCTGGACAAAAACCTGATTGAAAAGGATCCAGAAAACCGATGCTATCCAGATGACCCTGGAGCTGCTGGGCCACCACCCGTTCAATAACCATCCCTAAAAAGGGAAGGTAAGAGACAGGTCAGTAGCTGGCGAGGGAATCAATGTCCAATGACGGTTTTTTGAGCAGGGGCCGCACCACCGCCTCCTTGATGCAGTATGGCACCTCCCGAAAGGAAGCATTGATCACGCCCGTCAGCGGGACATACTAAAACACAGGACATGAAAGTCCCCCTGGAGGCTTTCACCAACCAGGACAGGCATGGATCTAGTTCACAGAAAGCAGCTCTAAAAGGCTTTAGAACCCCCTCAGCACTGCCGGCGTTGCTTCCTGAAACAGATCCCACAAAAATGGACCAGAAGGGGCATCCATAACCTTCGGCTCTCCTTCTTCTGCATCAGTCCTGCCCCGAAACCATGCTGGATTCCAGCGATCTTATCTGCAAAGAAATTTACAAACTCCTCACAGCAGACTTAGGAAACCTCCTCCTCCAAGTGGAGGGAGGCCGGACTGACCAGCCCCCCTCACTACCCGGAAAAGCTCTGCTTATTGTTGTAAGCCGCCCGAGAGGGCGGGATATAAGAGTTTTAAGTAAATAAATTAAATGCTTGTTGAGAAGTTGCTGCGTTCAAAGGAAATTCAGACCCTGGAGCTTACGTGCCTAAACTCAAGCTAGAGAGTCCCTGCAGTTTAAAAAAAATCAGCTGGCATCAGGGACTCAGGAAGAAATCAACCAATTAGAGCTCAGTCTGGCTTGGCCAATGGGCGGCCGCGGTGTCCTGCAAATCGGCTGGGCAGGGGGAGGTTGCCCTGCTGGGGAGAAGCTACTCTTTTGCGGGCGGCTTATGCTAATGATGCTTTTCACGCCGGCGGCAGCTCCTCGGAGCCGGACAGCACAGTACAGCGCGGTCGAGCGAGCCCAGGTGGCAGCGGCGGGCAGAGACGAGCGCACTGCTGCTGGCTTGCTGGGGCGAGGAGGCGAGCAGCGGGCTCCGGGATGCCAGGCTGCAAGGCAGGGCAAGGCGGCGTTTAACCCCGAAGGGGTTGAGGGGAGCGGTGGATGGATGCCGCGGGAAGCACCAGCGCTCAGAGCGAGCTGATCATCCATTCCTGGGGGAGGAAGGAGTGACCCGGAGCGCAGCATGGTAGAAGGCAGCAGCAATTCGGACTGGATGAGTTCCCTGCCGCCGGCCCTCTGTGCGCTGCCCCTGGCCAACCTGGCCATCCCCGGTGAGTCAGTCGCCCCTGCCCGTGTGGAATTTTGTTGGGGGGAGAGACCCTCTTGTTCAGAACGGGCCTCGCTGTACAGTGTAATAGGGCTGGGGGCGTGCTCCCCTTCCCCTGGTCGTCTCTCCTCCCCACCCCCACCCCCATTTCAGTAGCTCACCCCCCCAGGCCGTCGGTGGACCCGAGTCTGAAGCCACTCGGAGCCTATTCGTCATGTCTCTCCCCCCCCCCCCTTTCCTCATAGGAGTAATTCTAGCGGGGGATACGTCTAGGGAGGCGGAGCTTCTGGTGGATTAGCATCCCCAGAGTTACTTCCATGCCCAGAGAAAACCCCCTCCGCCGCGATGCCCTTGTCTGGCCTGCCCTACGTTCCATCGCCTTGGTGTTGTGTAGTGGGTGCCTGGCTGGCTGGAGTGAAGTGAGATCCTCCCTGCTATAGTGCTATGGAAAGTACAAGGTCCCCCGCTGGCCAGAGCTGTCACTTTAGCTTCCCTTTAGAGACAGCTTGTAAGCTGCTCGGCTCACCGGCTTTTCCCCCAGGCGAATCTTCTAGAGATCACGTTTTTGATGCCAGCTCGGTTTAAGCATTTAAACGTGGCTGTGCCCAGCGCAAGAGAATGAAGGGGCTGTGTTTCTATGTGTACTTGTTCTCTCGCAAAGAGCAATTCCCCTGGGCAGCGAGCGCTGCTTGAGTGTGTGATTCCCCTTATTTTTCTAATGCACGTTTGATCTTTCTTAGAATTTGGAAATGCTCCAGGCTAGCCAGGAGAAATTTCCAAGTTCAATCCATCCCAGCAGGGTGTGACCAGATCACTAGATGAGGTCAAGGAACATTCTGCACCCCTGCCAATGTCAATAGAGTATTACTGCAAAAGCAGGTTAATTAAGGAGGCACTGACCTTTCCCCAGAAGCATCCAGAGCTGATCTCTGGTGGAGACAGGATACCAGACTAGACGAATCACTATGCTTATCTGGTAATGCCCCTGTCTGATCATCTTCCAGAACTGATTAATCCCCAATCTATGATATACCAGCTGGCATTCAAATTGTCATATTTCTCAGTTCCATATAGTTTAGCAGAGCTGCCGCTTTCGACTCATACCTAAAAACATAGGAATTTCTGTAGTGGTTCACAATAGAGGTTTGGCCAGTCCAGGATGTTGTCATTGATAGCAGCTGCTTTAGAGGATAGCATGACAGGTGCCCCTGTAAAAATCTCATAACTCCCATAGCTACAGTTTAGCTTGTTTCCAGAAGCATTAGGTCCTGTGTTGTGGGCCATCTCTTGTTTTTACTTCTAATATTTATTCAAACTGTTTTAAAAAAAAAAATAAAAAATGAAAAGTTTTCTTAGAAAACATGATGAAAAACTTTCTGGGGGGGGTGGGGTTGCTTTGGTAGAAAAATTCAAACTTTTTATTTTTTTTATATAATATATATATATATATATATAAATAAATGGAATGTGTTGAAACACGTTGATTTGAAATGAGTTTTCTTCTTTTGACATGCTGATACAACATTCAAATGAATCTCTCAACCTTCAACATTCAAATGATTAATAGAAAACTATTGTTCAAAACGTATTGTTTCCATTGAAAAATAGAAATATTTCAGCTTCTGAAATGATTTTCTTCCAAACTACTCACCCCATTAATATTTTGCCTGTTCACTCCAATTAGACATTAAAGAAATATTGGAAATTCTGAAGATAGGAACTTTTGTTTCACGAGCGCTAATGTTTACTAATACTAACCTAGAGAACATGAGTCTCCACGGCATCCTGTGAACATTGAGTTCCAAGGACTATGGCCTGAATATATCCTTCAGTTCTGAACTGACTAGCTTTCAATCACTTAATAGTTTCTGATTCTTGTGCTGAGACAGGGTGAACAGAAATCTGGATCTTTCTTTATAGATCATCCTTATTGGGATCCTGTCGTGTTTGCTTAGTCTTCTACTCTCAAAGGTACACTAGAACTAAAATGGATATTCATCACAAAGTTCAAATCTGATGGATTTCTAATTTCCATGGACACATTCAAATTGGTGAGATTGTGGTGTTTGTTTGGATATTTAGCACTGTGCGCATGGTTATGTAGCTGATGATGGCTTATGATTTCCACTTTCTTGGATTGCCTTGGATGAAACAACAAGAAAAATGGGATTTTGAACTAATCAAATGAGACAAAGTTCAATTAATTGAAATGAATGGAATTGTGTTATCTCAGGTTAGAGCTTTTATCAAGCTTTTCATAGATGCAAATATAAGTTTGAGTATTGGATGATGGATGTGAATGCTTAAATTTGATTTGTAAATCCCCGTTGTTTCAACTCAAAGGTTAACTGACTGTCTTTTCTGTACCTCATATGAGAGATTTTCTGTTGCTTATTGTCATTTTCTCCTGCCTCTGAACCTGCTCCAGCATAGCCATATCTTTTCTGAAATGTAGTGACAAGTGAATGCTGTATTCTAGGGACATCAGCCAAGAATTAAGTGTGATTTACCCCCCCCCCCCCTTCCCTAATTTATCATTTTTGCTGCCTCTTCCCTGTCCCCAGGTCACTACAATGGCAGTGGTAGTATGGCTCCTTAGTGGTAGGCACCTAGCTGCTAACCTGTGACTAGTCTTGGTGCTTTACAAGATAAACAAGATGCCGTTCTGTCCTCCTCTCACAGCTGTCATAGTGTAGGGAAATGAAGCATCGCCAAGGATCAGAAAAGGGTTAAATAGTAGAAAAGAGAGTAATTCATCATCTTGATCTAGTTAAGTGAAAGATTGTGGATTGTGTCTGAGAGAACAGAATAAAACCCTTTCAGTACTTTCCGATCCACATTTTTGTGAAACTAGAAGGGAAAATAACTCAATACTCCTGTAA
This sequence comes from Sphenodon punctatus, assembly GCA_003113815.1. Taxonomy (NCBI): domain Eukaryota; kingdom Metazoa; phylum Chordata; class Lepidosauria; order Sphenodontia; family Sphenodontidae; genus Sphenodon; species Sphenodon punctatus. Next base: position 1,336,902 of record QEPC01006353.1, read on the forward strand.
ATCAGGGTTTTGCAAAGCTTACGTATAGCAAGGATAACCGTTTTTGACATGGGATCAGATACGAATCCCGATTCCCAAGCCATGGAAATTAAAGCTCTTAGTAAATTTAGAATTTTTTCCCATGCAGTCTTGCCTTTCCCCTGCCACATACCTTGTCTTTAAATTTAATGTGTGAAGTTGTTTCTCAGGATTCTGAGTAGCACCAAAAGCAGGTGAGGGCGATACTTGATTATTAATGCCTATGTTGTGCCTAACTATGAGCAATGATGAGTAATATTAAAACAATTCCTATTGCATATGTTAGTCATTCAGTAGGAACGCATAATGGAATTCCCGTGTTTGTTTGTGCATGCTTAACAGGCAAAGGCCGTAAAGTATTGTAGGGCAGCCCAACATTCTTACATTAACAGACTGGTGGTATACAGTGAGTTGTAATTAAGGCCTTTTCAGTTTTGACTGTTCATTATTTATTGCTATACAATGCAGTCTATTTAAGTCGGGGATCTGGAAAGGACCCTGAAGGTTATCGGTTTCAGCACCCTGCTTGGCGCAGGATTTGCTATATCTTGATCATCCCAGACATAGGCTTATCCAGCCTCTTCTTAAAACAAACAAACACACACACAAAAATCCCTCCACTGATGGAGATTCTACAAGTTCTGGTAAATTCAAATTTAGTGGGTCATCTAAAATCTTTCAGCTGAACAGAGCTTAAGCATACATTTTTTTAAAATGGACCTGTCCTTGGTACTGTATGCTTTTCAGCATTATAAACAAGTAAGCAACATTTAAGATGATGCTAAGAATCTTTATTAAAATATAGCTATAAACAATCAATTCAGTAAAATTAGTGTGATGTTCATTCTTAGTTGCAAAAAAAATTAATTTGACAGAGGTGCTGTGATCTTGAGGAGGAGAGAGGGGAGACCTTTCCTCCTGGTAACCTGAAAAGCAGAATCCCAAAAAGTAGGATTGCCTCCCCTCCATTTTGCAAGCCCAGTTAATAATGTATTTACTTTTTATTTGGTATGCCACAGTTTAATGGTTCACATCCAGGCTACAGTCTTACGTGAAACCTAGTGGTTCTGATGCTTAGCAGGATTCCCTCACACCCCTAAACCCCTATGATTTTCATTGAATGTACCTAGTTCCAGTATTTTGAGAGGGTAAATACTTTCTCTGCACCACCCAGGCTTTTATAAACTCCTATCATCCCCCCTCAGTCACTTCTCTATGCCGAAGAGGTCTAGCCTGTTGAGACCCTCCCGTATGGAGCAGTTCCATACCTGTGTTGCCTTTCTCTGTGCCTCTTCCAGTTCTAATGCATCTCTTTTGAGATGGTGACTAGAACTGCATGCAGTCAGATACTCCAGAGTAGACTATCATGGAGGATAATGATTGTTTCCCTGTAGGCATGGTGTTAACTAGATGTGACAAGTCACTTAACACCTAATACCTGACTACTCACATACGTATTGTGGCTGTTTGTATGATGATAGCAGAATACCTACTGGTTTATGGTTAGCTACGACTGAATTTAGCCTGAACTAACACAATTTCCCACATATGTGGACTCCGATTTTCTTGTGCTAGTTTAAAAAGTCTGCCCTGATCGGATACTAGGATTGCCCACCCACGGGCTACTGAAGCTTCATTCACATGAGCCTTTTCTCCTCCCTCTTCAGTTTCTTGTGTGAGACTGCAATTGCATGTTTCAGCTGCTTTTTTGTTTGTTTTAATGCATTATCAGTCCCCAGGTGGACTGGCAGCACCTAACCTTCACACGTTATGAAAAATGCACATGACGGAATAAGCACAATTGTTAAACTTTGGTTTCAGAATTGATTAAATATACATTACACACATGGCATCCTGCAACCTAACCTTTTCACGTGACCCCCTGCAAAAGCACATTTTTGTAGACTTAGCATATTGTATAAACTCACCCCAAATCTGTACTGGTTATACCAAGTGTGAATAATAGATCCTGACAGTGCAAAACAAGAGATGTGTGCAAACATAAGACGGTCGGTTAACTTTCAATTGGCTTTATTTAAACCAGTTCAAGCTTACAGGTACAAGCTAGTATAGCTAGTAAGCTCTGAGCCGCTGTTGTTCAATAAATCTAGTGCCTATAGCTATAATATTGACAGTGCTTAAGTATTTGTTTAACTAGATAGAAAGCAGCGGGAAATCATGATTTGTGTTGCTTCCAATTCAAGGCTCAAATTGTTTTCCTAAACAATTTATTTAATATTTCAGCAACTTCAGAGACCTGACATCCTGCTGTCTGCAGCTGCTGATTTCTGTCAGTATCTGGAGAACTCTCGCTCTCGCTCTGCTGGGTGCAGCTTTGCTTCCCGGTTTCACTAGGCTCTGACACAGTTCTTCCTATTATGATAGCTGTTCTTTCTGGCACATGTTATTCTCCCAGTACAGTCCCGGAGCTTTTCCTGATAAACTGCTGCATTGCTTCTTGAGGAGCCAGAGAAGCAATCTGGCAGATGTTTGCTTGCAAATTAAGGCAGCCATGTATTTGTGTGATTGTTTTAATGTCCAGCATTCTGTACTTTGGATCACTGCAAGCAGGAATTACATACTTGGTTGTTAAGATTAAAGAGTTCTTTGGGGGGGAGGGGGGGGTTGTAAGGTGTATATCATGGTGCAGTATATCATTGTCACCAGATGTGCGTTCTCACTTTTGCTATGTGCTGAAGATTGTGCAGAGTGCCATGCTTTGTTAAATCCTGGGTGCACCAGCACCCTCCCAGTCAACCTGCAGCAACCCTGGGTACTCCCCAGCCAGAACTGCTGTGTATGGACTAGTGGTCTTTTTAGACACGCGCCTCCCCACCTATTACCTACTCATCACCCACCCATCATGCATGTTTCAGGGCTGTATAGGGTACCAATGTGACCCTGAAACGTGCATGATGGGTTGGGTGACGAGTGGGTAATGAGCGGGGAGGCGCGTGTCTAAAAACACCCTATGAGAATACTCTGCCCACAGCAGCCCCAGTGGGGGGAGAGACTTGGAATATTACCCGGTGACGTTCAGTGTGGCTCACAGCTCAGCTGTTGGCACCCAGCAGCCCCTGTGTACCACCGGAAAAGGGGTTGCTGTGTGGTAGAAAGTTGAAACCCTCTCTAGTTTATTCATGGTCCGGGTTGCTGTGAGCAAACCAGACTCCAGGCACAGCACCCTGCTTGTCCCTCTGCAGCAACCCGATCTCTCCCCAGCCAGGACTTCCTTGGACAGACAGGATGTGGTCAAGTGGATGCTATGTTGGTAGCCCAGCTTGCCTGCAGCCACCATGGTTGGGGAAAGACCAAGGCTGGTGCTGGAAAACCTAGTGGGTGCTCCTGTTGCAAAAGTTCAGCTATTCAGCAAGAGTTTTGCTACTAAACAGATGATCGACAGCAGTAGCAGCTTCCCAGGGATAGGTTAGGGCAGCAAAGAGCAACTTTTCACACACATTGTATTAATTATATGCAAGGACCCATGTTCACTGCATTTTCCACATTGGCAGCAATGTGGAAAATGCGGTGAACATGGGTTCCTGATTATATGGGAGCCATAAATGTGGCAGTGGCTCCAGTCTTCTTCAATAACAACCCCAGTCTGGGCATGTAACCAGACCATTTGTGTGGTCAGCCTGGGTTGGGTAAGTATGAAAGAGCCCTATTCTTGAGTAATGTAAGTATGAAAGTACATCCTGAGTAATCTTGGTTTAAAAGATTTAAGATAATGACATTCACAGCAGGCAGTATTTGCTTAACTGACAAATAGGAACAGAAAAGACCAATAGTGTCATAGGCTCTTCCCATATTATGGCCAGGGGAAATAACTCCCAATGTCTTTCCTGAAAATGTGCTTCTGTTTGCTTACCTGCATTTTTTTTTCCAGATTGTGTTTACTGGATCAGAGGACAATTGAACTGAGAGAAGAATACTTTCTCACACCAGCAGAGGAGTAGCTGTAATAACAGCACAAACAGAGATGACTGCTTAAATCCTGTTCAATTAAATTAGTTTATTAAGGATCCGCTTCTGTCATAATCCTTTAAACAAAAAAACCCCTAAAAACAAAATAATAATTATACACATTTATGATAACCCTTCAATATGGGGTCATGTACACAGAGTATAAGCATAAAATGGGTACAGGCTCGAACAGCAGCCAAGATAAGTGTCACACATATGACCCCTGAGTCCCAATAATAGTTCTTACTCTTTGAAGAGGTCGTATACAAACATACCCTTGGGTCGAGGAACCATGGGTAGATGTCCTTGCTCTTACGTAGAGCACAAGGATGGACAATCTTGGCCCCTGAACCCAAAAGCGAATTTGAGTGCCCCTCATTAACTCAATCAATAAGTCAGAGTTCAGTCGGCTATTCGCCTTTGATAAAATTATGATGAAATAAACAATACAATAGCCAATAAAATAGAAATAGCATCACTCTCATATAGTATGGTTTCTAATGCGCAGAAAAAGAATAAAATAAAGAGTGACCGCTTTCAGCACTACTAAATCATTAGACGTCAGCAGGAAATGGATTTTATGCATCTGAGTATGGAGCCTATTCTCTTCTATTAGAGAAGATATCCAACAGGCTCTAATATCCTCCTAATCCGGAGGGCAGTGGATGTGGCGGCCCCCATCATTAATGGGTCCGCGCTCTGCTGGTATCCCAGGTCCGTAGTCTGGGCTTACTCCTTGATCTGCAGCTCCTCCTGGATTCCCAGGTGGGGGCTGTTGCGAGGAATGCGTTTTGCCAATTACATCTGTTGCGACGGCTTCGGCCGTACGTTTCAGATAGCGACCTGGCCACCATCATCCATGCTTTCATTACCTCAAGATTGAACTATTGCAATGCATTCTAGGTGGGGCTACTTATGGTGACGGTCCAGAGACTGCAGCTAGTGCAGAATGCAGTGGCCCATCTCCTTATGGGGACAGGTCGCCGTGAGTACATTATAGCAGTGCTCTGGGCTCTGCACTGGCTGCCTATAGTCTTCCGGGCCCGATTTCAAGGTATTGGTTTTGACCTATAAAGCCCTATATGGCCTTGGCCCGGCTTACCTGCGGGACTACCTCACTTTCCGCACTCTGGAATGACCTCTGTAGTCTGCTGGGATTGCTCTTCACGGTGTGGTCCGGGGGGCCAGTATGGAGAGGGCGTTCTCAGTGGTCGCACCTAGACTGTGGTACTCCCTCCCGGTGGAGGCCCGGGTAGCCCCGGATCTCCCCTTCTTCCATTGTATGTGTAAAACCTGGCTGTTCCACCTAGCTTTTGGTGAGGGAGATGAGGTGTAGGGTGGGATGGGAGGATTGGTTCTGTGCCGTCTCTTTTTATTGTATTATTCGGTTTTTACTGATTTTATGTGCGTTAACGTTGTAAGCTGCCCTGGGCTGTTTGGAGCAGGAGGGGCGGGATAGCAAATTATTTTATAAAATAAAATGACAGTGTAATAGCATATGCTCAAGAGATTGCAGTAGTAAATCTTTTTAGCTCTACCCTTGGTGACTGCCGATTCAAACAATTGGAACCACACTAGGGTGAGCATTCTGCAAACCTGAAAGTCAGATAATTGTGTGAGGATAAAAACTTGAGTGTAAAATTAGTTTTAAGCATAATATACCAGAGCAGCGACCTTGGACAGTTCCTCTTTAGCCAAGGTGTCCATTAGTCTGTGCTTTATGTCAATCAGGAGCCAGCCCCTGGTAGAGAATAGACAAAATTTGGGGGGAAAGTCAATTCTAGACAGCGTCATGGAGATTTCATTCCACCACAAATATTTCCTGCTCTCTTCATGTTGGAGCTGTTCAGCCCAGCACTTGTATGGTAATTGTGTAGGCTCCATATGTCTAATTCTATCCCATTAACTTAGAGACCTCATCTTAGCCCAAATAGCCACCAAATGTAGGCCAGTTTTAGCTCACAGCATGACCATTGGGGTAGAGTTGGGGTATCCCTAGAATGCCCGTAATAAACTTGTCTTGCACTACTTCAATATCGTTGGAGTAACTTGGGAAGCCAATTTCTGCCCCATATAAAATCTTGGACAAGATGTTACCTTTAAAGACCCTAAGTGCTGATACCACGTTTGAATTCTTTGATACTCTATAGTCATAAAATCCCTGCCACAGAGCTATTGGCTTTTGCTATTATATTTGCCTTATGTGCTACCCATGTTCCTGTTTCTGAAAAAACTATTCCCAAGTAAACATACTTTTCAACCTGGGGTAACCATTGCCCACCCAGGGCCCACTTATGCTTCACTCTACTACGTCTGAAGCAGATCACATGAGATTTCTGTGGGTTAATGGTCATGTTATTGTCTTTACAATATTGGTATAAATAGTTCAGTCAATTCTGCAGGTCTTGCTGAGTCTGGGACATCCGGAATGCATCATTTGAGTACATTAATATAGCTAGAGGTCTATCAGCAATCTTGGGAGGTGTCCGACTAATTCTATTAATTAGGGCAGCCAGGTCATTGATGAAAAGATTGAAAAGTAAAGGTGCTAATAAACATCCCTGCCTATCCCCAGAGTTGATCGGAAAAAGTTCAGAGAGATTTCCAATATTATTGAGTCTCACTGCAGCCCTTCTACTGGAATGTAGTTCGTTTATCATGTCCAGCAGGTGGTGATTGATATCCATCCCGGCCAGCGTAGCCCAGAGCTTATTCCTATCCACCATATCAAATACTCTAGAAAAAGCAATAAAGGCAACATACAACTTGCTGTTGCAGACAGAGACATGTTTATCTAACAAGTGCATCAAAACAAAAACCTGTCAGACTGCCCTGGCGAAAACCCGCCTGCTCTTCTGCCAGTAATTGTTTTTCAGATACCCAGGTTTCTAGCTTGTCCAGTAAGAAACATGAGTAAATTTTGCCAGCAATGGGTAATGAACTAATCAGCCTGTAACAGGCAGGGTCTGCTCTATTTCTTTTCTTTAAAAAAGGAACTATAACCACAATGGTCCAACTTGAGGGGCAGGGCCAGCCTTAGCGTAAGTGGGGCCCAGGACGGGGAACAAATGTGGGGTTCTATCTTCTGGCGGCGACTTTGCCACCGGTGGGCCTACAGGCGCTCCCTGGCTCAGGGGGCACTTTCTGGCCTGGGGAGTGGGGGGCATGCTACCAGGGTCTGGGCTCAGGGATGGGCGGAAATGAGATCTCTTCCTCATTTCCCCTAGCTGAAATGGCCAGGCAGTGGAGGGGGCCAGCGGTGTGAGGGAGGGGCAGGGCCTCTGCCTGCTTCTCCCTCACTTCTGGTGGAAGTGAGGGAGAAGCAGAGACCCTGCCTCTCCCTCACTCCATGGGTGCCCCCCCGCCTGTCAGTCTCTCGGCCAGGGGAAATGAGGGAGACTCCCTCATTTCCCCTGGCCGAGACTGTGACGGGCAGCGGGGGGGGAGGCTCTGCCTCTCCTTCACTCCTGCTGGCCCCCTCCACTGCCTGTCAGTCAGAGTCGGCCGGGGTCCCCGCGCTCGGACTCCCCAGCTCCTGGCCGCTGTCAGGCCGGGAGCTGGGGACCCTGAGGTTGGCCCCCCAGAATCAGGGTCCGTGGCGGCCGTCCCAAGCCTCCCCACGGTAGGGCAGACCCTGTTGAGGGGAACTGCCTACATGAATTAAATAAGGTAAATAGTCTGGCCAGTATAGGGGCCCACCATATCCTATAATCCTGGTAACGCTTGCCCAGCAGGAAATCAATACCTGTTACTTTCCCCAGCTTTAAAGCGGAGGAAATCATTTTAAAATTGTAGAATAGATAACTGGTTACTGCAGAATAAGAGCAATGGAGGGAACAATGTGAGGAACCTGTGAACCTTTTGGTGCCACTCTCATAAGGTGGGATGGAGCTCTTGGGACTCTTGCTTCCTGCCAGTCAGCTAGTCCGTAGGAAGTAAGAGGACCTTTCTTCACCCATAGCGCAAGTCCCAGCCCAGGGTTTGCTGTGTGGGAGGGGTGTAACACTTCTGTTCTGCAAGCCCCTGGCTGGAACTTGTACAAGGTGTGTGCACAGAACTGTTTTACCCAGGGTGGCAAAACATTGGTGCTTAATTCATTAAAAACATTAATTGCCAGGGGCTACACCTGCCTCAGAAGCAATGTCCTTCTGTCTCAGAAGTCAAGCCTCCTGGCCCAGAGCTTGTCAGAGTAAGGAAATGAAACACAGTTGCTTTCTCCAGGGAAATGGGCACTTCCACAGCCACTTTCTTGGGGGTGGGGAACTATCCTTGTGGGATAATCCCATGGAAGCTAAAATTTCTTCATGATTACTGTTTCGGGTGAACATGTCCTTAACTGTATGTGATGTGTAATCCTACAGATGAGAGCAAATAAGAGGAGATGGAAAGTGTCAAGAACAATAAACATGGGGATGCTAATTTCTGCTTGTTTCCATGTGCCTGCCACATCATATATGTTAGTGCAGGGATAATCCGGTTCTAAAGTTCCAACCCAGTGCAATAGTGTAACTGCTGCATTGCTGAGCCCTAATCAGATTGCTGGGTGGCCTCAGGATTGGTAATAGGATGTACAGCTCTTAGTGACTACACTTAGGGACACTGTCCAAAGGCTGTCACATGTTGAAGTAAAGAACTCTGATTACAGTAAAACCAACCTGCTAAAGGTGGCCTCCAAATTTCAAGTCTGGTGTTTTGGCAGTTGCAAGACCAAAATCGCAGGCAAGGTGCAGAACCTAATATAACTGGGGTTTTATCCTCAATAGGAGCCTATAAATGTTGCTAAAATAAACAAACCTATAATACACACAGGATGAAGGTATACCCTAATAAAATGCATGTATGCTAGTTTTATTGACTAGAAACTGCTGTGGGCTAACTTTTTTCAGAATTCTTATGGAGAAAATGTAACGGGAGCACACAGTACGTACAGAATTGGTCTCCTATAAAGATTTTTACATGGGCATAATTATGCATCCCTATTTGTGCCCCTCTCAAAAGTAGGGAGATGCAGATAGCAGATATCAGCTGGGGTTATCTTCATGCCTGTAACCCTTTCCTAGTTCAGAGGCCACTTGAGTCCCAGGAGGACTCACTCATGGGGAAGAAGCAGTAGAATTTACATTGCTGTTTTTCTTTCAGGTGGACCAGCTTTGAAATACAGTAGGTTGCTGAGGGGAAGTCTCTGAAATAGAGCTTAGGAAAAAAGCTTAGCTGGCCATCTGTTTAAAGTAAGATGGAATAGAATAAGATGGTGACCACGGGAAGGGGCTCACAAATAGAAAAGAGGACGATTTCTCTAATCACTGTACTTTGGCTTCCTGTCCATTGCAGAAGCCATTTATCACAAAACAACACATCAACCACTAATGCAAGAGAAAGCTCTAAGAGTGCAGAAGAAAACACAAAAAGCTAGATGCCAACTAATTAATTAAACAAAGAATCTTTTCTTTTGGGCAGGTAACCATAACTACCCACTGCAGTCAGCCCATAACTACCCACTGCAGTCATTCTTATACCTACCTCCAAAACAGCTGGTACTGAGTTCAGTCTTGGGTTAGTGAACCAGCTAGGCTACAGCCTCTGATCCAGTGTGCCAATTCCATCTCTGGAAACCCTGGAGGTTAAGTTAGCATCTCTGGCTGAATAGATGAAGAACTGAGAAGATTAAAACCCAAATCGTATGCCCGTGGAGACTGTTGATGAATCAAACATCTCTGCATCATAAAACCTGTCTGTCTATAGTAAAGGCCCTTGACAGCTTTTACACCATCAGACTGGGCAAGATTTGAATTGGCATCCTAGAGATAACATTTGCCATATATTATTGCTTCAGACATCCACTCCTTTGACTTTTTTTTTTTAAGTCTGCAAAATACCATGTGCCTGGCAAGGAGATTTAAGCTACGGGTAAGAAGATTTAAGGAGTGTTCTGTATTCCCCAGTGTGTGTCTGCTGAGTAATCTAGATTGTGTAAAATGAACATGCTTATCTGAATAGTTCATTTGTATCTAGTTTAATTATCAGTATTCCATTTATTATCGCCATCTCTGGCCTTGTAACAAGCAAGTAAAATGAGCTATTCAATTAGTTTGGATTAGAAGGTAGGTTTAAAAGTGTTAATCTTCTGATTAGAAAATCTGAGTTGTTAATGACTTGAATCCTCAAGGCCTTTGGGGTTTAAGGGTGTTTCTGTGCTGACTCAGGAAAAAACTGGGAATGACAAAATATTCAGTTTTTCCGCAGACCAGACATGATTGCTCAGAGCAGAGCCTCTGCTATATAAAACTACCAGACATGTCACTTTGTTTTTCATGCATTTTGATCTAGAACTGTGTATTCTGATTTGTAATTGACTAACAAGTTTTAGTGACTGAGTAAATCTTAATCTGTGTGATGTCACCTCAGACGTCAGTCCTGTGGTGCGACATCCTTGACCGTGAATGACATTCCAGTTCTTGTCATACGTTAATGAAGCATAGTGCACATCTAAAGCTTTAAATGGAAAGGACGGTAACTGGATAATAAAGATGTAAGAAATCTAATAGAGCAGAGGTCCCTGAACTGTGGGTCAGGACCCTATCTGTAGAGGGGATCATAACCCTATTGATATTTTTATATTGTTTATATTAAAACTTATATGCCGCCCCTCTCCTGCCTCAGGCATCTTGGCCAACAACCTTTTAAAACATATTAAAATTGGACTGTGTATGTTGGTATTGCTGTTTATGGCCATGGGAATAACGTGGGTCTCAGAGGCCAAGAACTTGAGAGCCATTGCAGTAGAGGATCCAGACCTTGGTAGTTCCCAGTAGAATGTTTTCTTGAGTTCTATCAGTTTGGTTCAATAATGTCTAAGCAATGGAACTTCAAGCACTGCCTTATGCTACTATCCAATCTAAACTGGTCAAAAATACAGAAAAAAGCTCCAGAAAACTTGGTGAAGGCATTTGGGGGGAATTAGTGACAACTAGCTGTTTCTTAATGGAAAAAAATGTGCTGAATTAAAAAATCTAGGTTGCCATTTTTTTTCATGGAGTAGTTTTGCTGCCATCTTGGAAAATGGAGTCCATTTTACAGAAATTGTTATGAAAGGTGTCGATATTTGGGAGGAGATTAGTGGCAACCATATGTTTGATCACCTCACTCTTAACCAGGCTTTAAGAGTGAGGTGATCAAATTTGCAGATGACACCAAGTTATTCAAGGTAGCTAAAACACGAGCAGACTGTGAAGAACTGCAACAGGATCATGTGGGACTGGGTGCCTGGGCATCTAAATGGCAGATGAGATTTAATGTGGACAAGTGCAAAGTGATGCATATAGGGAAAAATAACCCAAACTATGAGTACACAATGCTGGGTACTAAGCTAAGGGTTACCACTCAGGAAAAGGATCTGTGAGTGATTGTGGACAATACGCTGAAATCCTCAGCCCAATATGCAGCAGCAGTCAAAAAAGCAAACCGAATGTTAGGAGTTATTCGCAAAGGGATCGAGAATAAAACTGAGACTGTCATAATGCCTCTATAGAAATCAATGGTGTGACCACACCGGGAATATTGTGTGCAGTTCTGGTTGCCCCATCTCAAAAAAGACATAGCTGAAACTAGAAAAGGACAACAAGAATGGTAAAGGGTACGGAACAGCTTCCGTTCAAAGAGAGGTTTGACAAGCTGGGTCTCTTCAGCTTAGAGAAGAGAAGACTGAGCGGGGACATGATAGAGACTTATAAAATCTTGAGTAGTGTGGAACAAGTAGATAGGGAATGGTTATTTACCCCCTCAAATATTACTAGAACTAGGGGACACTCCATGAAACTAGCTGCTGGCAGATTTAAAACAAATAAAAGGAAGTACTTTTTCACTCAACGCATAATTAACTTATGGAATTTGTTGCAAGAGGAAGTTGTCAAGGCCAGTAGTATAGCTGGTTTGATAAGTTCTTGGAGAGCAGGTGCATAAATAGCTATTAACCAAGTGGCTTACGAAATGAACTTCTTACTGTCAGGAGCTGGGAGTGAAAAATGGGGAATGGATTGTCCATTGTGACTGTTGGTTCTTCTCCCATGTGATCGAGATTGGCCACTGTCGGAGGACAGGATGATGGGCTTGATGGACCATTGGTCTGGCTCAGTATGGCACTTATGTTCTTAATGAAAAAAGTATGCTGAATTCAAATATCCAGGTTGACAAATTTTGTGCCCCATGGTTTGTCTGCCACTCATGCCAGCAATAACTTGGTATGAGTGGTAGCCACATAATGGGGGAGATGGACACCGTTTTGTATTTCATACAATGTGGAGGGAGCATGTACCCCTTCTCCTTCAACCACCCATCATCTACCCATGGAAACACATCACAGGCCTGTTGTAAGTGTTCGGGTGTTGTCATTTAAGCAGCATTTGAATAATATTTCTTATAACAGAATTGTGAATTAGGACATGAACACCAGTCTATTTTTAAAATAGATTTACTTTCAGAACAGTAATTTTTTGAACAGCTAAAATTTGATCAACTTACATTGGTGAGTAATGAAGTGGAAGTTCAGTCCATTGATGTGTTTGTTTACACATGCCGTAGCTCCTTGACTACATTTGCAGTTCGAAGTACACACAGTGTTGCAGTACACACAATGTTGTTGTTTTTACACCTGCCGTGTCTCGTTTCACATCCTTCTTTGCATCCGCAAAATATATCGCTGTAGGATTTTGGGATGGCATCAATTGTCGTTAGCACAGGTTTCAGTTCTTCATTTTTAAGGATCCATCCCATGTGTTCAGGGTTTGGAAGGACAGGAATCTGTGCATTAGCTTGCTTCCACACCATGCTCTGATAATGAACTCTTTTCAAAAACGGAAGGAATATCGGAAGTAAAATGTGTCACAAAGCTTGCAACGTTATCTTGTGTTTGTATTGCTCAATTGTATGCCTTCCCCATATACCTGCTGTGCAGCATTCTCACCAAGTAGTCCACTTTCTATCCAAGCTTCTTCCAATTCAATTCCACCCATGTGCTTTCCAATAACACACACAAAGTTCATTGCTGTGTGCAGACTTCCAAGGCAAACTGTTACCTTTCTTCTGCACTCTGTGATTGCCCATTTCAGCTCCATCAGTTTGCAGGAAAGGGCTTGGTCAACTGTGATGACTGTACTCCTGTCCCAGCCTTTCAGAAACATGCAAGTATCTTTTCACTACAGCATTCAATGTGTTGAGCTCATGAGCCAGAGCATTGAGGATTGGCATGAATCCCACAGATGTCATGTCTGCCATGTCATTAGACAGATGTTGACTTCTTTTTCCTGCTGTTGGAGAAAGCAAGCAAAGTCAACTGCTTCAGCTCTTTCTGAAATCCACAGTGGTGCTGCAGTCATACCAGTCTTCCTTGACTGTTTCTGCAGACACAGGTGGCAGTGGTCTCTGAGGTTAGGTAACTTCAGATAGCTTCTCCATGACTTATAGTACTTGAAAAGCAGTATTTTTTGACGGGCAAACATCAGGAGAACTACCTCTTTGCCAACAGGCTATCTGCGTAGCATGAAATGTGTTTTTGCTATCTAGTGTTTCATCAAGGATGTCTGTTACCTACTGTGAAATGGGCAAATTTGTTTGGACTTATATTTGGCGACACAACAGCACCTGTTACTTGATCCATTGACTTGAGTGTGTTCTGCTAATCCTGTGTCCAGTTTCAACAGCTGATAATAGCTCATAGTGTGGCCTACTTTGTGGAAAAGCTCCACCAACTTCTTGCTTCTGGTAGCTTGATGGAAGTGTAGTAGCAAGTCCGACATGCTTAGGAATCAGCTTCTGGTCACCACTCACACAGTACGCCAAATCCTGTGCAATGCTCAGAATTCTGTCCAGCTGACCATTAGCTTCATCGTTATCCCTGTTGTCTTTGTCAACCTCTAACACTTCTTGCCTTCCAAGCAAAACTCTGAGAAACATAAACAGACTATCAGGTATGATACTTTGAGCACTTCCTTGATCAACACCAAACTTTGAAGACCAGGGTGAACTTTGAAGTCACCACAAATCTTTAGTGCAAAGTGTATTAGAGGAAGAAACCAATCATCTTCTGGCTTGTGTGCTGGCATACTTGCAAGATCTTCCAGTTTAAGGGAGTCACCTGAGGTTTGGACAGCAGAAAAGTCAAACTTAGTAGGAACAATAAGCTGTTACTTTGTGTCATTCTTCTTTGTCCTTTGACACAAAAATGGCTGCTTTTCCAAGCTGTGACCGGAGTTGCTCTGTGAATGTCGATTTACGGCTTACATAACTGTTAAGTATAATCGTAGCTGAGCTTTCTGCTAGCTGTACATAACGCTCCCACACATCATTTAGCTGAAGTATATCACCGTTATTGAGATGATGCTGAATTTCTTCAACAAACCAGATCATAGCTACATCAGAAGTCAGCTTGTTCCTGAGGTTTTTTTTGTCTGCCTGTAAAACGCTTTCAGGCAGTTAGAATGATACTTTCCTTCTGTAGCTATGAGATCATTTACATCCACTAATTGAACTGCTGGTGTTTTATGAAAATTTACTTCATTTAGTATTTTGTCACTCATTGCAAAGTTAGCTATGTTGAAGATACATTCCTTACAGTCATCCTGACAAAATAAGCACAAACTCCAGTTCAGTGACTTCACATGTCATCTCATGGTTCTCACTGAAGGCAGTGCAGATAAGGATGGTCCTTGTGAGGCTTTGCTATGATAGGATGGTCTTCCTAATTGGCTTGGACCTCAGAGTGACTCGTGTGTGCTTCTCAGCTGCTCAATTTTGCCCTTGCTACTCGGACTTCACACACACAAGTATGATGTCATACGATATCTTCATTTTCACCAACCAGTGAGGAGTCAAGTCGTTGAATAATATCTTCATGAGCTGCATCACTGCATTTGGTTATCTGCAATGCTGCTTCTTCCACCTTTGCTACTCCTTGCTGACTTGTACATCTCACATCTTCACGTGTCAAGTCTTGACAAAATATGCAGACCTTGACATCATTCGTATCAACTGTGCTCCTCTTCAGAGAACCAGCTGGATCCATGGTGCTTTTACAAGTCAGAAGTTGATCTCTGCAACAGAAGGTCCTGAAGAGCACAACAGAGGGAAAAAAGAATTGAAGGAAAAGAAAAGAAAAGAAAAGAGAGCATACATCATAAATGTACAACAAAGTTTCATGGTCAAGGAAGCTTGGACATGCCATTTACAAAAATCAGACGAATCAAGCGGACTGCTGTGACTGGCCTAGGACCGAAGGCAACAGTCCAACTGACTCATTTGCTCAACAGGAATGTTGTGCACCACTCTTCTTGAACCTGGGATGAAAGATTTCATCAGTTTGAGGAATTGTGACAGAGAGAACAAACCACTTTCAACTTCTGTGTGTTGAACTTCAAGAATTCTGAGAAATATGAATAACTTTATCTATTAATTGATTTTAAAATTTTGGGTTAATCTTTGTGGAAGTCGTGACAAAATATCTTGTATGGAAAAAATTCTAGGTTCAATACTCTACACAATAATGAAAAAGTTGAAAAATGGCTGCCATTTTCCAAGATGGCAGCAAAACTAGTCCGTGGGGAAAAAATAGCAACCTAGATTTTTTAATTCAGTGCATTTTTTCCATTAAGAAACACAGGGTTGCCACTAATTCTCCCCAAATGCCATCTCCTTCTACAGTTTCTGAAAAGTGGCCTAGTCTAATCAGGAAAACTTTGGGTGAAATATTGATGTTTGCTTGTGGTGGGAGGAGGAAATGCAGTGCATTCCTTCTAGCTTAGCAAATTTGGCAGTTTTTTGTTCCCTTATAGCATATAATATGTTTTGCAGGAAGAACTCAAAGCCTTTTGTGCACATCTGGTAATTAATCTTTACAGTGCCCTAAATAAAGTAGATTACAGATTGGATGGGTACATATACTACTAATTAGCCTCTTAATCGCCACATCTTGAAGCCGAAGTATGTGGTCCGACTTCTAGACCTTCAGGCTCTCATTACTTTTATGACATCAATGGAAGCTCCACTAATAATACAACAGTGAAAATAGTCAAGAAATTCAAGGAACGATGCCACATCCTCCTGGGGTAACTAACTCTTATTGACTTTATTTTACATCCAGATGAGCGTGATCTCATGTATGTTAATTTCAGGTAAACTAGCTTTAAGCAGCAAAGCATGGAACATAACTGCTTTAACAATGAAATTGACTAAGGATAATTAATTTTTGTATGTATTTGACCTATAGAGCTAGTGGGTGAGAGCAAAATTTTTTAATAAGAAATGCATTTGTAGTTAAATTTTCCTATGATAAAATTACAAGGTCTTTCACTCATAACAATATCCTGAGAAAAAGAAAAAGAACCCTTTTAGAGGCTCAGGTTTGTGGCTGCAGTTTGTATAATCAGAAAACTGATTAACTTAGTACATTAATGTGTTAAAGAACATTATTTAGGCAGTAAAATCAAACACAATAAAGTTGTATGAACTCCAAATGTGACATTCGTCAACTTTGGTTTTGCTCTTTGAAGAGTTGGGAATAAGACACAAAATGTTACTTCTGTGAAAGAAATCTCAAATTAAGTTTTTGATAGGTTCATTAGCTTTATCGGTGCTTCAGAATTCTTTACCTATCTGTGTAGAATGTACACATTCCCTGCAAGTGTATAATTTGGTGAGCAATTTGAATGAGGCCTTGAAGAAAAAATAGAACCTCACCAGAAGCAACAGCTCAAAGAAACATTAACGTGAACAGAGATGTGCAAGAGAGAGATCTATGGAGTAGTCTGTAGTGGAGAGATTCCCAATGTGGAACTCCAAGTGTGGTTTTACCATCTGTGAAAGGGACCAGAATCTGACATGGATACATCTTTGCTCTCTGGGGCCATGGAATTGTATGTCTTACAATGGAGTCACGTGGCAAATACTGGGAACAATTGCTCTAGTGCTTTGGAGACCGAGATCTTGGCTGCTTGCACACACACAGATTTCTGCATTAGATTAAAACAAATGTGAAATCAGCAATAACGTGAGATTCCTTTTGGGATGTATGCCCGCGTTTATTTGTGGGGGCTTTTGCTTTCCCAGCCATGGTCACGTGATTGCAATGCATCCATTATTGTACTTAACAGATGCATGCTCATGTTACCCAATTCACTTGGTAACAACATTACCCTCGCTCTTCCCTCGATGCTTTGCTCTCTCATGCTGCTGCCTCAGCGGGGAGAAGGCAGCTGCACATGTTGATGCCTCCCGCCCTCACTGGCAAGAGGTGGTGGCCGCTGCAGCTTGCGGCTCCTCCAAATATTGCCCAGGAGCACTACCTCCCAAGTGGCCGGGTTGGATTTAGAGATTTTAAAAGTAAAAATGGCCCTTCCCTAGTAAATTCCTTGGAGGGTAATTTCAGATGTGCCGCGGCAGCTCCCCCCTCTGGAATCGCGCCGGCCGGTCAACAAACATGCTGGCGGATTCCAGAAGGAAATCGGGGGAGAGGGTGGGGCCACGGGGCGCAACGTCTGGCCACACAGCCCCGCCCCCCCCACGCCGCCCGTCCTCCGGGAGATGGGCGAGTGCAGCGGCCAATCCTGCTGCTGTGCCCACCTCCTGGGGTCTGGACCACGGCCCAGAATCAGCAGCAGTAACATCCGCCGATTCCGGACCATGGGGCGGTAATAGATGTGACGTTACCATGGTCAGTCACATTGAATCCCCCCGTGATTGACCGTGGTAACGTAACGTCTGTTGGGCCAAAAAGAGATTTCCACCGGACGTTCACCCCCGGCGGGAATCGCTTTGACCACACTTCCAGAGCTCCGGGCAGCTGGAGGGCTGGAAGTGTGGTCAAAGAGATTCCCGCCGGGGGTGAGCATCTGGCAGGAATCTCTTTTCGGTCCAACAGACGTTACGCCACCACAATCACCACGGGGGGATTCACCGTGATTGATCATGGTGGCATAAGGTCTGAAATTACCTGGAGCCACTACAGTCTCCTTGGGGCTCTGTAAGCCATTTGTTTACCATTTAAGACATTTATTTGTATAAGCCGTAGCCATCGCAAAAACAAAACATAAAACACAAACAAGAATATAAGAAGTATAACAAAGTGCTTACAGTACCCAACCCCTCTGGGTATCAATTCATAGAGATACATTGTTAGTTTGCTTTTTGACTATAAACAATCTAAAACAGAATCTGGCAACCTGTAAAGATACATATTTGTTATTATCAGACAAAAGTAGTACTAGCACATTCTTTTAATTGTGGGAGGACAGCTTAGAGATAATTGGCTCAATGAATTTCAACCTCTCAGAATTCTAGAAAGAACAAGAAAAAACATGTGATCTAACTATTCAGTTTCAGACATTGCAATACTGACACATTGGGTGTTTTCAGACGTTACGAGATCACAGTCAACCACGGTCAATTCCCGGTGGTGGCTGTGATCACGGAACGTCTGTTGGGGGGAACGGATGTTCCCCCCCCCCCAGATGTTACCACGGCGTGGAATTACATTCACCACGTGAGCAGCCGAAGCAGCGGGACCGGAGGCCATCGCGTGTTGACTGTGATTCCATGCCGGGTCGAACACCGCCGTCACGTCTGGTCGGGTGCCATGGCCCGGGATCACCGGCGGGATCCCGGGCCGTGGCGAAGCCGGCCAGATGCGGCAGCCGATTGGCCCCGCCACCCGCCCGTCTTCCCAGAGGGCGGGTGGAGGGGGCGGGACCGTGCGGTCCTGCGTTGCACCGCACGGCCCCTCCCCGATTCCCCGCCGGGATCCCCCGGCACGTCTGTTAGGGTGTTACGGGATCACGGGGGATCAATACATTGATTTCGGTACGGGGCCAACTGGCCCCGTAACGTCTGAAATCACCCAATATGTCCGATTAAGATAGTTTCATGAGCCTGTCGTCAAAGACCGCCAAAGGCAGGACATCAAATCTAGCTAACATCAAGGAATGTCTGTATTGCCACTCCCCAATAGTAAACAAGTAATTGGGGGTATTTTCAGACATTATGAGATCACCGTCAACCACAGTGAACCACGGTCAATCCCGCGGCGGGGCCAAAGCACCCTGAACGTCTGTTTCGCGGGCGCCAGATGTTCACCACAGTCAATCCCCACCAGGGGTCAAAAATAACCATGCTTCCGGAACTCCGGCCCGGACCATCTCCGAAAGCATGGTCAAAGCGATTCCCAACGGGAAACCAAAAAAAGTAACAACTGAATGACAACCACCGGACGGAATCAAACAACATGATTCCCAGACGGGGACAAAGCACACAGCGTCGCTACCAGGCAACGAGCAACAACACAGGCTGGGGAGGGAGATGTAAAGGGCACACAGCCGCAGGGGGACGTGGCGGGATGGAGCGAGGCGGAAGGGAGAGAAGAGCGAAGGGCGAGAGAGCAAGGCAGGTGGAGGAGGTGCAGGCGGAGGAGGCGGTGGTCGTGCTGCGCATGGAAGCAGTGGAGGGACAGCAGCAGCAGCCGGGACGAGCCACCCCGGCGCCTTCCAGGTGCTTTGACAATGGCCCGGGATCGGCGTAACGTCTGTTGCGCTGCCCCGGGCCGTGGTCTGCTAGTCCAATTCCCTGCCATGGTCCCGCTCCCGTCACGTCTGTTTGGGGCCTCTCTTGCCCACAGGAGGTGGTTAGCTGGTTCGCCACCGCTGGGAATCCACTGTGGTGAATCGGGCGCCTGTAATGTCTGAAATCACCCTGGGTCCATCCT
Organism: Sphenodon punctatus; assembly: GCA_003113815.1. Taxonomy (NCBI): domain Eukaryota; kingdom Metazoa; phylum Chordata; class Lepidosauria; order Sphenodontia; family Sphenodontidae; genus Sphenodon; species Sphenodon punctatus. The sequence continues at coordinate 1,356,628 of QEPC01006353.1, forward strand.
CTGGGGTTTTAAGGGAGGGATATAGAGAAGCTATTTGTTGTGCCTGCAAAGTAGCTGATTCTTCTTGACGTTCTTGATCTGTGATTCTCTGCTTTATGACTGAAACTATGCTCCAAAGATAGTAGATATATACTGGAGAAGCCGAGGGCATTAAGAAGGGCATCAATACCAGCTTCCCACAGGCCAGAAATCTTAGATGATAAAGCCCTCCTGGCTACTGAGTCCAGGGATAAAGAGCAGAGGTGTAACCAGAATTTTAGAATTGCTAATTTAGCCATTGAACCGAGTGGACAAGAGCCTGACTCAGCCCTAAGAAACACTTGCAGGGCACGCTTAGGTACTCCCAAAACAGAGGAATCCATTTTGTATCGGCTCCAGTTCTTTCAAAAATTGGCAGACCCCAGATGCAAAATGCGTATAAAAATTGAGATTGAACTTTTGCTTGGAAAAGCTGAATAGCTGGGTTAGCAAGTTTCCACCGTTTAGTTAGATAGAAACCAATGATGGCTTTAGTCACAGCTTGGGTGTGGTCCAGAGCAGCTTTCAGATGACACCACCAAGAAGCGTCTGTGAAAAAAGAACTCCCAGATATTTGTACCAAGAGACTTGTTTTATAGTTGTTGTTCTCCATAGACCAGCAATGCTGGGTCCTGGAGTGGCCAACCACCATCACTTTAGTTTTACTGTAGTTGATCAACAAGGATTCTTTAATACAAAACTCCTGGAAGTGGGTCATAATGCATCTGAGGCCATCCTGAGTACGTGAGAGTAACACAGTATCGTCTGCATAAAGGAGTATGGAAATTGAGGAGTCATCAAGTCCCTGCGGATGGAACTCTAGGTTCTTAAGTGGAACTACACTGTTAAGATAAAGATTAAAAAGAGTAGGGGCAAGGAGACAACTTTGTCTTACTCTCTTCTCAACTGGCACAGCATTGGATAGATGACCCTGCTGGGATATACACACTTGCAAGGTGTTGCCTCGATGAAGGGCAATAATAAGAAAAAGAAGCCTGGGATCAATATTTAGTTCCGAGAGCTTGAGCCATAAATGTTCCCTGTGAATTGTGTCAAACGTTGCATACAGATCGATAAAACACAGGAAAAGTGAAGAATTTGAAGACTGGTGAACCTATTTAGTGATAAGCTGGTTTATCCGCAAGTCACTTCTCTGGCAATTCTAAGACTTGAGACTCGGTCACAAGCTTTGGCCTTCAGAATTATAGGTCAGATCTTGACTTATTGGCTGACAATCTATCACTCTTCACTGCAAGTCACTTCCAAACCTATGTTTGGAAGAGAAAATAAGTCTGGCTTGGTTAAATGTAGACCCTTGGTGGCATGGGGTGGTGTTTAAACTTAAGTATCTAGGTTTTTCCCCTGAATGCTCCTGCCCTTTAAGGGTGTAAGCAGAGTGGTTAAGTGTAGAATTGCCGACACTGAATCTCAGACTGCCCGGTCTCAGGCTTCTAACTCAAGAGTCTCTCCTTGGTACAAATATTGGATTCCTGACCATGGAGGCCCTAAATATTTGGAATAGCTACCTAATGTGACTTTTTGGAAGGCCTTTACTGCCTTGAGAATTCAATCAATGAAGATGGAAGTTATACAGGGGCGGTATAAGGGCAGAGCCTATTCAGAGCGTTTGTGTGTATTATTATTATTATTATTAACTTTTATCTAGTGCCAGCGATGTACCTGTTGCTTTACAGAGAATAAGATAGATACGGTCCCTGCCCGAGAGCTTACAAGCTAAAGACAGAGGGAGGGGAGACAGGGAAGAGGGAACAGAGGGAGAGACAAGGGATGCGACGTTCGTGAGGATGTGAGAACTCAGGTATGTTCTTGACTTGGTTGCAGTATGCGGGGCTGACGAGGTTGAAGGTCTCATGCATTAGATGTTCTATTGCCCTACAGATGCTAATCCTAGAGAAAAACTACTTAGGACAGTAAGGTTGGATTCTAGTAAGTCTAGACTCCAGGAACTGTTGGGTTTTTTTGTCCGGTAAAAGGGAAGATATAACGGAAGTAGTTGCAGCTTTTGCAGTAGCAGCAACTAGATTAAGTATATGGCTGGTTGGGAGCCAGGAGCGTTGCTGATATCCTTTTGCCTGGTATTTTATTTTATGTCTGCCTGGTATTTCTTTGCTATATTGCTGTTTTTGCAAACATACATTTGTCAAGGTTTTGATGTTGGTATAATAAGCTTATTTATATTAGTAGGGGGTCACCGAGGAATTGGGTTGCTCACACCTATGCGCTGTAGAAGAACGACCGCTTATAAAATAATGTATTGTCATGGGTCACCCTGGAGCCAGGCTGGCCATGTTTAAGCTCCATGGAAGAATAAGGACTTCCAAATCTTTGCTTTGATAAGCATTTTAATGTCGCTTTTTATGTCCTTTATATTTTGTTTACATTTAGCAATGAATTAAGTTATAATTTTGTATAGGATGTAAATTTGTATATTCTATAGTGGATATTCCCATTTATGTTTCTTTGTATTGTATTTTTGGTCTTTATTTATTTTATAGCTATGGTGAGAGCTCACTGCCGGAACTACCTTACCTTATCACTACTTCCCAAGCTGCTTGCTTTTGAGCTCTCTTTCTCCCCTCCCCAGGGCAAGGTTTGAAGGGGAAAAGCCACCCCTTCCTCAGGTTTCTCTCCGATTGTAAGCCCTATACGCAGGGACCGTGTCTATTTTATTACTTTGCAAAGTGCCAGGTACACTGCTGGCACTATATAAATGTTTGTTAATAATAATAATAATAATTTCATTGGGCAGGAGGAGAGGAGCTCAAATGGCTGCCACAGTGGGGTGGGGGTGGGGGCGGTGGCAGTGGAATGACTAAGCCAGCATGGAAATTAACGTGAGCCACTACACATTCAAATTGCACAGTGAGGGGTTTTTTATGTTAAATTAAATGCATATACACATTCAAATTTAACATTAAATACAGCTCACGTTCGTGTTGGAGCTGGATTTCCCTGCACTGACATCTGTGATGTAACTCACGTTAATTTCACTGCTGAATGAGAAATGGTGCATGCACAAGTTACAAAATCTCACCTAAGACAGAAATTAACAAGAGACTGAGTAATGTGGGCAAGCAGCCCTTGACCATATTCTTGGTTATTGCTTGTCTTTTACCGAGTATATAGTATGCAATAGGTAAACCCACATGAGTTTGGACAGTTTGCTTTATGCAGTAATCCTTTGGAATATCTGAAAGAATAAGTCAGCTAGAAATCTGTTCACTGCCAACTCTATTCTATAAATAGAAAAATTGCTTGATTTACTGAAGAAAGCAGAAAAGTATACTTGAATGCCACCTAATATGAGGAGAAAGTAATGTTGCTACAACACAGCATGTTGAGATTAGATAATGGTCTTTCTTGGTGATTAAAATTCAGATGAGTCCAGGATGGCAGCATCTGGACCTACCCCGATATTTAGCCTTCTCACTGCTAACATTTGCTGTGGCTAGCTTCACTCAAACCTATTTCATTTTCTGTTTAAACTCTCTCAGATCCAGGTTTTCAAGTTTGGTCTAGTAACTATCTACCGATCTGCCTCAGCTTTTACAAACAATCCTTAAAGATCTAGCTCACGAGAAGCTTTGACCCAGTTTTCTATCCTCTGTGTGGATGGAGATTTCTTTTACTTTAGGATGTTTTTTTCATCTTGGAACAGAGGACACAGCATGGATTTTATCATTAAATGCAACAGGGACGCTCTACTCTATTTAACATGGGTACCTATATTGATTTCAGTTGTACAGAACCAAATGTGTCATGCCTCCCTGTTCTTTCAAGTTTCTTAAATCGTAGTAGGCCAAGAAATGTGGCAAGATGAGTCGCCTACAATAGAAGGAATGCTCTAGTTCTGGGTCTCAAATAAGCCCCCAATGGGGCTATTCTGGAATAAATGGTTGGAGAATCGCAGCCTTGATAGCAAAGTGCATTATGAAACTAAGCTCTTCCCATTTCCTATGTTAAATGCAGTTAACTTTGACATACTTATCATTATACAGCACTGATGCTTTGGTTTGAAATGCATGTGTGTACACAGGTGCAAAGGGGAAAGGGTTTGTGAGACTAGTATAATCTGATGCTACTGCTTTAGCTCAGGGAATATTGCAGTCATGGATGCCATAGTAGTTGGTTTTATTCTTCAAAAGTACTGAGATGTGCAGAAGGAAACAAATCTTGTAAAAGGATATAACTATAGATTACAGTCGGGTGTGGACAAATTCTTACAGCCAGTTGTTTGCATGCAAAATATGAAATTGCATTTGAGGGTAAGTTTTCCATTTCTGCTAGCAAGTAAACATTGCTTTTTTGAGGTAGTAATCTCTCAAAGTGGGAGCATAATTCTATTTGGTAGAGAATTGGGTGTTTGGGGTAGGGTTTTGTGGGGTTGTGGTACGGAGGGCCGAGGGGAAAGGTTGGGGGGTTGTGTTCTTATACTGTTTTTATATATATATATTTTTACTTGCCTGTAAGGCACCCTGAGCCATCTGGGAAGGCAAATAGATTGCCTGAAATGACTGTTTTATTGCAGAGAATAGGAGGGACCAAACTGCACCAGTACCAATGGTCCCTGAAATGGCCTAGAGGAATTCGGTGAAGTATACACAGATGACCTATTTAAAGGCTTGTTGTTTTGAAGACAGGTACATTAAGAGCACCTGCTGTATATGTAAATATTTTAATGGAGAAAACCGGCACAAAAACATGCTTCTGGCCAAGATGATGTGTGGCTCTTTTTCTCCATTAAAAAGCTCAGTGAGGAAGGAGGTGTCACCCTGTCCTACCTTGCTAGTCCTGGGCTTGGGGCCCCCATGGGCGGCGAGAGATAACTGTACAGCACTGCGTACACCTAGTAAAATCTGTGACTGTAAACCACTGCTACACCTAGTAATGCTGTAGAAATGATTAGTAGTAGTACTAGGTGGCAGGAGATATACACCAAAAAATGCAAAGATAAGTTCTTCAGCTGAAACCTTTCTTGCAAAACTTCTCCTTCCACCACACATTATTACATATACGGTGCCTCTTTCTACTGTTGTTCCATGAGCAGGATGAAACCAGTTAAATAGCTCTCTGGAACTTGCAGCAAGGAGTGGCCAAATAGCAAGCAGTTGGCGAGGCACAGATGCTGCGAGAAGAACACAAAGGCATGTAGAACTGATGGCTTCTAGGCAATAGAGGTAGAGGGAATTACCACCCTTCTGTACAAAACATCCCCTTTCCTAGAGTAGGAACCTCTGTCTACGTTAATCTTGCTTTTTTTGCAGAGGTTAGCACCTCCCCTTTAACCTCGCTTTATCTCCATGTTGGTAAAAACAATGCAGAGGTTAAAGTGAGGTAGGAGGTACTTACCTCCAACAAAAGTGCTCATGTGAATAAGCCCTAAGTCGGCTATGCCCATGCTAGTTCAGGGGAAGACTTAAAAAGAAAAAAAAGGCATCAACCAGGCTGATCTGAGGGGAAATTTCTTCCCAGTTCCTAAAATTGTAAGTAGTTATATCCTAATTATGTAAGCATTAAGCAAGATCATCAGCCATGCATCCAAGATGAAATTCTTTGTATCACCCCAGACAAGACTACCCTACCATATCCAATGTGTGGCCATATGATGCAGTCCCATTCCATCGTAAACCTAATCTGTTTCTTTGCCCCTCACAACTCTCACTTAAAGACTTTTCTAGAACTCTTCTTCTCTGGTACTATAGGCTTGTGCTTATCAAACATGCCTTGCCTGTCTGGAAATAGTGGCAATGAAGGGTGCCTAGTGAAGCAATCTTTCGAGTAATTGAAAATATATGTTGCTAAACTATGCGTTACCAAAATCCCCTACAATGGAAAGGGCATGTGCTGGGGCTGTGTGATCCATTACCTCTAGTACAACTCATGCCCACGGTCCTATGTTCAGAGAGTATTCATGTTCATTTTATGAACTGTTGTGGCTGCTCTTTGCTGGAATTTAGTATTGTTCCTCTATCCTCGGGCTAAACAATCCCTTGCCTCAAGCATTCTCCTATAATAGGTTTTTCTTTTTCATTTTGTAACAACTTTGCTTCGAGGATCCTGAATTTGATTGCGCTAATCCTTTGCACTGATGTGAGTTGTGCTAGTTCTAAACAGCTTTAAGATTGTACTGTATATGGTGCCCTTCGCACAGAGCTGCAGGGCAAATATTTTAAGGTTGTTAAAATGCAGTTTTTTTAATTCATTGGTAAAGCCAAGGAACCAGTTTTTTGAAATGCATATTGAAAAACAAATAGTTTGTAAGAGGGAATCCCAGCCATTTATTATTATTTATGTAAATTGATGTTTGACTTGTGAAGAATCTCTGCATCTATGTGGATTTAAATTATCCTAACCAGCTAATCCAATTAGGATCATAATCTCATTTACACCTCTCTAACCTTGCATGGCAGGAACTGTATTAATCATTAGGTATGTGGAAGCACATGCACAGATGAACATCTCCAAATAGCAAGGGTCACGTGGCCTTTGGAAACTAATTTTTAAAATGTTAATATTTGTGTGTTGTGTTTTTGTAGCAACCAAAAAAGGAGAGGACCGGTGGGGATACTCTGCAGGATGAGGGGGAAAAGGGGGGAGTGCTGGTGAAACCCAGAGTTGCTACGTTGGTGAAAGAGCTGGTGTTTCTAGGCAGGACTGTGGGTTTTGGAAATGTATCTCTGGGTGTTAACAAACAAAACCATGGCCTGCTGGAGTTTGGCTTTGTTCCATGCAGCCCCTACTCACATGTTTAGTGTGAAGAGCCTTATCATTTATATAGCATTCAAAGTGTTGCCAGCACTGTACAATCAATAATTATAGACAGGTCCCTACCCCCAAGGGGCTTATAATCTAAGAGAGAGAAGGGAGGGCGGAGAAAATGGAGAGATAAACGTTGGGAGCAACAAGGATAGATTCATGTGGTTGGAAAGTTGCAGAGAGGAGACAGTTCCAATCATGATGAGCTAGGGAAAGCCTCACGGAAAAGGTAGGTTTTCAGGAAAGGGAGGAGCAGAACACATGTATCCAGGGTGGGAGTTCCAGACATTGGGGGTAACAAGAGAGAAGAGACGAAGATGTTGCGAGGAGCAAGGGAGTCGTGAGCAGACAAGGGTGGGGGGAGAGGAGGAGTTAAGCTCCTGGACAGAAATGTGGCAGGACACAAGTAGGGTTGCCACCTATGTATATTTTTCCATGGCACCAACGCAGGCCCTGCAATATGTATTTTTCATAAATGGCCTGGAAAAATATACATAGGTAGCAACCCTAGATACAAGTTCAAAGAGAGATGGGCGAGCAAGGCCATGAAGAGCTGTGAAGGTGAAGACCAGGAGCTTGTGCTGAATGTGTTCACATAGAGGGAGCCAGCCTAGGGCATGGAGCCAGCATGATCAAAGTGAAGGGCAAAGTGGATGACTTTGGCAGCAGAACATTGAATGGAGATGAGGGGGGTGAGATCAGAGCAGGGGAGACCAGTAAAGAGGGACCAGCCTAATACACGGCCAAGCATTGTTCCCTGCCACACTCCACCCATCAACCCCTCCCATCCCAGTATCCTGCCCCCGTCACAACTCTCGGCTTCTGTGAACCATTGGAGCAAGAGCCACCCAGCTCTTTGTTTCTTCTGAGCTATAATGACTCCAGGAGACGGACCAGCATCTGCTATCCCCACCCACCCTCTGCGATTCATACTTGGGCTTATACCTGCCAGCACTTTATGACTGTAATTAACCAGTTGCTATGCACATAACACCTGTATGGACACTTGGCATTGCATGGCAATCAACCCTCTGCAATGAGTTTCTGTGGTGTTATGAGTCATAACATGTGATCCCTTATGCTCATTCCAAGCAAAAGTGTTACTTTTCAAAGATAAGAAATTGAGTAACTTTGAAGCAATGGGCAATAATGTCCCAGCCCTGCTCCCACATACATTTCAAGCACAGTGTCCTTCAATACCTTGCAGATCCCCCTGCCTGCCTCCATCTCTTAACATGCAATGGTTTCCCCCACCCCATGAAAAAATAGCATGCTTCTGTGATGCTACAATCTGCAATATTTTGTAGACTTTGCTTTTGCACTGACGTGGTTGTGACAGAATGTCTATGCATTTTAATTGCTGCCTGGATTGACAGTGCAGGTACATCAACACCTACACACACAGCAGAAGCTTGGTGAAAGATTTTTCACCCAATAGCCAGCATGTAAAGCCACATGACCAACAGCAGCCAATAAGAGCTCATGTATGGTATGCCACTTTTCCCATAATGTCACATGACCAAAAGCAGCCAATTGCAATTTGCCATTCCCATGAGATGCGGTTACCCGTTCCCATGAAGAAGCACGTTGCCTTTGCCATCTGGAAGCCTGCTGCTCTGTCTCTGAGCAATGTGGCATTAGAACCTCCATGATGGATGCCCTACTAGTGGAGGTTTGCACAGTGATTGTGGAAATGCTGCTGGGCCAGGTGGTACAGCTGGCTGACTGTGTGGAGATAATGGAGGGCTTTCAGAGGGAGGGATTCCCAAACTGTATAGGGGCAATCATCTGTTCAACCCATAGCAAGGATGACTACCTCAACTGGAAGAGGTTTTTCTCCATAATTCTCCAGGCTGTAGTGGACCACCATGCTTGGTTTGTGAATGTGCTAGCCAAGTGGTCCAGGAAGGACTAAGGCGCCCGCATCTTCCATCAGTCCCCCTTCTTTGGCTGCATGTACACCAGAGACGTTGCACCCTTCACTGAAACCTGCATCAAGGGGGTGGTCTGTTCTGGGGAACCCTGCCTACCCCCTGAAGCCCTGTTTCATGAAAACCTACAGCATTGCCCATACCCCAGCGCAAGGTACTTTAACTGGCAGCTCAGTGCCACCTGCTGCCACCTATATTCTCCATAACATCTGTGAGTCAAGCACAACCACATTAGAGAACCTCTTTCCAGTTAGCTCTGGTGAACCAGTGACCCTTTTCCAGGACCAGCTGAACAGAGCAGCGCCTAGCTAGAGAGATCAGGGACGCCTTGTGCCAGCACGTTAACCGTAATGTTAGCCCTGACACCCACCATTGGTGAAAGTTTGAGCATTGGTGAACTGTTTCAAACTATCTTTTTGTGATATCAATGTAGCCTTTCAAAATGTTGCCTTTCCTGTGTGGCACTGTTTTTCTCTGACCCATCTGATTTTGCAGACAAAATTGCTCATATTCCTCATGACTTGGGTGCTGCCACTTTATCATCAGAATCAGAGACTGGAATTATGGAAGCTCAGTCTTCTTCTGTTTGTTTGGATCGGTTCAGTTGGTATCACCTGCCGATGTGGGGAATGTGCTGGGGGCAGTGTGGGCAACTAGCTGTGAATTAGATCCTTGCTCATCCTGGCTGGTGAAAGCCAGCCAGGAGATGTCGGGGTCATTGGTTGTAAACACTTCCCTTTGGGAAAGTAGGATGTTGGACGTCCTTAAAACTGCAGTTGTCCGTTCCTGCTTAAGAAACCATTTTTGGATGCTGACTCTCAGCCCAGCTATCAGCCTATCTCTAATAACCGTCCCTAAAAAGGGAAGGTTATTGAACAGGTGGTTGCCCAGCAGCTCTAGGCTCATCTCGATATCATGATTCCTGGACCCATTTCAGTCAGGCTTCCATCCTGAGTATGGCACCAAGACTGTGCTTGTGGCCTTGGTCGATTACCTGCGCCTAGAGATTGACATAAGGAATTCCACCCTGTTGATCTTGTTAAATCTTTCAGTGGTCTTTGACATGGTTGATCATGAGGTGTTGACACCTGGTGGGGGTGCGCAGGGCTGCTCTTGAGTGGTTCCATTCCTTCCTGTCGAAGAGGTTCCAGAGAATGGTGATGGGCGATTGCTCATTGTCCTCTCAGGACCTTTCCTGTGGTGACCCACAGGGTTCTATTGTGTCTCCTCCTGTTCAGCATGCTTACTCAATGCCTGGTTGCTGTTGGGGACTGAATGAGGATGAACCGATTGAAGCTGAATCCAGACAAGACTGAGGTGATGATGGTTGGCCGGCCTAGTGACCTGGAGGGGATTGGGACCCCCTGCTGCACCTGGATTGTCAGGTTGCGGCAGTAGCCAGGAACACTTTTCACCAACTCCCATCTGGTGAGGAGGTTGCGGCCTTTTCTTTCGGATTTGGATCTGGCCACTGGCTACTTTTTTGGTTAGGTTTTAAATTGCTCCCGCGTCCTGGCTCCAAGAGGAGCAGAACATGTGGGCAATTTAAAGCAAAGTCAAGTTTTCCCCCACCCACCCCGCCTGCCACCAGGGACCGCTGGAGCCAGCATCCAGGTAAGTGTGATCCCTCCCCCCAGGTAAGTGTGATCCCTCCCCCTACCCTGCTTCCACCCCCCGAGGGTCCCCCCACCCTGTTCCCACCCCCGAGGGTGGGATCTTTAGGTGTGTGTTCACAATGCTGGAAATGGGATGATTTTAAAAACCCGAGATGTAGCTGTGAGTCTGGAGATCTTTAGGTGTGTGTTCACAATGCTGGAAATGGGATCTTGAGGTGTGTGTTCACAATGCTGGAAATGGGATGCT
>QEPC01006353.1:1372096-1409419 GCA_003113815.1 Sphenodon punctatus
ATTAATTATCTAAAGGGGGTGCCTCCCCCCCTGGCAACTGGGGAGGCTGGGGAGGGGAAGCCCCGAGGGTTTTTTCATTCCCCTCCCCTCATGGAATCTCCTGCCCCGCGTCCCCACAGCGCAGGCTGGAAATTCTGCGCTGGGGTAAGCGGGGCAGGAGATTCCGCGGGGGGAGGGGAATTCCGCGGGAAATCTGCGAATCGCAGACCCGCGTTTCCCTCGGGGCCCTGGGAATAAGTACCTGGCCTATGCAGCTGCTGGAGCAGTTATTGCGGCGGGATTCCAGCGCCACACAGTTCTCCAGCAATTGCTATAGAGAAGTGAAGAACCCACAGAAATAGACAACCACCTTTTCTCCCACCTGCCCCTCCCCGGGCTACCATTCTGGCTTCCCATCTTGCCATGGTGCCTCACTCTTCCCCCTCCCCCCACTTGGCCTGCGATAGTGCCTTCCCACCTACTTTTCTGCATACCGTTCCAATCCTGTGGAGCTATTTCTCAGCGACTTTCCTGCTCCTCATCTGTATTTTCTTGTCCACCTTGCAATATAGTAATCAATAATGTAACCTTTTTAGGGAAGGTTAATGGGGGCAGTGGCTTGTTGGCTTCAGGCGCATCTGGATGCTATCAAATTCCTGGACCCTTTGCAGTCTGGTTTTTGTCTTGGAGATAGCATGGAGACTACACTTGTGGCCTTGGTTGATGACCTTTGCCTGGAGTTAAATATGGGAAATTCTACTCTGTTGATTTTTATTAGATCTTTCAGTGGGTTTTGATACCGTTGATTCATGAGGTGGTGTTGACTTGCCTGTGGAACCTGACTGGAGTGGGTGGGACTGCTCTTGAGTGGTTCCACTCTTTCTTGGCCGGGAGGTCTCAGTGGGTGGTAGTGGACGATTGCTCATCATCTCCTTGGGATCTCCCCTGTGGGGTCCCACTGGGTTCCATTCTGTCCTTCCCCTCCTCCCCCCTTGTTCAACATGTATATGCAGCCGCTGGGTGAGGTTATTTGGAAGTTTAGGGTGCGGTGCCATCAGTATGCTGATGACACTCAGCTCTACCTCTCCTTTTCACTGACCCAGGTCCAGCAGTCTCAGTGCTTACCCATTGCCTGACTGTAGTGGGGAACTGGATGAGGGTGAGAGGACAGTGTGCTCTGGACTGTGAGAGGGAGAACACTGCTGTAGCCTGTTTATGATCGGAGAGGTGTAAACTTGGAGGTTCCTGAAGGAAGGAGACCTGAACCTGGATAACTAAGACGACCCTGGATGAGGAAGCGGGGAGCCAGGCTCGCAGAAACTGGCTTCAAGCACTTACCTGGCAGCTGGGAAGGCGAGCGGAGTGGAGCAGGGGGCGAAGCCTGAGCCCTGGGGAAAGAGACAAAGTCGCTTGTGAGTACACGGCTGTGCCGAGGAAGCGGGGAGCCAGGGTCGCAGAAACCGGCTTCAAGCACTTACCTGACAGCTGGGAAGGCGAGCGGAGTGGAGCAGGGGGCGGAGCCTGAGCCCTGGGGAAAGAGACAGTCGCTTGTGAGTACACGGCTGCGCCGAGGAAGCGGGGAGCCAGGGTTGCAGAAACCGGCTTCAAGCATTTACCTGACAGCTGGGAAGGCGAGCGGAGTGGAGCAGGGGGCGGAGCCTGAGCCCTGGGGAAAGAGACAAAGTCGCTTGTGAGTCCAAGGCCGCGCCGAGAGCGCGTGCCGGGGCAGCGCGCACAAGGGCAGCGCGCACAAGGGCGCGCCCTTTTGCACGCCCTTCGGCGCGTACCGGAGCAGGAGCTCAGACTCTGTAAACCTGTAAAGTTTGGAGGACTCATTGTGGGCCAAGCTAGTGAAGGAGAGGACTATCTCATTATTTTCTTTTCCCTCTTTCCCTCTTCTCTTTTTATTTTATTTGGGTTTGGTTGTCCGTATAAAAGTTTGTGTAAACCATATAGCTACTAGAATAAGAGAAAAGTTGGGGTTGGGTGGTACCAAAGTTTGAAGGTGAGGAAGGAAAATTGATGAGTGGGTCTGAGTGAAACTGGAAACGGGAAGGGGGACACCCGAGTGGCGATTTAGTCCCTTGTATAACGCGGTGTAAATTTCCTTCGTGAAGGAAGGGAGTAGTGGGGGACCACCATATAAATTGAACTATAGTAGGAAGAGTAAAAGAAAGAAAAATAGTCAGGGGTAAACATTACAGAAGGAATTTAAAAGGTAGTGTGTCTGAGGAGTTTGTGATTAGGGGTCTAAAGGGGCAAACATGACTACTGCCCTTATTGAGGAGAATTTGGGAGCTATATCTAAAAAGAGGGGGCGACAGTTGGTTATCTCACCGGATAATGAGGGACCAAATATGAAACAACTAAAATTGCAGGATCTGGGGTTTGGGGTAGTGGGAAGACAATCTACATCCTCATTCCAAATGCCACTTTCAAATCGTTTTTCTATCCTGGGGGGAAACTCTGATTTTGCTGAGCAATCTCTAGTTGAATCTGAAGAGGTATTTGGGAATGAAGAGATGTTGCATTCTGCCATACACAGCTCTCCAAACACCCTAAAAATTTTGGGAGACCAATGTATGCTAATTAGTAGCTCAATTGAGAGTCTATTCTCAGGGGTAGTGGAGATGAAGGGAACGATGGAGAAAGTGCACCAATGTCTCCAGGAGATGGCTAAAGATATTAAAAGTTTAGTTTCACATCTCTTCACCATGGCTCCTCCAAGGTTACAAGCAGTGGGGGCATGTTTTGCTCCAAAGAAGTCTCGGGGGAGTCTGGCCCAGATAGAGACAGGAGGGTCTTGCGATACAAGTAATAAGGAAAAGACAAATGGGTCATATGGTAAACAAAATATGTTACCCGATCGTAGGGTTGTTTTGTTAAAAATCTTTGCACTGCCCAATGGTGTGACTCCAGCTTGGTTCTCCAAATTCCTTATCCGGAGAAACTTGGTTACCCTCTTACATTACCAACTTCAAATGGCAGAAATTGAAAAATTTTATTTTCTTCCACCTACTGATCAAGCCATGAGATTGATGATCTTCTTTAGGGATCCCCGGATAGTTGAGAAAATTTTTATGGAAAGACAACTACTGGCCTCCTGGGGAATTCAGGTATTGGGGGTCTGCTCAGCCCAACCCCCAGAGAGAAATATAGAACAATCCAGGCAGCAAGGAGGAAATGAGAGAGAGAGGGAAATGTATAATCTCGTACAGGGGACTGATCAGAAAGAAGTTGCTGTGCAGGTATTACAAGGTTCAAATTCACCTACTATTGAAGAGATGGAAATTGGGAGGGGCCAAGAGAAATCGAGGGAGATCCAGAGAGAACAACAGGAATGTGATCAAATTCGGTTGAGGGGACAAATAGGGCAGGAAGAAGGTCCCATTAGGGGGGTGCAGGAGTATCAAGTCCCAAAGGAGGAGGTAGCAAGGAACGATATGAGAGGTAAGGAGGGGGACATGTTAGGGCTCCAGCTGACATCAGATTTACTTCCTTTTTCCCCAAAGTGTTTAACTTTGGGGGCGGATAAATTCGAGGAGCAGGAACCCTTGTGGTCTGCGTCTTTTCAGGCATTGGCTGCCCCAGAGCAAGGAATAATTTTGGCAAGGTTAAGGCACATGCAGGAGATATTTCAACAAATTAAACCAGTAGTGGAGGGTCAGGGGGATATTAGCCCCTTGGGGCATGAGGATGCCTTACAACAAATAGTAATAGGGGTCCCCCATAGAAAGGGGGGATCACCTAGGGAGGAACAGATAAAGGGGAAAGCCCCTGAAAGTGCCAAGCAGGGACTAGGTGAAAGGAGAAATAACTTGGGTGGGAGTTTGGGGTTAAATCCAAGTAAGGAAGGGAGTTCCGTGGGCTTGGAAGAGATGGTAAATGGGCTAGTGACTCCGCAAAGAAAGCCATTGAGGGCTTTGTCTAATTGACATAAGGTAAATGCCCAGGATTGGTCTTTTGCATCCTGGAATGTTGCAGGTTGGGAAAACAAAGCTTGGGACCCCGGGTTTTTAGAACAAATAAGGAGGTTTGATTGTTTATGCCTGCAGGAAACGTGGATGGCGGGGGATTTTTCCCTTACTGGATTTGAGGTTTATGTAACTCCAGCGGCAGCCTTTCAAGGGAAAAAAAAAGGCAGGTTAAGTGGGGGTCTAGCCTTGCTCGTGGCAAAATATATGGGATTGCAGGTATATAGCCTTACAGGCTTTCCTCCCTTTTACGCTGTATGGAAATTGGTCAAAAACCAGCCTGTTCAGGCTATAATAGTTATAAATGTTTATATTCCCCCAACGAGCTCCTTATATTATAAGGAAGAAGTTTGGTCAAGGCTTAAGGACACAGTGACGGAATTGAAGGAAAAGTTCCCGACAGAGGGGATAATAATGGCAGGGGACTTCAATGCACGGTTGCGTCAGGGAGCAAATCAGACAGATCATGAAAATTTGCAAAATTATTCATACTCAATGTTCCCCTGTGTAAGAGCATCTAAGGACAAGATAACAAACATGGCGGGAATTCATCTACAGGATCTGGTAGACTCGGTAGAGTTAATTATCCTAAATGGAGGATGGCCAGGAGATAAGGAAGGTGATTATACTTACATTTCACAGCTTGGAAGAAGTATAATTGATTATATTATGATTACAGAAGGTTTACTCCCGTGGGTAGTCGATTTTGCAGTACTGGAAGCGGTGGATTCGGATCATTTCCCCTTAAATGTAACGTTGTGTCGACCTCAGATATCGTCGGAAGTGGGGTGGGGGGTGGAGTATAGTGCAGATGTTAGAAAGGATATGTCAAGAAGAGTAGGATTAAAGAGGGTTAGATGGTCCCCCCAGATAAATGTATTGGCTGAGGGGATCCTAACCTTGCAGCTAATGGAGAGGGTCCTTAGGGACCAGGAGAATATCCAGCAGCAATATGAGGACTTGATTGCCCAGCTTTTACCCCTTTTAACAATTCCAGGGGGAAAAGGGCAGGGTAGAAATAGGGGCCCAAGGTGGTATGATGCAGAATGTAGGGGAGCCAGGAGGGATTTAAAACGTTTAAACCGGAAGGCTAAGAGCTTTGCTAAAGGAAGTCAGTGGGAGGGGAACTTTCTAAAAGCACGAGGTGCTTATAAAAGATTAATTAAAGGAAAGAAAAAAGCATTTCAGCAGTTGTTTTGGGATAGGCTTATCCGGGCGGCGGAAGAAAAGAACCAAAATGAGTTTTGGAAATTAATCAGATCTACCTGGGTCTCAGGTAGGGAAAAGGAGGAGGTAAATATAACATCGGAGAGTTGGGAAAGACATTATAGCGCCATATTCTCCAAGCCTCAAATAGAATTAGAAAACCATTTAAAATTCTCAATTGAGTCCTTACCCCAATGGAATCCAGTTACTGCAGAGGAAGTAAAGAAATTGATTACACAGCTAAAAATAAATAAAGCCCCGGGGAAAGATTTTGTTCCATCAGAACTTCTGAAGGGGAACATTGACTGGTGGAGTCAGATATTAGCCTGTCTGTTTACGCAGGTAAACAAGTCGGGAAAAATTCCGCGCACTTGGCTAGATAGCGTGGTGGTCCCGATATATAAAAAGGGGAATACACAGGAGCCGGGGAATTATCGTCCTATCAGCTTGATGAGTATAGTGGGTAAAAGTACCAATCTGTATTTATGCTTTGTTGACCTCCAAATGGCCTTTGATACAGTGTGTAGGGAAAGACTCTGGTTTAAATTGTTGAAGTATGGCATGGAGCATAGATTGTTGTTTCTGATTCGGGCCTTGCACACCAACAATCTATTACAAGTGAGAGTTAACAATATAGGGGGGTTGTCCGAGCCGGTAAATGTAAAATGGGGGGTTAGGCAGGGTTGTATCCTTGCCCCCATTTTGTTTAACATATATTTGAACAACATGAATGGAGTGCTAGAAGATTCAGGATTCCATCCGGCCGAAATAGGAGATCAGAAAATAAGTTTGCTTCTCTATGCTGACGACACAGCATTAATTGCTAGGACACAGGTGGGCCTTAGGAGGCTGATGGACGCATTTAGTAATTATTGTAAAAATGAGTATTTGATAATTAATTATATGAAAACTAAAGTAATGAGGATTGGGAAAAGGCAGAGGAAATATAGGTGGTCCATGGGAGGGGTAGAAATTGAACAGGTGACTAAATATAAATATTTGGGGGTCATTATTTCGGCTTATCCAACGTGGTCCGCTCATGTGAAAGTGGTACGGGCAGCAGTAAGAGCAGCTGGGCAGGGCATCACCAGTTATTACTGGAATCAAGGGGGGAAATTATATAATCCAAGTAAAAAACTGATAAAAGCCAAGCTGGTCCCCCAACTTCTTTATGGTGCTCAAATTTGGAGCATTGGGAAACAAAAGGAGTTGGAAATAGAACAAAATAGGATGCTACGTTATATTTTGCATGTCCCCAAATATGTACCTTTAGTGCTGTTAAGAGCTGAGACAGGGTTTAAACGAGTTGCCTTGTATGCAAAAATGGCAACGTTAAAATACTGGTTACGACTAATTAAAACAGACTCAGGCTCATTGGCATCCCAGATAATATATTATGCCCAGGGGCGCTGGGTGGAATATATTAATACGACCCTAAATGCTCTGGGGTTCTCAGTGGTATATCTTTTATCCCTCCCAGTCGAAAGGGCGTGGTCTGAAATAAAAATGCGGATATTAGACCAGGAACTTCAGATCGAACATGCATTGCTCGGCTCGCAGAAGGTTGCAAAGTTATATGTAAATATTGTGCCCCCCAAAGAAGGAGCTACCTATCTATCCGAGTATAGGCTGAGGAAAATAAGGTGGGCATTGACTTTAGCCCGATTCAATGTATTCCCCTCGGCAGTTACAGAGGGTAGACTGAGAGGGCAGGCGCAGGAAGATCGTCTGTGCAAGGAATGCACCAGCATAAATCAAAGTTGTGTTGAGACAATGGCGCATATACTGTTGGATTGCCCCGCATATAAAAAATGGAGGGAGATACTTATTGCGCCACTCTTTAGAGATCAAGGAATGAGGGGCTTGGAAGAAAAATTCCTGCTGGAAGATAAAAATCAGCAAGTTTCAGGGAAAGTGGCCAAATTCCTGACATTAGTAAAACATGCTAAGGATAAAGCCCAGACTGTCAAGGAGACAGGAGGATTTTAGGTATTACTGGAGGAGAGATTGTGGGAATTTACCCAAAAAAGTATTAGTCCCAGGAGGTGGGGGAGGTACCATGTGTTCCTACTCAAATGTGCTCCAAGGTGGGGTTTTTCTGGCTTGGTTACAAATAAAGAAATGGCAAGGGTGCAAATGTTTATTATATTAAGGGCTTGAGAAGTTAGAGTGTGAACTCTCTAGTATCTAAAAGGTTATTGTTATTGTTAGGTAGAAAAGGGGATATTATGGTTTTCTTCCACGGTTATACTTTTAATTGAAATTTTGGCGGGTTGTAACTGAGGGAAGTTTTAATTTATAAATGGTGTAAGTAATATGTAAAAATTTCGCATGTGTTGTTTTTTTTTCTGATTGTTTTTAAGTTTGATTAGTATGCATATTATTAAAATAATGTATATATGTAAACATGTGCAATGGCCGAGTTGGCTAAGCAATAAAGTAAACCTAACCAGGATGAGGGTGAGTCGACTGAAGCTGAATCCTGACAAGACTGAGATGACGATGGTTGGCTGGTCTTGTGCCCTGGAGGGGGTTGGGACTCCTCTTAATTATGGGGTCCGGTCTCCTCTAGTTGATCAGGTTCACAGCCTCGGTGTACTTCTGGATCCTTTGCTCCACCTAGATTGCCAGGTTGCGGCGGTGGCCAGGAGCGCTTTTCATCAACTCAGTCTGGTGAGGAGGCTGCGTCCTTTTCTTTCAGGCTCTGATTTGGCCATTGTCGTCCATGCTTTCATCACCTCCAGGCTAGGCTACTGTATTGCACTCTATGTGGGGCTTCCCCTGGTGACGTTTCAGAGGCTGCAGCTGGTGCAGAATGCGACGGCTCGCCTCCTTACGGGGACGCGTCACTGCGAGCACATAACACCAGTGCTCTGTTTGCTGCACTGGCTGCCGATAATCTTCTGGGTCAAATTCAAGGTGCTGGTGATGACCTTTAAAGCCCTAAATGACATAGACCCCATCTATGTGAGGGATCACCTGGCTCTCTGTGTCGCGTTGCGGCCTCTGCAATTGTCTGGGGATGCCTTCCTGGAGACTCCTTTTTTGCTGGGTCTTAACTATGAGAAGGGCATTCTCACCTTTCACACCTTTGTTATGGAACTCCCTCCCCCCAGGAGGTCTCCCTGTGCTCAAGCCTGGTGGCCTTTTGGAGACAATGTAAGACCATTTTGTTCTGTTGGGCTTTTGGCAGCAGGGACTGAATTGGGGGGGAGGGGGGGAGTGTAATTCTAAGGTGGCGGATTGGCTGGGAGGGGAATTGGGTGGGAGGTTGTTGGGGGGGTAGGAGTGAGTTGGGTTTTGCGGGGTTTGGATTTTAAATGAGGTGTGTGTGTGTGTATATATATATATATCCCCCTTGGGGAAGGGTGGGATATAAACGTTAATAAATAATGAATCCTAATTAGATAATAAAGGGAAGTCCTTTATCATGCAGCTGTGTAAACACAAACTCACTCCCCCTCCCCCCCCCCAGGTGCATTCACTTACTGTTCTCATCCACCTCCACCCTCTCCTCTACAAAAGTAGCATCTGGGTCCTCCATGCCCTCAAGCAGAACATTGGGTGGCCCCTTGAACAAGGGCTGGCGCTTGAGTACACCATGAAAGTCATGGTGTTTGTGTTGGCATCAACCCAACCCATGCTGGCTCTGGGGCATGGTTGGGTATGAAAGGATGTCTATTGACAATTGCGGTTTCTGTGGCAGGAGCAGGTGCAATGGAAGCAGGCAATGGGCGGAGCCATATTCACCTGCTTCTGGATCATGGCGAAGATGTAGCCATACAGATGGGGTGCAGTAAGGGCTCCACTAACACAGAGGGACAAGTCCAGGTATTCGTAATAGGGCAATGTTTTCCTCCTGCGGCCAGAGGCAAAGTTGTTGTCCCAGGTCTCTTTGTATCTGTGCCTCAAGTTCTTAGCGCACTGCTAGCACTGGTTCATGTTTCTGGTGTAGCCCTGCTTTGCCATTTGGCAGAGATCTCTTGGAACACCACCTCGTTTCTGTAGCACTTCAGTAAGGCATATTGGACCTTCTCCCCTCCCCCAAAGTCATGGTCCCTTCCTCAGTCTGGCGAATGCAGCATTGGCAAGTGGATCAGTATGTAGAGAGCGACAGAGATTGTGCAGTGGTGGTAGTGATGCTCATTGTTGCCTGGCTGTTGGTTTGAGCCATGTCTTGAGCGATGGTAATCCTCCACAAGTCATTCTGGAGAATGCAGTGGCTTGGAACGAGCAAGCTCTAGGCATGTATTGGCAACTGGGAAGCGTTGGGAGAATGCATGCTTGAAAATGGCACAGTGGACTTTTAAGACAGACATTACGTGTGCACAGGTGAGAGCAAGAGTCAGGAGAGGGACCAGAACTGGTCGTTCCTCAGAAAGTTAGGCTTTTCGTCCATGACTATGGTGCTGGCAAACCTGTATGCACAGAGATGCTGCACTCAACCTATTTAATGGGACATAGACGCGTGGGAACATATTGGCCCACATTTGCCTGTCTGGCCAACTCTACATGCTCTGGGATCCCGCCGTGAGTGGGACTGTGGGTTTGGTCGGTGGTGGCTGCATCACTGGTGGGGGTGAACACCTACTAAACAGGCAGGTAGACATCCACCTGGCATGGGCTACTGTCTCATTTAACATTTTCTGTTGGCCACTATATGTATTGAAGTGGATGGCAATGGCTATAGGAATTGATACTACTACTAATGAGCACAGCAGCATCTCCTTTGGCTTAGCCCAGAGGCACAGCTATATAGGTTCAGTTCCCTCTTCAGTTGCTTGCCCTAACATCCGAATACTCAGGCTGACATCAGTAGCTCAGGCACAGCACAGGAGCGGTCGGTCAGCTGTTCTCATGGAAAGGAGACGAGGCTGGTTTATTCTTTAGACTACAAAAAGTACTCTGTAAAGAATTCAAGTGATCATGGTGTGTAGTGCTTTGTGCATAAAGGCCCAAGTTCCATTTTTTTTCATGCTAAATGATGGATGAGCTATGGAGTCAGCAGTATAGTATGAGGACCTCGGGATTCCAGGTCAATGTAACTGGGAATTGGGGTTCACTCTGACACCCTACTGCACTAAAGCACAGCTGTAACTTGGTTTCCCAATTGTAATCCTCATGAGCTATTTCCTCTTAGAACCATGGATTTATCAACACATGCTCTTGCATGAGATAAACTGTATAGTCAGATTTATAGTGTTCAGACCACTGGGTTCAAGGTCACGCTTAGGGTCAAGCTATGCCATGAGCTGGTAAATCGAAGATGCCCTGGGAGTCATAGTGAAGGTTCAAATACCATACAGAGTCAGAAGCCATGAGCTCGGATCTGTGTTGAGCCAGGGGTTGGAGCTAAAGTCAAAAACGGTAGCTGTGTGTGGTTGATGGCCAAAAAATCGGAACCGAGGCAAGACAGATATGAGTCAGTAGGGATGGAGAAAACCCGGAGCAAGGCAAAAACAAGTGGGAAGAACTAGGGCTAAAGAAGTTGGGGCTAGCCAGGAGAGGGAGAGAGAGAGAGAAACACACACACACTAGGGTCCACATACCATAGTCTGGGCATGGAGCCATTGTGTTGAGTGGAGGCTTGCTGATTCCTGCTAGGGAACTTATAGTGACTAAGAGCCATTCATCCAGGACACCACTGGCATTCCATAGTTAATACAATACAGCCTGCCGAGCACCAGGTCTCTGGTGGTGGGTTGACTGTGGCCCAGTATTCTTTATAGATACTGTATGTTCTTGGAACACAAAGTTGTGAAAAATGGAATCGGAGTTTCTCCTTACTATTACTGCTGGGTTTTTCCCCTCCTTTCTCTCTAGGGTCCCATGATTCTTTCAGCTACTGGGTTGATGAGAAGTCTCCTGTGGGACCAGATCAAGCCACAGCAATCAAACGTTTGGCTAAAATCTCCTTGGTGAAAAAGTTAATGAAGAAATGGTCAGTGACACAAAACTTGACCTTCAAGGAGCAACTGGAAGGTGGGATCCGCTACTTTGATCTACGTGTGTCTTCCAAGCCAGGAGAAGTGGGAAACGAGATCTACTTCATACATGGATTGTTTGGGATCACAGTATGGGATGGCCTAATGGAGATAAACAACTTCCTGATACACCACCCCCAGGAAGTCATCTTCCTGGACTTCAATCACTTTTATGCCATGGATCACAACCACCATGAGTACCTGATCAGCAGGATCCAGGAAGCATTTGGATCAAAACTTTGCACAAAGGAATGTGTAGAAAACATGACATTGCAATATCTCTGGGAGAAGGAACAGCAGGTAGGGAAATGTTACTGCTGAAATTATGAGAAGGGTTCCCAGCATATGCAATCGATCTCTGTATTCAACCTCTTTCCTGTTATTTTTTTTTAACATGAGGTTTGTGTTTTTTCAAGCTGGGGTTCTTACTTAGGTTCTTGTCATGTACCTTCTGTTTGTCTAGTAACCAGTGGCATCTGCTGATGTCAACTCACTGATGGCTTTAAACAAAAGGTCTTGCTTCTAATGTGTGGAATTCTCCTGGATAGTGGTCGTCCATTTTTTATAATTCTGCTTCTCTGAAGTATTGTTTCCTCTTGTGGTCAAATCAACTAATTAGAGCTGTCTGTGCAGAAGGGGTGTTGGACACAGATAAGGCAATTCATAATAACCTACGAGCATGTGCCAAATTTGAGCACTAGATCCAACTTTTTACACACACCTATGGTCTGATGGTCTGATCAAAATAGTGCAACTCCAATATAAATAAATAATCTTTATTTGTGCAGCCACAGGCTATTGAAAGTCATGACAATACAAATTAAAATTAATCAGAAACCAAGCTCCCATACATAATACCACATCGTCCGGGTTTCTGGGCTTCAAATAACTATACTACTGGGCAGGTTATTTTTGGAGCCTCCTCATAGAAGCGCCCCTTTTCCCTACTTAAACCAGAATGTACATTTGTGTCACAATAATCACAGAATAAAAACAACGAAAAGATGGCAAACTCAGGCACAAGACTCAGATACAGGCCCCCTCTAGAAAAGTAAAAGGGGCCCTTGAAGTGGGCATATCTTTAACATCCTGTACTTTCAGCCCCGAGAGAAGAGTAGAATAGAATCACCCTGACCCTACCCCTCCCAGCCTTGGCAATAAGCCACACACTTGCGTCCCCCAAACCCCAGGGCCCTCGGCCGACAATCCGCCATCGGGTCTCACCCCATCCCTCAGGGTCTGGGGAGTATCCCTCCATATAACCTAAATATTTCCCTGCAATGTCCTCTGCCTTAGCAGTATAACACTTCTTGCGAAAACAGCCACCTTTCTCATATGGACTGAGTCAACTGGGTTCAGGAGCCTCCATAGCAAGTTGAGTTCTGGGTCCGTCTGTGACTGGAACAGTAAGCTCCCCAGGTATTTATGTCTGAGGGCTTCCAAAGTTGAACAATGCAACAAAATATGAGGTACAATGTCGGGGGTCTCCTCATTACATAAGGCGCAGGTTCTCTGATCATGAGGAGTGCCCCTAAAGCGACCCTCCAACTAGGCTGACGGAAAAGAGTTGCACCTCAAACGCGTGAAAGCCACTCTCAACGAGTGGTCAATCCAGGCGAATAGATAAAGCTGACCTAACTGATGATCCTTATAGGGAATGTAATCAGAGGCCACCCTCTGTACTTCCATGAGTGCCCTCTCCGTCTGCAGGGACTGGTCTCGCAACCTCCTCTGGACCAAAACCCTGAAGGGTTTGACCCCCACTCTCCCCAGCACCTCTTTTGAGAATCCCATTCGGTAGATCACCTCCTCTGCTGTCCTTAGCCAGGGATCCAGCAATCCAGCCCTCTGCATCAGGGACAATAATGAGTTGTCAGCTGTCAGTGGAGATACCACTTTTGCCCAGTAGTTCGCCAAGAACTGTATAAGGGTCCTTCTCACTGCTGGCATGCCAGACTCCGCTCTCAGAAGCACCTGAGGGTTGCTTCTTGGGAGGCCCAGTACCGAGGCCAAAAAGCTATTTTGGATAGATTCTAACTTATCCAAAAATCAAGGCTCCATATGGGGGCTGCGTAAAGAGCCTGGTTCAAGACTTTAGTCCGAAACAGTCTCAGTGCTGGTTTAATCAGTCTTCCCTCCCCCTTCCCCCCCCCCCCGGACCAAAATAGAACCCAATTATAGCCGCCGCTGTTTTCCTAGCTTGTAATTTGACCCACTCCACATGGGTTTTCCACCCCGGCGAGGATGAAAACGTAACCCCCAAGTATATGAAGGAGCTGACCTGCTCGATAGATTCCCCTGCCATGCGCCAGGAATGGCACTCTGAACCTTTCCTTGGCATGGCCACAAGGATTTTAGTTTTGGCATAATTAATATTTAATAATTCCACCCGGCATAACTCTCCAAAAAGCACCAGCTGCGTCATTAGACCCACCTTTGTTTGAGAGATTAATATGGTATTATCCGCATAGAGAAGGATTGGAAGAGCTCTATCTCCAATCCTGGGGGCATGAGTATCACCCTTTTTCATGTGCTGTACTACATTATTCAGGTATAAGTTTAAGAGGGCAGGGGCCAACAAACACCCCTGCCTTACCCCCCACGTTACCTCAATCACCTCTGATAATGGCCCGCTAACTCCGCATCTTACCTGTAGGTTATTCCCCGTATGTAGCGTTATCAATAAATAGAGTAGTCTCGGGTCAATAGAGGAAGCCCTCAGCTTGATCCACAGCCGCTCTCTGCTGACCGAATCAAAGGCCTTTTCCAGGTCCACAAAGCAAAGATATAATTTCCCCTGGGTGCCCACATATTTCTTCAGCAAGGCGGCAATCACCAGGATGTGGTCCGTGGTGGCTCTACCCTTGCAAAACCCTGCTTGTTCCGGCTCTAGAATATGCGCCTTGTGTATCCATTGCTTCAATCTGGCCAGCAGCAGCTTAGAGTATAATTTCCCAATGGTGCTAAGCAAACTAATCGGCCGGTAGTTACCCTTTTTGTAAACCAGCACCAGGATACTCTTGAGCCAGGACACCGGAACCTCCCCTGTGTCGTTAATGTATGAAAAAAGGGGATCTAGGACTCTGGCTAACACCAGGCTGGTTATGCCTTCAAGATTTCTACTGGTACCCAGTGCTTGGGCCCAGCGCCTTCCCACCTTTGAGGGAGCCTATCAAAGTCTTAACCTCCTCCTCCGTGACTGGTGGCCAGCTCTGGAATCTGTCCGCTGGAGCAGTTTGCAGTGGGACCACATTCACAGGAAAACTCATGAATAGTTTTTTTTATAGAATAATTCCCACTCCCGGGGGAGCAACTCCAATATGAAACTTCCTGATGTGCAGAGAGCCCTGGATCCAAACTTGATTCTGGGTCTGAGCTTCTCTGCTTGGTCTTGCCTACATATTCAGAGGACCCCTATATAATTTTGTATGCTACCAGGTCTTTTTCAGCTTTTAGTAGATGCAATGCTGGGGAAAGGAAAAGGGCAGAGGGGCACTAGGACAGAAACCAACCAAGTGCGTTTCACAGAGTTAATTCGTTGTGGGCAAGCAATCCACGGTTCTGTCTACGTTACAGAATCTCACGTTGATTTCTATCTAATGCGAGCTTATGTAATGTAAGAATGCAATTTTCTTCAATTGTTACTCAAGCTAAAGTCTGTTTAATTTCACATGACGGGGCTGAGGCTGCTTGCTCACGTTGCACAATCTCACGTTAGTTTTTTTTTTTCTAACATGAGATTTTGTATAACTGGGATGGGGAACCTCAGGGCCGGGAGCCAAATGCAGCCCTAGACAAGTTTTTATGTGGCCCCTTTCCATTACCTGGATCTTGACCCTGGATCCAGTCTCTACCCCCAAGCAGGGAAAAACTGAGCTCAGGATACCGAATCAGAGAGGAGGGCATGCACACAAGGGTAGGGGGACAGAGCCATGGCACAGAACCATGATCTGGGCCCTCCTTTTCTTAAGTGCACCCCAACCACTATGTGGCCCTCGGAGATCATATTAATTTTCAGTGTGACCCCTGGGGCAGAAAAGGTTCCCCAACCCTGGTGTATAACATGAGATCAACGTGGGCTGCATGCCCACACTGATCATTCACGTTTGTTTTGGTGGGCACAGATCTGTTTTTCACAATGGATCCACGCCCATATTCAGGTCTCCCAAGGACCCGATTCTGAAGTCCCCTCCCCTATCCCGCTCTCCAAGATTTCCTTCCCCCACCCTCCTGGGCTGGGTTGGATGGGGGCGTGCCTGGGGTCACCTCCACAGCCCAGCAGCTCCCCTTGCAGCAGTGGTGGCAGCATAACAGCTTCTCCGGCCGGCTCTCCTGCCAGCTCCTTGTGGCTGTTCCTTGGCCCGCCAAATGGGGCCTCCCAGGGCAATGTGGCTGGATGACATCCTGCCGCGTTGCCCTGTGAAGCCCCATGGGGCGGCCAGAAGCCCCAGGAAGTGGCCAGAAGGAGCCACCAGGAGAGCTGGCCGGAGAAGCTGCTGGTGATGCCGCTGCCAGGTAAGTCCCCTCCCCCTAAGCTCCCTCCCCTCTCTTCCCACCATTTGGGCTGGGTAGGAGGGTGAAACTCCTCCCCCCCCTTCGTACGGGCTGGTCTCCCCTCTCTCGCCCATGCCTCCCTCTCTCATTTCACATTAATTTGAGTAATGTGAAATTTGGATGCACTTCTCCCAACCCAGGAGAAGGGGAGGAGGGGAAGGACAGTGGGAGGGATGACTGAGAGATTCTCCTTCCCAGCAGTTTGATGCTGGACTGCAGGCTGGGGAGGATGGCAGGTGGAGGAAACCCCCGGCACACACCCCATCCAACCCAGCCCAGGGGGAGGAGGGGGGAGGATAAAAAGGAGGGCGACCAGCTACCCGGCTTGAGTATGGGCACGGATCAAATGTTTCTGACAATGGATCTGGCCCACTTCCAAAAATACATAAAAAATCAATGTGGGCATATAGCCCACCTTGATCTCATGTAATGGCTGTTTTCTCGTGCAATTCAATCTCATGAGAAAACAGCAAACCTGGGCAAGCATCCTTAGTTTCAAACTAGCCATCATCCTTTCTTTGAAATACTAGTGGTGTCAGCCTGCTATAAATGTTAAGTAGCATTATAGAATCAAATGAATCAAACTCTTCCATTGGATCTATATGTATTCTTTTCCCCTCCTATCAGTGACTGAAACCTGATGCAGTCCTGCCTTTTGTAATTAAATCGGACCTTCCCCAAGCTTCATGGAAGCACTCTGATTTTAACTGTGTGAAACCTGTTACCTTAAAGCCCTTGAGTCAGATTTCACCCTCGTGTGCGCACACAGAATACAGCACATGTGGGCCCACCAGTGTCTGTGAGGCTGTCTTGCCTGGCTATAGTTCAGATCAGAGTTTGGCTTGGAAGCATGTCTGACTTTTGCATTGTTTTCTTTCCCCTACTGTTTTAGGTTCTGATTTTCTACCATTATCCCCTGTTTGAAGAATATCCCTTCTTGTGGGCTGGGAGTAAAATGCCCGCGCCATGGGCAAACACAACCAATGTGAATAAACTCTTACAGTTTTTAGAGACCACACTTGGAGAGAGGGCTAAACATGGAACGTTTCATGTTTCTCAAGCTATTCTCACACCCAGAGTCAAAACCATCGCACGGCATCTAATCCGTGGCCTGAAAAATACACTTGTTCACAGGTAAGCATCTCTCTTGCTTCCACAGGTCAACGTGTTCGACAGCTCTCCCAGGAAGTTAGCAATGTTTGTGGAAATAGCTAACAAACATAGCTTGAACTATTATATTAATAACATATCACTGCTGGATCCATTGGGAACCAATATTGCCTTTACTTGATAACCAACCATCCATAACTCAAATATGGCTTTCTATTAAAAAATAATTTCAGATATCTTACTGAAAGTATCTTAAATGTTTTTCAAATCAAATCTAGTTTATTGAATCAGCCATCTGGCCATATCAAAGAAATACATAAAATAAAACAGACTATAAATACAATACAACTTGTACCCTCTGAGAGGAGAGGGATATATCCGATATGGCAGATAATTATACCACTTCCACACTGGCAGGGTGGGGAGGGGGGTGGGCCTCACACTGGGAGCGAATCTTAGCCGCTTCTAAAGCAAAAGCAGTCATTGCCTTTGTGACATAATCTCTAACATCATTCAGGAGTATAATCAATAATTGTTTTTGAGGGATACGTTCTCTCAAGTGCAGCATCTGGAACAATTTTTGACGTTCTTGCCCCAAAAGTGGGCAAAGTAGGACTTTGGGGTGGGGGGTGGGTGGGTTAGGGGGGGGTGTTTTTGCTCCCCTACCCTGTTTACTGTTTTAATGCCCAGGACCCTGTTTTAAACATGTAATGTGTTAGATTGTTTTAAATTGTTTACACTTGTTTTTATGTATTTTTATTATTGTTGGAAGCCGCCCCGAGCTGTTTTTCAGGAGGGGCAGGGTATAAATTACAGAAATAAATAAATAATGTATGGTATCTCACCTGTGGCACATATACATACCCTGTCACTGTATGCAGTCCCCTTATACCGCCCTAAGGTAACAGCTGAGTGCGTCCATTGGCAACAAAGGGCCGTAAATGCCCTTCTGTGGTCAGGGTTAATCCTTTTCTGCAGGTATCAGGCCCAAGGGAACACCCTAGAACCGGCCATGATGGCTCTGGACGTTTATGTCCCTGACCCTCTGTCTAAGCAGCCGTCCTGCTTCTTGTATAGGGATTGACAACAAAAAATCAACCGAGAAACCCAACTGTCGTATGTTAAATTGAACTCTTGACCACCAATCTGTTTTGCCATACTCTATAAGGGACTATCTCTCTGTCAGACAAAGTTTTGGCAGGGAACCAGCTGGCATATGCGCTACCTTAAGCCAATACAGCAACAGAGCCAACATTGCCCTGCAAGCCACTGATCTGACCCCCAACTCTAACCTCAATAAAGCCAGTGTAGAGGAGGGAGGAGCCCCCAGTAATGCTCGGAGGAACAAATTCTGGGTGATCTCCAACTCCCTCACCACTAGCTACCCCCTCAAACCTAAGCACCGTACAGCATCTGAGGAATAACTTTCCCTTCAAAAATCTGTAGGACTGGAGGGATCAAGCAACCCCCTTTGGCCCTATAAAAATGTACCAGAGCATTTGTAGAGGTGGTACCTGCCAGGCATTCGCCATATGTAGCCCACAGGATCCCCTGGCAGAGAAAATTATCACTAAGTATTTGAAACTACTGACATAGTCAAGATGTTGACCATTTAAATATCTAGGTCTTCGTAGGGAACGTGAAAATACAATTGCCTTGGTTTTATGGTGATTTATCATCAGATCCTCTTCCTGACAAAGCTCCTCAAAATATTGCAAAAGACGGCACATTCCCCGTCGAGATAGGGAGAGAAAAACCGTATCGTCTACATACATAAGAGATGGAACACACTTCTGGCCAATTTTAGGGGCTGTAATACCATCCCTGCCTCAAAGGTTTACCATCGGATTGTTAACGTAAAGGTTAAACGGTAGGGGCAAGCAGGCAACCCTGTCTCATCCCCCCTAGAATTAAAAAGGGGGTCCATTAGGGAGTCTCTTCCGTCAAAACAAACCTGAAAGTTAGATCCTGCATAAAGGGATTGGATAAGCATTAACAGATGCTATCTATGCCCTGCAGTTTCAATTTGCCCCAAAGCCTCTTGCGATTGACCAAATCAAAGGCTGAGGGAGTCCACAAAGACTGCAAACAATTTCTACTGGGTTCTCCTATATTTCTCTATCAAATGAGAGAGAACCAGACAATGATCTATTGTTGATCTATGGGCTTGAAACCCAGCTTGTTCTATCGCCAATGTGTCATTTTGGACTATCCACTCTTGTAATTTACCCAATAATAGCTTTGAATACAATTCTGAAATAATACAGAGCAGTGTAATAGACCTATAATTTTTGGGATCGCCTCTATCCCCCCCTCCTTCCTCCCTCTCCCTTTATAAATTGGTACTACAATACCTGCCCTCCAATAATCTGGGATAGTCCCAGATTTATTTACTAAGGTGAAAAGTCTGGCCAGAGCATCCGCCCACGTATCTGACAATAATTTGAAAATTTCAGGCGGCAGATAGTCATGGTCAGGGGCCTTACCAGGCTTTAGCCCCTTGATCAATTGGACCACTTCCTCCCGGGGTACAGCCTCCCATTCTAGAGACCCACTTTGTTCTGGGGTAAAATGCCCTGGATGGAGCTTAGATGCACTAAAAAGTGCCATAAAATGTTCCTCCCACCTGCTCCATGCAATCTTAGGTTCTTTTTAGACTTTCCCTTTCCCACAGATACCATTCAGGGTGTCCCAAAACTTACAGGGATCCATACTTATAAGTGCGTCCTGGAGCAAATCCCAGGCTGCCTTATTATGCGCTATTTTCTTACTACTCAGAAGCCGCTTCTATTCCCTGTGCTGATAAAAAAACGCGGCTGAGTTCTACCCCCTGGGCTACTCTAAGGCGACGGGCCAGTGCCCTTAATTCCTTCTTTGGCCACTCTGCAGTCTCGGTCAAACCACCCTCTTTTCTGAGATCCAACCATCCTCCTCTGCCTACTCGGCTTTGGTGCCACCAAAAATGGTTTGAGCCTTCCAATAAGCAGATCCAAACAATCACATGCTGACCCCACCTCCTTCGCTTTCTCCAGATCATTTCGTAGGGACAGGCCTTCCTCTGACAACAAGAAATCCCCAACTCGAAAGACCATTTAACTGTTTTCTCCCCTCGTATTGCCAAAGAGCCTGTGGGGTCAGAAACCTATCTTATACTCACTTCTCAAATCAAGACCCCAAAAAAATAGGAAAATGATCACTTTCAACTTGGGATCCTACCATAAAGGAACACACTGATGGGGAAAAAAAGGGGCAGAAATCAGAGCATAATCTATTACGCTCCCCCCTAACTAATTGATAAAAGTAAAGTTCTCTAATTCATCACCGAATGTATTTCCATTAAGGATACCCAATTTCCTATCCAATACCAGTTTATACATACTGCGCCCTGCCTTGTTGATCTTAAAATCCTGGGAGGTTCTGGCTGCATTCCAAGGGGGAAAATCAGCCTCCGAGCTGGAAAGCCCCAATGCATCCAGTTCATTTGTCCCAATGCGGGCATTCATGTCCCCTAAAATAATATTAAAATCTTCCTGTTCATTTTCCAAAAAAACAGAGATGACATCCCAGTCGTCCTGGGATAGAAATTTGGAGCCCGCAGCGGGGAAATAAACGTTATAAACAGCAAGTGTTACACTTTTTCTCCTGGAACACTTCACCAGCAAAATATTTTTAGATTTGCTACTTAGCTGGAGACAATCACGCTCCAGCCTGGATGGAGAAGAGAAGAGTAATTATCCTTCCACAAGGCCTCCCTTTTCCTCGTAGGTTGTGAGCTGGAATGCTCCAACACAGATAACCTTCCACTCCCAACTCCTCTTAGGAAAGCATCCAGGACTCCTGCAGACAGACCACATCAAATTCCTGCAGGAATCGAATAAAATCACTATTGGACCCCTTGGCCTTCCAGCCTTGTACATTCCATTAGACAATTTTCAGGGCTGAGAGTGGCATGGACCGAAATGTTTCCTGCCCCGCCCCAACCCTCTTCGCGTTGTAAATCTTCTAACTCCGAAGCATCCAACACTACCACGTTAGAGATTATCGGCCCCACGGCCCTCTGCTCCTGTAGATGGCCTGACCCTCGGCCAGGCTGTCCTTCCAACTCCCCTGCTGACAAATGTCCAGAGGTTACCTGACATCTATGTCCCTGAGCGATGGATTCTGCCATCACCAATTGGGACATATAGGGCTGGGAATTAAACTGGCCACTTCACATGCAGTCTGTATTACTGGCTCTAAAGAAATAACACTTCCTACTTCTGGCCTCAGCTGACATAATTTCTCTCTCAGTATCCCCAGCCGTAGGATGACAGTGTTTTGATCCTCAATGGAAAGCCCATCAAAGGCAGTCAAAACCTCCTCTGGATCCCACCTCCCAAAAATGGACTGTACCATGACTGTCTGGCTGTTTCCTCCGTTACCTAATCTTTCCTGAGAGGCATCATAGGGCTGCTGAACTTGGATCTCCGATTGTATGAGCATCAGTTGTTCAGGCAGCAAAGCCACCTGCTGTGACAGATTTGATGATAATTCACTGATAGCAGCCATATTCTGCTGCTCCTGCTGGCATTCAAATACATTTGGAGGGAAAACCCCTGAATCATTCTGCTTGGCTTTGCCCTCAAGCATCACCTGCTGCCCCTTGGGTACCTGCTGACAGAATAGATGAACCGCATAGATCCCACCCACCCTGACAGAATGACTGAACTATCGACGGGGATATAAGTCCACTTAGGGAGGGAATATCCTCACCCTTTAAGGGCAAAACCTGATCAAAAATATTTTTAAAAATCTAAGTGGCACAATACCCCAACTGCA
This sequence comes from Sphenodon punctatus, assembly GCA_003113815.1. Taxonomy (NCBI): domain Eukaryota; kingdom Metazoa; phylum Chordata; class Lepidosauria; order Sphenodontia; family Sphenodontidae; genus Sphenodon; species Sphenodon punctatus. The sequence continues at coordinate 1,393,722 of QEPC01006353.1, forward strand.
TAAATAATTTCTACTAGCAAAAAAAGTGATGCCCACTCTGATGACCTAAAAGTGATGATATACCTCTGACCATGCCCAATTTCTGGACAGGGCTCTATCCCTTTGACATCTTTCCCTCTAAGTTTAATCCCAAAGCAGGCTCTCACATTCTTTATTACCTGCCCTACAGCCCCCCATGGGGTGTGTGAGAAGCCACTGGGGAGCGCTGCGGGAATATATCCAAGACTATGCTCTCCCTTTGTAGTCTGAACTGCCTGTTTATCTGGCCCTGCTGCGCCCTCTTCAGATAGCTCCCCTCCCCCACACTTCTCCACCTGCTAGATTCTCTATCTTTTCCCACTAACCCCCAATGGGGTTGGGTTAAACTAGACACCTTTGAACCCCCCCCCACTTTTAAAGACTGATTGTTTCCCAATTTAGGGGATAACTTTGAGTGCAGATATCCTCTGCCCTTTCCATTTTTTCAAAAGATTGTTCTCCTGACTGGCCCATTGGCAGAACATCCTTAATTGCCACTTTATCCTGATCTATTATTCCATTAGCTAGGGGAACGATATCCTTCCCACCCTTTTTCCTGGGTTACCTCCAGGACTGATAAAGTTTCTGCTTCCTTTAATCCCAGCACTTCCTTACTATCCTTTCCCCTTCCCTCTATCTGGGTTTCCTGGAGCAATTTTAAAAGCCTTTTGAAGTTTATAGAATATTTGTTCCTCACACTCTTTCTTCCCATTTTTATGTTCTTACTCTTTTTCTGTAAGGGACCCCTTTTATTCATTTTCTTCTTTCTTAGGGGCACTATTTCCCTACTCTCCTCAACCAACTTTGCTTCAATATTATCACTTTCCATGCCCTCTTCCATGTTCTTAATACCTACAACCGAGTTCTGCCCCTCCATCAGGTCCAGCATTACTAGCGTCAAACCTTTAATGCTAGTCACTGTCTCATACAACAAGTTAATATTTGTGTAGGTTTGAGCTACCGTCTCCATGGTAAGAGCACAGTAGTTCCCCAATATATCCCAGCCATTTGAATTTTGTGGACTATCACTTTGTTTAGGGATTACAGATGTAATAGGGCTGTTCTCTGTAAACAACCTATTTATAGCCTCGGCTTGTGCTTTTAGTGATTCTGTAGAACATTTCACTTCACCTTGGGTGGAGATCAACTCACTAAAGAGCTCATTCTCATCATGAGACTTGATCATTTCATCAGCTACTGCTTGAGATAACTCCATCAGGGGTTCCCCCTCTATCATTTCCTACCTCTGCACCAGTCCCTCCTTTGTGTGGTTCTGTTATAAAAATAATCTGTTATTTTCAGTTCATATATTTCCCCTACCTCATGTGGATCCTGACTCCTTTTTGTCATTTTCTTCTTTAAACTTCTAGTGACGGCTGGCATGGTTACTCCAGGTACTATCGTTTTTTCCAGAAATATGAAACCCAGCAATAAGTTTCCCTATAAAACTGAATCCTGCTAGAGAATGATTCCCAAGATAGTCTTAGATCATTTCTCCTCTCAATATTCTGAAAAATCCATTTAACCATCAAACTACTGCCCACACCAACCCGTCACGCTCTTAAACACCTGAGCCCCAGATTCCAGTTCTAGTAAGTCACTTGAAACAGGGCTCGTTTGACCTGAAGCCTTCAGTCTCTCAAGAGCCCCTTTAAAGGGGTCTGGGTCTGCAACAGCCCCTTGGTGTGGGTCTGCAATGGAGCTGCTGAACAGGGAATAACGTCCCTGCTGCTGTGCTGTTCCTGTGTGGGGTCCAAGATCATGCTCTCTGTCACTCTCCAATCCTCCTTCCCTCAGTTGTTGTGGACAGGACCCACACTCTCTGTCCGGCACAGGAATGTTTAACAGCAGACTGTCGCCACAGCTACGTCCTTTGTTGTCATCCTTCGGCCAACGCCTTCAAGCTATGGAGGCTTCTTAAAATACCTGGGAGGGGGAGAAACACAGGTGTGGGCACTGCTGAAGCTACCAGTCAGCCTGCCCAATCCCAGCCAACAAATCCCTGCACAGAGCAGTCAAGCCCTTCAGCCCCCGTATCTTAACATTTCTGTTAGCGTAACTTTTGTCTTATACAAATTCCTTTCCAGGACCCAACTTGAACCTGATTCTCTGTCACGGAATTTTATGAAGTTAAGATCCTGAACTTATTTTGAATTGGCCACGTTGTCCTCTTTCTGATTCAGACTTTTTGTTGCTCTGACCTTCTTAAATCTAAAATAAATTCAAAATCAGTCATGGCATTAATGTGTGTGTGTCAAAGTAGGCATAATCACAGGGAATGAGATGGAAATGACCTACTCATATTGCTTTAAGAATATTATTTTTTGTTTAAATTCCATTTGACACAATTTTGCTTCAAAATGAGAAGCCTTGGGATGTAGTTTTGATAGAAAAACTATAGATGAACACATGTTTACTGAAAAATGGGCACAAATTGGATTTGAAAAGTCAAAAGTTCTTGAAATTTGTGGTGTTTTCAAATGTGTAACAAAGCATGATTCCGGGTGCACTTTTACACAGCTATTTACACAGGTTTCACTGTTTACTTGATCAAATCTTCAGGTTCATTTTACCACTGCTCTATGAAATGTTGTCATTTGTAACATCAAGTTATCGCTGACAGCTGGCTTCACTCTCGGCTCTTCTGGTGTTGCTTTACTGATCTTTAAACACTAGATGGCACTAAAAAGCTTTCTTGTAGATGGTGGCCTGTTTTTAAGAAGTTTAACTCAACTGCTTTATACACACACACACCACCAGGGTGTCTTTATATATATGTATAATAGTGTGTGAGAGTACATACGGTATTGCCAGTACAATAAAATTGGCCTTTAAAAGAATCATGATACTTTAAAAATTGAGAGAATAAATTGGGTTTTGCTCTGTCGTCTGGTTTTTTAACCTTCTCCTAGCCCCTTCCCCAAGTATTTGTGTGACAATTACAGGCTGAAAATTCAACAAGAAAAACAAACAAAATGTGCCCAGAAATATCCAGGTGCCAAGCTCCCCAGCTCAGTTCTCAAGGTGCATCCCCAACGCAAGCCCCATTCCCACCATTGAACCCTACTAGCCTTCTACTCCCCGCCACCAGGCCTCTTCAGTTCTCGGGCTCTAGAAGCTGCTCTGCTCCTCACCCTTCTCACTTTGCCCCAGCCTATAGGCGTGGGAAGGGCTTCCCGGCAGGCTTTATTTGCAGTTGGTGCCTTAGTGGACCGTGAGTGAGGATTAGGCCACTGCTGCCAAGTGTAGTGGTGGGTGTTGTGCTGTCTAGTTCGCCCTGTTCAGGGCACATGGGTGCAGCAGTTCTGGCTGCCAGAACCACAAGTGTCTCTCGTCTGTCTCTCTAGCAGGCAATGAAGGGCACTGACGTCAGCGCCAGAAAAATTCTTACCCGGTCTCACCCAAATGGTTTTAAAAGTGTGATATTTTGCAATAAAATAATGTGTTGGCAACACTGTGCGGCTGAAATATGCTTCTTTCATAGCCAGTATTAAGAGTATAACATTGTCAGTACAAATGTATCTGATTTTAGATAGCCTCTTACAAACATCAGAAATGAACGTTCACAGCTGCTGACTGCTGTTACCCCTTCTTTTGGAGGTGGCCCCCCAAAAGTCTTCAAATATACTCCTTTCCTGAGGTCGTCAAACAAAAATCCCAAAGCAAAGCCAAACTACACCATGAGTCTAAGCGCCACTCTTCATTTAACTTGGTGACAGTTTGGTTTAAATGCTGAGGACTCAATATGACCTAAGCGAATTTAAAATAGAGGACAATCTTTCTGACAATTTGATATCTGCTGGTACACACTCAAAATAGTCATTCATATGAATATTGACAGTCTTCTCTGTATATGCAAATCTGCCTGCAAGATGTTGTGATGTGCTCTGCAATCTTTCATAGAAGATCTAGCCCTAAATATCTAATCCATGAACAGAGAAGCATTTAAAACTAATGGATCATTTCACCCATCATTAATTATTGTGAATCCATAATTGGGGATCCTGTTCACTGTATGTTTAAAATGGCCAATAACACCAAGATATAATTTGGTCCAGAGGTCATGTTTGTCCTGTCAAAAAAGCCATTGAAAAGAGGAACAATTTCCATTGCTGACTTAGGTAAAAATATTTTTCCTGTGTAAATGATTGTGCCATTTGGTTGGCTGACACCTTTGCCCCCAGAGGTAGCAGCATTTTATTATAGTATTATTATTATTATTTTATTATACCCTGCCCCTCCTGCCTCCAGCGGCTCGGGGTGGCTTACACTAACAAACCTGATACAATATTAAAAACAATCTAAAATAGTCAATACAGTAAAAACAGTCCAAAAGTGTGCAGAAAATAACAAAAGAAAACCTGCCCCATCCCCCAAACCTCCCCTTAGCTATCTTCCCCCACCAAGTGCCTCGCAGAATAGCCACATCTTACGTTGACACTGGGAAGCGAGAACAGACCCCCACCAGGAACGACCAAAGTGGCGGCCGAGAACACCCGCCTGTCGGTCACCACCCACTTATAGCGCAGAACCTCCAACAACTGCAGGCGCTGCCCAGGAAGTGAGGTGGTACTTCAGATAACTAGGGCCCAGGCTGTTTAGGATTTTATAGGTAAAAACCCGTACCTTGAATTGGGCCTGGAAGACTATAAGCAGCCATTGCAGAGCAGCGGTGTAACATGCTCCCAGAGTCCCATCCCCGTAACGAGCTGCAGCCTCTGGACCGTCACAATGGGCAGGTCCATGTAGAGCACATTACAGTAGTCCAGCCTCAAAGTGACAAATGCATGGGTTTTAGGAGGATAAAAATTCTTGGGGAACAAAACCCTATGTAAGCCTAAAATATCAACACTTATTTATAAAATGTTAACTATGTTGATCACAAACTCAAACTGTTGGTTAAAGTTTCTTTTTCTTTTCCCTTTTAGGAATCTTCCCATGATACTGAAATGGGTGAAGTCACAAAAACCAGGCACCATGGGTGTTAACATAATTACATCAGACTTTGTGGAGCTGGTTGACTTTGCTGCCACAGTTATTGCATTAAACAACCTCCTTTTAGAAGGGGATAGAGCTGTAACCTCATGATTTGATGTATTTTCTTTGTCTCGCACCCAAAGTTCTGAAGCGCTTATCTGAAGATAAGGATCAGGAATAATATTGTAACCCTGGCAATAACTGGACTTTAAAATCCAGTTTTGTATCTTTGAATTTCAAAAAAGTGTGCAAAAATGTATGCATCAGGGTTCCTTTCTTGATGCACAGAGCTAAACTGAGCCCAGTAGGAGTGCTACGTATTTGTTATGCAGCCATCTCTTACGCAATACAGGATGTTGCACTAGCCCGTCAACAGGAGGACGGACATTAGAACAGATGTCAGTAATTAGCGGAGGCCTCTCGGCAGTGACTAGAATTACTGTGTGCATCCTGAATGTTACTGAATCCAGGACTCCAACTAAAGATAATTATTGATAGCTAAGCTAAGCTACAATCTTGCCAGTCCAGCCAAAAGAGTGTGTTCCCAGGACTGCACTAGTTGGAGCTGCTGGTCTCGGCTCTTACACTGTACTGTAAGCTACCTCTGACTTCCTAGAGAAATGTAGCCGCATTGTTTAAGGTGAATTTTTATCCTGTGTACAACTTTAAATAGAGATAGGCCTAAGAGGCAAAAGTATGAATCTAAACTTCTGATCTGGAGGCTTTTGACTCTACAGCTGTTAGCTTGGCCCACCTTTTTATTATACAGCATTTTTAATTAAATCCTTTGAAACGGAATACAGATTTATTTATTTTTCTTCCTCTTAAAAGGTGGGGAGAAGGTATCTGTGGCCTAACGAAGCAATGTGCATGTACCTTTGGGCTTGCCCATCCCTTTTTAAAAAATTATTGTTTCACAGCAAATTATGAGGAGGAGATGGTGGTTTTGCCAGTACCCCCACTCTCCCCTTTTTGCTTGCTTAACTTTTCATTCTCTAGAATTAGCCACATTTTCCAGGTAATGCTGAATTTTACTTGGTGTCTGGTTGTTTCAAATGACATTACACCTGTACACTTGGGTTTGCTCTGAACTCAACCTAGGTTTTCTGCAATGGTTGCAACTTGGATTCTTTTAAAGTCCTTGGCATTACAGTAGTCCAGCATTGGGAGTTTTTTAGATGAGACCTCAATTTCCAAGCATGTGCGAGTTCCCCAGTGCCCGCTGTTTCCAATGGCACCCGGCCAACTTCCAGGAGCAGGGGTAAACGTCTAACCCTCCCTCCCTCACAACATGAGCTTTTTTCCCAGACTCAGAAGTCTGGGAGAAACAAGGTTTCAGCGGAAAACGCCAACTGTGATTATTTGTGGAGGAAACCAGTAGTGGGACTCTCCCAAACTGTGCTGCTCACAACCACTAACTCTTTCTAATGCCTGATTTTTAGTGCAAAGCCACATAAAGCATTCAGGACTGTAATGAGTCTCTTATGTGGATCTGAATATTGTGAACTGGCTTAAACTTTCTAGTGGGTTTTGCTGAAAATCCAGGCTCCAAACCTGGGAGTTTGAACTTGGACCCATTTCTAGTTTTAGGGATCACTTTGTATTTGGTATTCAGAAGATACCTTTCAGGCAGTATAAATGCACATAGAAGAGAAATGGAAGAAAGTATTCTCCAGACTCCCTGTGAAGTAAAGAGATCATCTAGGTAGATGTCTGTCTTAGCCTGCTGTTCTGTTATACTGTATGTATTTATACCTACCTCAAACCAGAATGGTCTGTTTGTAACCTATTTTGAGCTCTTCAGATGAATTGGGGCTAACTTGTTCTCCCTCACAATGTATTAATTTGGATGCATTTGGAGATTGAATGGTAACATAGAACTTGTTTTCTGTCTTTTACTTTCTCTCCTCTGCTAATTTATAAAGCTTTTCATTTGTCTTCTGCTGGTAGAATCCACAAAGTGCCCCTAAAACCAATTGGTGTTGAGTACAGGCAAAAAGACCTAGGCAGTGATGAAAATGGTGCATGCATGTATTGTGTATATAATGAAAATACAGTAGCACCCACTCCAAATTTCTGGATATATCACTGGAGATGGTTTTTCTTCCAGATTAGAAAAGGTGTATTCGGTGTTCAAAGGGCAGTATAAATGCACATAGAAGAGAAATGGAAGAAAGTATTCCTATTATTTCTTCAAATGTGTTAGAATCATAAAACATGTCCAGAATAAAGGGGGATCATGATATAGGAGGCTATGCAGACCTTTTTAATACTGTATCTGATGACAGAAATGCCCTGTAAGGGAGCTGGATGTCCCAGTACAGGGGACAGGATTATTGAAAACTTTAAAACAAAACAAAACACCCCACTATTGCTGCTAGGTTCATTGCTAGTGGTCTTAGTCAAGGATTGCTCACCCGAAAAGTGATTTAAGACACGTTAGTGAAGCAGCTTGCTTCACTCTGACTGTATTTTCTTTATGTATTGCTATCCTTACTTGTGGGGCTTGTTTTGCATTTTTTCCAAAGTTAACATCTCTCTGATCACCAGGGGGAGCTGCTTTGAAAGATGCTGCCAGGCTGATGTAGAAAAGGATGGGGTATCAGCAGCAGAAAGGGTACTGCACAAGGTCAAGTGTGGGAGCGTGGTTAATCCTCTCTTTTAGCTACCGTACTATTTCAGCCCTTTCATGCCAGGAGATGGATTGTTCCTCTTGTAGTGTTTATTACCAGCAACGGAGTGCCCCTGGCCCAAATAGACTGTTATTTAACTACTTTTCTTCTCTTGAGAGCTATTTCAACAGTGTGCCAAATAATTTGATTTGACTCTGTTTAGCGTAGAGTAAATGAAATGCTGTTTTTGAATTAAATGGAATGTCTAATAATACTTTGTACAGTGTCTGGCACAATGGGGCCCTGTTCTTGACTAGTTCTTAGGCACCACCACAATAATAAACACAGCATTATATATCGCTGTCGTGACCATCACTTTTCTCCCAAGAGCCCGCGTCTATGAACTTGGGGTTCATAAGCTTACACTCTTTGATTGCTCCTGCTGGTACAGGTAGTCTCTCCTCCCATGGACAATCAATTAATGTTAATAGACAGTCACAACAAATTGTATACCTGGGAATAATAGGAATGCATTTTTGTTGGTACTTTTGAGAGTAGCTGGTAGGAAAAGGAAGTTAGCAACATGTAACTAGCCAGATTATCCATGTTCCAAGGCCACGAAGCATGAACTACTGTGTTGAGTTGCTTGTACCTACACCATTTTGGAGTTGCATCATTGCAAGCTTACCTAAAATATATACACAAATATGAGAGAAGTAACTTAGAACCAGACTTCGTATGTAGGTGTGATTGTTTTGCACTAATATTGTTGATAATTATAAATTATTTCTATTTATTTTGTGTGATTTTCTGGTGTCTGATCTTTCTGGTATCTGATCCTAGATCAACTCAAACATCTATCAAATGGAGATGCCTTCCTCCATCTAAGTCTTTAAATGACCTTAATGTTTGCCTGCTGTGGGATGTCAAATTAGCTTAATCCTGACTTGGACAAAATTAGAACTCTCCTGAAAGTCCCATCTCCAAAGGGAGTCCAAATTTGGAAGTGTTTTGCTAGGAGACTGGGTTTTCTTTTTTTAAAGGTGGTGTTGAAGAAAACAATATATTCCCACATCCTCTACTTTCCCTGGTTCCTATAAATTTCTGTTTATAAATTTGTTTTGATTAATAGTTCAACTTAAACTGCCGACACAAATTTGAATGAGTTTTCTCTGTACTTAGACTTCAGTTCTTTCTTCCAAGTCACAATTTACCCTGTTTGAGGTATGATCCTGAGGTTGCTTTGTGCCTGGGTGGTGCTAATACGTGTCCCTTTTCCACATGTGTACTCTGGGTGTCTCTGAGGCGTGGGTCCCAGTGACCAGGCGTGGGTTCAAAAATGCCCAATTTGGGGAATTAAGCTTGCCTTTTTGAATAAAGCACATGAGTGTTTGGGATCTTTTGAGTGTAAATTGGTGGCCTCACCCAGGGAATTAAAAAGAGTGGAGAGACACCTTAGGGTGCAACATAGTTTTCAGTTTATTGTGGGGATGAAATGGGGGTACATACAAGCTAAAGAGGCATTAGTTGGCAATAATCAAACAATGAGACACTCAGATCAATTAGATAGTTACACAAGGATGCAGCATGGGTTGGTTTCTAAAGGAAGTTCCTAATTTAGAAGAGCGAGAGAGAGAGAGGTCTGCCTGTGCCAAGGCACAAACAGTGGGAGATTCAAAAGAAGAGGGAGAGAAGAAAAACACAGCACTTTATCTTACCAATATGTACTGTTCTGAGGGAGGGCAAAGGAATGGATCCTTTATAGCCCCTTTTCCAAGTCAGCCAGTACAGCAGCACCAGGGCAGCCTCCCTGGCGATAAGCCTTCGAGGGGGGGAGGGACTGGAGAAGTAGCAGTCGGAGGAGGGAATTAGGCTTTGGGCTTAGCCCACCGAGTCGCTCAAGCACTCAAGCCCAACACACGTCCTCGGGAAGGTGCCTTGGCTAGGGTTGCAAGGGAGCCTAGCTGTCTCTCCAGGAAGCAGACAGGCGGGAGTTCCCTTATGCCTACTCAGTGGTCAGGCAACAGAATGGCAGCAAAATGGACAGAAGGACTCGCAACCAGGTGTCCTGAATTCTATCTGGGCAAGCAAGACAGCATGGCAGTGATTTCAGCAGTAGTGATTTCAGTAGCTGCTGTGAGAACAGCCAGTCAGAGGATCAGACCAACTGAACTAACTGGGGCTCTGAAGGGACAGTACGTAAGCCATAATTTTGCCCCCATGGCATGGTAGGTGTGTGAGGACCAAGAACAAAGTTTGATTAAATTTAGGAGGTTTTCTGAAAAGGAGCTGCAGTATCTCACAAAAGGACATTGCAGTTGCTTTTGTTTCACAAAAACCAGTAATCAAAGAAAATGCATTACTAAGAGGTGCCTCCTATGTGCCTCACCCAGGCCAGGCCTGCCAAAATAGAGTTCCTTAGGAGCATTCCTGCTCACTCCCATCCCTGATTGAGTTCGGCTCAGGCTGTGCAATCATCCTTTTGTCTTGGATGCAGATCACAGCCTGATTAGACCACCCTTCTCCAGATGCATTGGGACATGTCCTTCGAGATGCTGCCTCACTCAACAGTACAGGGTGGGTTGCTCAAGCCAGATTGATGCTAATTATCATTCCAATGAAGTGGGCCTGCATTGTACAGCGATTCCCCCCTCAATCAGCCCAGAGATGTTGAGGCCAGAGCCTGCCGGGTTCACACTGAGGTCAAAGCACAATCTAACACAGGGCAGGTTTTGAGGGAAGGTCACCAAATACAGAAAAATAATAAGGCAAAAATCATATCAAAACAAAAACTCAGGGAGCACTGGTTGTAACAGTGGGATTCATACTGGTTAAAACTGTGTAAATTGTGCTCTGTCTCCTTCTGTGCCCCGATTGAGAGCTCCCCACCATGCTGGTTGGTACCGGAGATGTAAAAGTGCAGTGAACAATCTAGTTCTCTCCAGAGGTTAAGCATTAATGCTCCACGGAGCTTTGAGACTCTCTGCCCTTGTCATAAGCAAGAAAATTTAACAATGATTTACCCAAGCTGGAAGTTCTCTCTTTTTTTTTTTTTGCAAAAAGGGAGAGAATTGTTGTATGTTGAGTCAAATACAATGTAACTGCATGTGAGTCTTTAAGTGAAATTAAAGACTTATGATACTACTACTTAAGATAGTGATTCCCTGATGCCCTTTTAGGCCCATCCCATGTTGGGAGTGTATTTGTTTGTGCACATATCTGTGCACACGATACAGTATTGCAGTCAATATCAAAATAGCTTTGAAATTACTGATAAAGTGGGGGAGGAGACTTGAAAGGAACAAAATGGCAGTTTGATATCAAAACTTCCACCTCTGGTCAATGGAAGCCAAGTTCCTAACGGCTACTTTTGCCTTTGTAAATCTCCCCATCTATAGATTCTAGAGACCAGAAGAGTAGCAGCAACGTAGGTCAGTGTAGCAAATTGGTGTATTAATGTACTGTTTACAAAAAAAACAACACGTACTGTACTTTGTCCTTCAGTGTCGTAGCCTGGTGATACTTTATCTGCATTGCACTTATACTGAATTGTGTTTGCTTGTTTGTTTATAACTTGTTTAGAAAATAGGTTTATAACAAGTTATGCTTGTATCAATCTTTTTTATGTAAAGTACATTTGCAGTCAGATGGCTTCTTTATATCTTCCATTAAAAAGTCGTTTCATTCTTTGCCTCAGAATTTTTCTTTCAATTTATTTTTTACAGGCTTTATGCACCTTTTTAAGACTGTAACACTAGACTAACACCTCATTTTAATTGTGCGTATACACTCTGGACTAACATCTGCTGTTTCATTTTACTCAGAGCTGTAGTTGGCATCTTTTTAACCCTGAAAATGAAATTATCTTAGTCAATAATCTTATTCTGATCAATGAATAATAAAACTATTTTGATATCAAAGAGAAATAGCGTTTAAACTGCTTTTTCCAGCTTTCTTGCTCTTCTGATGTAGAACAGTGAAGTAAAAGAGAAGGCTCCAAGCTCCCTTTAATACTTTTAACTATAATGATAGTGTATAATAAAAAAATGTACCAAACTTGCAGCCTGTTGTTATGGACCCAGCTCTCCGTAGTATATTATTTAATAGTAATGGGAGTTCAGTGATAAAGTACTTTGTAGCCTGCAGGTGGTGTGAGAGCATTTGCCTGCAGTCTCTGCTCACGCTTGGGCCTTGGGAAGAAACATGCAGCAATGTACTGACACCTTGTGGGATTAACACCTCCCACCTTTGGCTGCATCAATGAAGACTACTGGCTATGCTCCATGCCTGAGGAAGGGCCCTGTGTGGCCCAAAGGCTCGCATATTCTCACCAACAGAAGTTGGTCCAATAAAAGATTTCATTTGAATTACTTTATCTCCATCCATTAAGACTATAAAGCCTCAGTTGTAGTAGGATAGTAACTTTATTAAACAAATAAAAAGATGGATGGCTCTAACGTTATGTTAACTATGGGAGAATCAGCCCTGTATAACTTGCATCATGCTGTGGTGAAGCTTGAATAAACTCATGCTGTTCTGTGTTTATGCTGCCTTCCTACAGTCACTTCCCCCTTTCAGTTGCAACTCTTTCCCTTAAGTTGGTAGTGACTGGTGGTAAGTCTGCAACCTAACCTGAGCCTGATGGGACCCAGGTAATCCCTTGGGGCTTGGGCTAGGGCAGGCACGCTCCTGGTCCAAGCTGCTCCGGTTAGAGCTCCCCAGCTGAGAAGGGCTGGTGAGTCAATGGAAAAGTGACTTTGGGTAATTTTCTAAAAGAAGGGAGACAGAAGAATCTTAGAGTAGTGTTCTGGTTCAGAAGTTCACAAGCTTTCAGGCACACCATTTTCATTGGTGATTTCATGCTACACTGATGCAAACCAGCACTGGCGGCATAGCTACCATAAGGACAGGAGGGAAATTTTATTTTGGGGCCTAAGCAGAGAGGAGGGTCCACAAATGATCCCTCCTGCCTTCTTGTTGGTGTGGAAGTATTGCCCACCCTTCCCTTTAAATCAGGAGGCTTATGAAAAATGCATATTTCAGGGCTCTGTTGGATACAGTGCAGCAGTACAACATATATTTTTCATAAGCCACCTGGTTTAAAGGGAAGGGTTGGCAATACAGCGTGCGGAGAGGAAGTGCTGGAAGTCGATGCACCCTGCAGAGCTCAGGACAGCAAGCTCTGGCAGTATGAGGGGAGACTGGGTGGGCGGGTCTGTGTAAGGAGGGGAGTAGGAAACAGGAGAGGATGGTGATGGTGGGTCAAATCCATTTCTGGCACCTGGGCCCATGCCAACCTAGCTATGCCCCTGAAAACTGGCCCATGTCACTGAAAATCCTCCTTCCACATGACTGAAGAGAAAATAAGGGGTTCTTAATTGGACTATTCAATCAATCAAATCTTTATTGTATGTAACCAGGTAGGTTATTACAACTTAATGCAACTTTAAACCATATAAAACAAAGTAATAATAATAATACAACCTCAAATGAAATATTTCACTACTAGATATACACATTAAAATAATCTAACAGTGTCTTTCATTGAAACTCCCCTGAAATTCATTACCCAGAAGTGGGGCGAGAATCTCTGCGTAGAGTAATACCTTTCTTACTTAGCCAAGTAGGTCTTTACAATTCAGTCATCATAATAAATTATAACCAATTCTAAATTACTAACAGCCACACCAGAGATTTTAGGCTGGGAGACTGGAAAATATATACACAATTATTACAATTAATACATTGTCAAAATTGGATGCGGTTTATTATTTATTTATTTATTATTTTATTCCATTTATATGCTGCCCCCTATGCCTATGGCAATACTAGCGAGACACAAGGTCTAGAGCACTAGAGCAAGCCTTGCTTTTATTTTGAATCGGAACAACCCGGCCCCAAAAGGCACCAACCTTCTCTGTAATAGCCATAGAGCGATCCTTCAGGAGTCAACTAACAAAATTTGGATGAATGCCCCGGGAAGGGGGCCATCAAGGGGGCCAAAAATCTATCCCTAATCTTAACATAAAAGGGGCACCGGAGTAAAATGTGCTCCAGAGAGTCAGTCTGGTTAAGATGACAAGAACATAAACGCTCTGCGAACGGAATTCCATGATATCTTCCCTCCGTAAACGCGGAGGGAAAAGCATTTAATCTGGCAAGCAGGAACAGCCTTCTTTCCCTGGGTGCTAAATTACCCCCTAGAAAGGGCATTGGTGTGCCCATGACTCCATCACTAGCCGGCCATAAAACCCCAAGGCTCTACTACAACCTATTCCAGCTATCATCTCATGTCGAATGATGTCAAAGAGTCTAGTGGTCACGAGCTTCCTTGCACCCTTATGACCCAGTGGTACCAAAGCAACCGGGTCAAAGCCCAAGCGCTTAATTTCATTTTCCACCTTCGCCACCCAGCTATTAAGAATCTTGTCTCACAACACTAATAGCGCCCATGGGGCCACCTCATTGAAATAAAGTTGGAGCCAATATGAAATAGCCCTAAGTCAAACTCTTTCTCTAAGAGGGGGAAGGCCACATTCCCAGCACAGCACCAAGTTGGGGGGACCCCAGGGGGGCAGCCAACAACACCCGCAAATACCCAGTTTGAAGACGTTCCAGGTCTGGGACTTTATCCAAGGCCCAGAACTGTGCTCCATATAGCAGTTGGGGGATAGATTTATGGACATAGATCTTGATTGCCAGAACAATCAATTGACCCCCCCCTAGATCTAAAAAAGGACAGCAAGGATTTGTGCAGCTGTTTGGCTTTAGCCAAAGCAGCTTGTGCCTGGACCACCCATGCACCATTCGACTGGAAGAGAAGGCCCAGGTAACCTATAAACACGAACCTGTGCAATGACCTTGGCCATCCAACAACCATTTGTATACTGATTTCTTTCTAGAAAATACCACCACTTTTGACTTCTCATAATTAATTTGTAACAGGTTCGTTCTGCAGTATTGCCCAAAAGTATCCAGAAGACGGATTAAATCGACCTGAGTACGGGACAAAAGGACCGTATCATCAGCATAAAGCATACATGGGATAACCATGTCCCCCAACTAGGGAGCATGATGGTCTATAACCAAAAGTTCCACAAGAAGATCATTAAGATATATATTAAACAGGGTTGGGGCTAAGATGCACCCCTGCTTCACTCCCCTCTGAACAGGAATCTTACCCGACATCCTCCCTTGCTAATCGAGCCTCACAGACATTGAGCTGTCCCTATAGAGACTATGCAGAAGATGCAATAATCACTGCTCTACCCCCAGTGCCTCTAACTTCGCCCAGAGTCGGTCCCTAGGGACCATGTCAAAAGCCGCCTTCAAATCAATGAAGGCGACATACAAAGACGAGGACGGCTGGGAAAACTTCTGAATAAGATGCATAAGGAGGAAGCAGTGGTCGAATGTGGATCTACCTTCACGAAACCCTGCTTGGGCATCTGACAAGATATCTTCCTCTTTGAGCCAGATTTTCAATCTCGAGAGTAAATATTTCGCATAAAGTTTACTGATGATACTCAACAGACTTATGGGCCTGTAGTTACCTGGTGACTCTGGGTTACCCTTCTTATAGATAGGTACCACCACCGCCTGCCTCCACTCAGCAGGGATTCTCCCAGATGAATTAATCCCAGTAAAGAGGGCTGCAATAACTGGGGCCCACCAATTGAGGTCAGCTTTTAGAAACTCCCCGGGAATAAAATCAACCCCAGGGGCTTTGCCCATCTTGAGACTGCCCACCAAATCTATCACAACCTCACTAGACACCGGGTCCCATTCCGGCCCCAACAGAGCCGCAGTCGGGACTACTGAACCAGCCTGGCAGGCCATGTACAATCTGGAGAAATGGTTCTCCCACACCTTCCCAGGGACAACAAGGGCATGTGCTGGAGAACTGGACTATTAGAATATCTCTTAGCAGCTGCAGCATGGCTTTGGAGGACCATAATTCACTGACCAATTATAATTATATGTTATAATTATAATTATATCTAAATGTTTCAGGACAGCTCCCACCAGGGGCATAGCAAGGTTGAGAAGGGCCCAGGCTCAAGCCTTAGTTATGGGCCCCTCATGTGTGCG
>QEPC01006353.1:1430337-1470036 GCA_003113815.1 Sphenodon punctatus
CCCCACGAGGGCAGATGAGCTCTGCGCACCCACCGGGGGAAGCACCCCCCTGGTTGAGCCACCCGCTCCGTTACCCCCTTGAGGAGGGGGTGGTGGGTGGGCTGCTGGAACCCAGTTCCCGCCCCACCAAATTAGTCATGTTGCTCCACCCCTTGCACTGAAACCCTGGGGGCTCTCCGCTAGAGCTCTCTCATTGCCCATGTTTCCCGTTGCAGGGGCCTGTATAGGGTTCCCCCTGTTGGCCCCACCCAACCCTCCAATGGGAGTAGTGGTATTACCTGGGTCAGGAGCAGGCTGGACTGCTTGCATCGCCAGTTGTGCTCCTGCTGTTTGGGCCCGCTGCTCCAGTAGCACTTGCAGGGCCCTTTCCATCCAGTCCATTTACTGCCTCAGGTCTCCATCGTCTTGTCCCTGTAGTGCAGCCCCCACTCCTCGCTGTTCCTGCTGGAGAAAGGAGGGAAGAGGCTCCCCAGCCCAGCCCAGTGCAGGGGCTGCCCCCACAGCCTGCCCGTGACTGGCTGAAGCCTGGGTGGGCTGTGGTATCCCTGAATAGGGCAAGGGCCATTGGGGGTCCACTGGAAGATGCCCCGAATACCCTGGGTGGGGGTCCGTGCTTCCTGCTGTTAGTGCCCCACTCGGGGCCCCCGTGGGCACCGATAGCGTCTGCAGGTTTACTGCACCAGCTATCCCTGCAGGGGGGCCCCAAGGGGGCCTCTGCCCCCTACAGGCCTGTAACGCTGAACCCTCTGCGACCTCCCCAGCATAACGAGCTGGGAGGTTAATAGGGCGCCCACCACGCCGTAGGGGAGGCTGCAAAGTGGGTGCCCCTTCTGCATTGGCTGTGCCCACCGCAACCTGTGAGGGGCCAGCCTGCAGATGGTCAAGCATCTGCAGGGGGGTGGGCAAGGTGGTGTGAAAGGGTTACCCCCCACCCTCAGTCAGCTAGCGTAACAGGGCCTCACACCCTGCCATCCTGATTGCCAGAGGGGTTTCATCCCCCACACTCTGCCCCAGGGGCCCACTTGAATTTCTTTCCTGAGGGGGGAGACAGGGTCTGCCCCTCCCGAGTCCCCGTTGGTGCCTCCCCCCCTTCAATTTCCCCTGCTCCCTGGGATACTTCCATTTGTGTGGCCACTTTCCTTTTCTTTGCACCTCCTGCGGCGTTCTTCTTGCTTTTCCCCATTGTGGGGATTCACTGGATATACTTTGCCGGCAGCCACGTGGATCCTGGGCCTGCTGAAACGTGCCCAGGGCCCTAGCTGCCATTCTTCGTCACTCCTGGGGCTGGAATGGAGCCCGAGCGGCCTCTCACTGCTCGTGATCCCCACCCTAGGTCACGTGCCTCCCTAGAACCAATGGGAGGCTCAGCCTGACCAAAATGCAGCCAGGCTGCCTCCCCTTCTGTTGTGCACACCGCTGTTTTTCCCTCGCCGTGGAGAGCCATATCAGCCTCCGACGGCGGGAAAAACTTAACCCTTGCCATCCTGCCCCCTCTCTAGGCAGGCGCAGCAAAGGGCCTCCCACCCTCGACCCCCGGGGGGGAGGGGGCGGACGCAATTTGCTGGGGACTCAGAGTTGATGAGGATCACTGTCCTGCCTCATTGACAAATTCTCACCAACAGAAGTTGGTCTAATAAATGATGTCTGAAGTGAACTACTTTGTCTACATCTCTTACGTTTGGGGCCAACAACACGGCAACCACCCTCTCTCTCTAGACTGTCTCATTGGGTAAAGCCACACGTGACAGCTGGGTGGACAATGCATATGCCTGTCAGAGCATGGAACATACATGCTCCTGAGCTGACGGCAGCACAGCCTGAGGGTAGGGAGAATGGGAAATGTGCTGCCAGCTGTCCCCACCCCCAGGTTGCACCTAGCACTCTGTCCCCTGCAATGGCAGCCAAGGTGGCCAATGATGGCTGCCATGGCAACCAGCCATGGTGGAGGTGGCTCGAGCCTGCAGACTGGCCTGGAGCCAGACATATAGGATCCAGGTTAGCGGGGTCTACCCCAGGCTCTTACCTCAGCTAGTTGTGGAGATGAGAGTCCGGGCTAGCTGCCAACATTGAAATCTGGCAGCCAGTAACCACATGTGACAGTGACCTGAAGAGCTAAGCAGGCCACTGTCAATTTGGTTTTACCCACTGAGTGACAGAACTGCCAAGAGCTCCATTTCCCAAAGGCACTAGTTCTGCTTGAGGTTCACAACTCCCATGGAAGCTCTGCTGGGAGGACATGATCCTGAAGCATGAGGTTGTGTCTCAGGTAATATTTACCAATCCTTTGAAACCAAAGAGCTTACTGAGCACAAAGGTGGTTCAAGACTCAGAATCATTTTATAAAGGGAGGGGCCATTGATAGTGCTATGTAGCTTTCCTTCTGAGCTTGACTTATTGACACTCCACTAAATTTTACTTTAAAAAGCAAAATAGCCTCAGAAAATAGGATACTCTTTTGCGTGATGCTGCATAAAATGCAAGGACTTCAGCTCACATGAAAGTTTGTTTACCCCTTGGGTTTTATCTTGAGTTTAAGATTAGGTGCAATCTTGCAAGCAAAAGTCAGCTGAAGCCCAACATTTAAAAACACAGGAATCAATTGTTCCAGGCGGAGGCCAAAGGCTTGTGGATTCTTGCATGATTCGGATACAAGTTAAACATTTTGTAGCAAATCCCAGGGTGTTCAGTGTGTCTGAAGTTTTGTTTCAAACTGTGATCACAGTTTGTGCAGATCCACATGTTTCAGTCCAGGGAAGCTGCCTCTTGTTTCTTGCACATGTTGCAAAATGTTGTTGTTGTTTGCATGGTATGCTTTGGCTCTCTACACTTTTAGCTAATTATGGACACAAATCTGAACCCTGACTCCTGGAATTAAAAGCTCCAAAATTTCAAGAAATTAGTTGGATCCCTGGTTTGGTTACATTTGATGCAGTTTCATTAGGAAAATTCAGATTCTGAATACAGCTGAAACAAATAGTAAATTCACTATCTATGGTTAACATCCACTATTCTGGATAGTTTAATGGTTATCCAGCTGACAACATTTTACCCTCACAGCTAACCAACAAACCATGTAATTGAATTACATCGCAACAGTAACCATATTATTATGGTAACCGAAATACTGCATTACCATTTTTACTTCACTTGAAAACAGGCCCCGGCCCGAGACGAGAAAAGTAAAAAGGAAGCATTATGAATTACAAGTAAATGGAACTACCTAGTAACTGTAGAATTGATGGGGAAATAACAATACAGTAAATGGTGCACAGCAGTATTATGTGGGGATACAGTAGCAATCAAAGGGATAACCTGTTAAACCACTGTACAATAAAGAGATACCACTTGGTAACCAGTCATTTCCAAAGCTTATCAAATACTGTGGATCTGCCTGGTGATAGTGCTGGATAACCATTTCAGCTCTAATCCTGAGCTGTTTAGAGTTGGAGTTCACCCGCAAGTGGATCCAGGGTATTGTTTGCCAGTTAACCAATACTTATAGACATGTGGAAATTGTTATGCTGGATCATAATAGTGGTCCATCTAGTCCTATATCCTGTCTCTGGCAGCCTGTACAGCTGCTTCAAACAAACATGTGAGGAGCCTGCATTTGGCAGCTATGGAATATGGTCTCCAATTAAGAGTTCCCCCTGACCCTCATGACTGGCTTATGCCCTGGCCCATGAAAGTGTAGTTCCCTTGCAAAATGAATTTTGCTTGAAAGTTACCTTGAAAAGAGGGTGAATAGAAGTACTTTCCCAGGCCATTCTTTATATCTCTTTATTTGCCCCCCCAATGGTCACACAGGTCCGTAGTCTGGGGGTGCTCCTCGACTGCACCTGGATCTCCAGGTGGAGGCTGTGGCGAGGGGAGCATTTTGCCAATTACATCTGGTACGACGGCTGTGGCTGTATGTTTCAGACTCGGATCTGGCCACCATCATCCATGCCTTTATCACCTCTAGACTAGACTACTGTAACGCACTTTATGTGGGGCTGCCCTTGGGGACGATCTGGAGGTTGCAGCTGGTGCAGAATGTGGTGGCCTGTCTCTTAACAGGGATGGGTCACCGCGAGCACATTACACCAGTGCTCCGCTCTCTGCACTGACTACCTATTATCTTCCGGGCCCAATTCAAGGTGCTGGTAATGACCTATAAAGCCCTAAACGGCCTGGACCTGGCTTACCTGCGGGACCGCCTCAGGTCCCAGATTGCACTGTGGTCGGCTGGGGACGCCCAACTCAAAGTCCTCCAGGTTGTCCAGGTGACGACGATGAGAGTGTTCTCGGTGGCTGCTCCCAGGCTATGGAACTCCCTCCCAACAGAGGCCCGCCTGGCCCTCCCCTCTTTCCATAGACAGTGTAAGACCTGGCTGTTCCACCGGGTCTTTGGAGAGGGAGACGGGTAGGGTGGGGTGGGGAGGGGGAATTCTGACCTTTTTATCTTTTTAAATGTTTTTAATTATATTTTATGTGTTTTTACTGCTGATGTATTTTGTAAGCTGCCCTGAGCTGCTCTGTGAGCAAGAGGGGGTGGGGTAGAAAAATAGTTAAATAAATAAATTTATCTATCCCCTTCTACTTGTCTTAGTTTACGGTACACAGTTCCAGTCTTCGCAAGCTCTTTGTATGTAGAAGGTGTCCATAGCCCTACTAGCTCCTCACCTCTCTCTCAAGCCCTCTGAATGTGGTTCTTTGTTGTGAAATGGGATCTGGATTCTGTTCTGAAAAGTGGTAACTGGAACAAAACATAGTCATTTTAGAAGGGGCATGTACTCTGGATTGGTACAGTAACATTATACTTTTATTATTATTATTCTCTATCCAAGCATTATAAATGTTTGCTTAAAATTCACATCTTCCTTTTCTCCTTTTGGGGGCTGGAGAGGCAGGGAGACAGGATTAACATCAGGGGCACTCGGCATCCTCAGACACTTAACAAAAGTGTTTTCAAATGCTAAAAATAGCCCATAGGTCTGCAGGGGATTTCAGACCAGGTTTGCATTTTTTAAATTCTTGCTTTCCCTTATTTGGACACGCGAAATGGAATCAAGAGGTCTCTTGGGATTGAACTGTACCGGGCTTGAGCTGAAAGTGAATGCCTTTTACTTCGTAGATACATGGCTAAATATGGGTTGTGTTAATAACTAATGAATCAGTTTTCTGGCAAAACTATATACAATTTCCCAACGTCTCTGAAGAGAGCCAGAGCAGCTCAGCAGCAATAATGACAGCAGTTTTATATCAAGCCAGGTAATTGCAAGACCAGTTTTATTCAAGACGGAGGAGCTGATCCCACTGTTATTAGCATCAATGACAACACCTGTCTTGCCTACCAAGAGCTGTGCAAAATGAGGATTTAAAACAGGGGTGGCCAAATGGCCTATAACTGTTTTTTATTTGACTTCTTTCCAGTTCCTGGGTTTGACCCCTGGATCCAGCTTGTACCACACAAGTACTGAAAGCGTCAACTCAGAGCAAGGAAGCAGAGATGGATATGGTTATGGGATGGATCTATGGCACAGATCCAAGATCTGGAGTCTCCTCTTCCCAAACATATTCAACTGGTGTACAGCCCTCAAAGCATGAACTGATTTACAGAGTGGCCCCTGGGAGGGAAAAGGTTTCTCACCCCTGATTTAAAAGATAATAGAAAGGGTAGCAACACAATTAATGTGGCCATTTGCTATGCTAATATTTAAAATATGTAAAGAGCTGTCTTCAAATATGAAAAAAGCAATACCAAGAAATTGAGAGGGATTGGAATGATACTGTGTGTTACCTAGCTACTCTGTTTCGGCCGTAAATACAAAGTTCCTTGTTATGTCTGTAAATGCTAGCTATGTGACTGGTCATGTGCTCAACATGGAATGACTCCCAAAAACTTATGGGTGAGGACAACATGAGTTTCCTACCAGCACATATGGTAGGGTAGCCTAGATACATGCACCAGCCTGCTTCTGGCCAATGGTATCATCCAAAAGACCATAGGGCTTTCTGGGAAAGGACACTGTGGAGCCACAGTGCAACTGAGGGGGAGAGGAATACTCCAGTTGCCCCAGGCCTCTAAAAGTCTTAAATCAGCCTTGGGAGCTATTATGAGCAGGCTCAATAAATACCCTTACACT
Source organism: Sphenodon punctatus (assembly GCA_003113815.1). Lineage (NCBI taxonomy): Eukaryota > Metazoa > Chordata > Lepidosauria > Sphenodontia > Sphenodontidae > Sphenodon > Sphenodon punctatus. The sequence goes on from QEPC01006353.1 coordinate 1,436,466, forward strand.
TAGCTGTAGATAGAAATACTAGGCTTCAGTTTACAGTTTGTGTTGAAGAAGAAAAATTGTAGGCATTATTAGCAGAATGCAGTTTGCGCAAACTGGCCATGTTGCATCAAGATAACAGCTCATGGGAGGAAACTATTGGGTAGATGGTTCAACATGCAGCTGCAGTAACATTTGTATAGCATTATAATGTTTGCATAATGCTTTTTTGTGAGCCGCCCTGAGCCTTCGGGGAAAGGTGGGCCAAAAATGTAAATAAATAAATAGATATAAATATAACTGGCTACATGACTATGATGATGTCATCAAATGCAACACACAATGGCTTAGCAAGACATTTGTTATTATGTCTGCAGGACCAACCGGATTTAGCTCATCCCTGAGAGATGCTTATCTTATTATCTGTTTTTTTTAAGTCATCCACTGATGGGGACTTCCAGTGCAACAGTGGAACTTGTTACACTGCCTGGCTGCTAGAAAATGTTTCCTAATATTTAGCCTAAATCTAGTCTCTTTCAGTGTAAGCTCACTTCTGCTAGTTCTCTCCTCCATGGCTACAGAGAGATTGGGTATCATTTTGCTTATAAAAGCCTTCTAAATATTTGTAAATTGCTACCAGAAGCCTCCTCTTTAGCCTCTCTCCCTCCACTCCCATACTAAATAGTCCAGATCCTGCAACTAGCTTTGCCTTCCAGACCCTATAAGCTTCACTGATCTCTGACAAATCTTCTGCAATTTGTCAATGCCTGAAAGTGGGGAGCCCAAAACTGGACACAGTACTCCAACTGAAACTTGACTAGTGCTGGACAACGTCTGGGTCCAGATCACATGGATCTAGAGTGTTCCTCAGCCCATGGTTCACTCACTGGGAGCACCCCCCACACCATAGAGTTGTGGGCTAGAGCATCCACAGTGCGATGCTGTTGCCAGGGGCAGCTGGAAGTGGAGCAGCAGCATGGGTCTGCACATCAGATGGACTGCTGCTCCACTTTGGGCCGGTGTCCTGGGTTTGGCTGGCCCATTATATTTCTAGTTCTACCCCACCCCAATCACAAAAGCAACTCGGGGAGGCTTACAAATCCAAAAAATAAAACAAAAATCATAATATAAATATAAACACAAATATATAAAAACAATATAAAAACATCCTAAAACACCAAACATAAAATGAAGTTCCCCTCCCCCCCCAAAACCAACTAACCCACCACATACAATTGTATGTGTAAATTGTACATGTTGCTGCCTGTCCTGAGCTCTTCAGACAGGGCACGATATAAATTCAAATAAATAAATAAATATCATTTCTTGCTAATAGCCAAAGTAAGTAAATAATTCTGTTTTGTGACAAAATCCACTAAGAATGACCAGCAAATGAAGACAAAGAAGTTGCATTCTGCACTAATCAAGCCCCCCACAGAGGGACGGGGCAGGGGCCGGTGTAGCCATTGTTTTTAAGAAAACATAGACTGTAAAGAGATATCTTGTGCAATCTATCATGGGAATAGAGGGCCTCCACTTGCTGATTGATTTGGCCAGAGACAGATTGGAGTTGCTGCTGATATACCTTGCACCTACCTGTACAGAAGCTTGCCTGCACGCTCTGGCTGAGTTGGTATCAGAGATGGTCTTGCAGTCCCCTACGACTGTGGTCTTGGGGGACTTCAACATCCATGCTGATGCCAGTATCGGGGGCGCAGAACATGAGTTGATGGCTGCCATGGCAACCATGGGCCTGTCTCAGGTAGCTGTCAACCCGACCAATGTTGGAGGGCACACCCTGTACTTGATATTTTGCACCGGCCTTGAGGCAGGGGATCTATTGGTGGGGGAGGTGTCAGCAGTGCCCTTGTCATGGACGGATGATTATCTCCTCCAGGCTGGTGGTATGGTGCATGTTGGCCATTGAAAAGTCATGGAACCAGTTCAGTTGGTTCACCCCTGGAGACTTATGGAACCAGAGAGGTTCTGGAATGCTCTGTGGGATGTATTCTCTGGTCTCAACGACCATTCGCTCAATAACCTCATGGCTTTCTGGAATTCTGTGCTGATGGAGGCCACTGACTGCACGGTTCCTAGGCATTGACTCTCTAATCACCAACAACGTACGTCCCCCTGGTATGTGGAGGACCTGTGGTGGATGAAATGGGAAGGGCGGCATTTGGAGCAACCGTCACATCATTCTCATACTGAAGCCAACCAATTGTGACATAGAGTCAGTTTACGTACCTATGCCGTGACTGTGTGGATAGCAAAGAAGCAATTCTTTGCTGCACTCATAGCGTCTACAAAGTCATGTCCAGGTGAGCTTTTCCAGGTGGTGAGGGGACTGGTCAGTCCGGCCTCCCTCCGCCTGGAACGGGACTCTTCCAGTGCTCATTGTGACTTGTTTGATGACTTTTTTGTGGATAAAATTACTCGAATCCACCACAACTTCAGCGCCACACTTATAGCAGTAGGAGAGTCAGAGGTAATCAAAGTCCCATCTTGTCCTGTTTTATGGTATCAGTTTCAACGGGTGTTGTCCTGTGATGCAGAGGATATCCTCAGGGCTCTCAGGGCCACCTTTTGTGAACTGGACCCATGCCCATCCTGACTGGTTAAGGCCAGCTGGGAGATGTTGGGGCCGTTGCTAGCCGGGGTAGTCAATGCCTCCCTTAGGGAGGGCAGAGTGCTGAGCTGCCTCAAGGAGGCGGTGGTGTGGCTTCTGCTCAAAAAGAGGGATTTTGTCTGGGTTATGGCATGGAGACTGCACTTGTGGCCTTGGTGGATGATCTGTGCCGCGAGATGAACTGGGGTCGTTCGACCCTGTTGGTTCTTTTAGATGTCAGCTGCTTTTGATATGGTTGATCACGAGATGTTGGTGGTGCACCTGTGGGACTGTGTAGGGGTGGGCAGGACTGTTCTTGAATGGTTCCGCTTATTCCTGACCAGGAGAACCCAACAAGTGGTACTCGGGGAGTGTTTTTCATCATACCGAGACCTCGCATGTGGTGTCCCGCAGGGTTCGGTGTTGTCCCCCCTCCTGTTCAACGTATATATGCAGCCTCTCGGCAAGGTGATCAGGAGGTTTGGCGTACGGTGCCACCAATATGCTGATGACACCTAGCTATACCTCTCTTGTTCAACAGACCCAGACCCCACAGTCTCTGTGCTTACTCAGTGTCTGACAGATGTGGGGGATTGGATGAGGGCTAATCGACTGAAGCTGAATTCCAACAAGGCAGAGGTGATGCTGGTGGGGAAGGCGATGGAGTTAATGGCCCACATCATTGATGGGGTCTGCCCTCCATTGGTTCCCCAGGTGCGGAGTCTGAGGGTACTCCTCAATGCACAGCTCCACCTGGATACTCAGGTGGAGGCTGTGGCGAGAGGTGCCTTTCGCCAATTACATCTGGTCCATCAGTTTAGGCCGTATGTTTCAGACTCCAACCTGGCCACCATCATCCATGCTTTCATCACCTCTAGACTAGACTATGGTAACGCACTCTACGTGGGGCTACCCATGGTGATGGTCCGGAAGCTGCAGCTAGTGCAGAATGCAGCGGCCCATCTTTTGGTGGAACTGGGCCTCCAAGAGCACATAACACCAGTGGTCCGTTCTCTGCATTGGCTGCCGATAGTCTTGCGAGCCTGATTCAAGGTGTTGGTTTTAACCTATAAAGCCCTAAACGGTCTGGGCCCTGTCTATCTGCGGGACCGCCTCACCCCCCCCGGGTACTGGACCGGCCCCTGTGGTCATCGGGGGATGCCCTTCTTGTGGTCCCCCGAGTTTTCCGGGGGGGGGCATGCAGGGGAGGGCATTCTCGATGGCCCCACCAAGGCTGTGGAACTCCCTTCCAGTGGGGATGCATCTGGCCCCGAACCATCCCTCCTTTCAAAAAAACTAAGACGTGACTGTTCCATCAGGTGTTTTGCAGGGGAGATGGGTAGAGGGCGGGGGAGGAGAGGGATGGGGGGGAGGAAGTAGTATGTTTTTATAATCTTATAGTTTTATAATTGTTGATTTATGTTGCTGTAAGCCACCCCAAGCTGCCTGTGGCAGAAGGGGCGGGATAGTAAGTCTTTTAATTAAATATATATATATTAAAAAAACATCATTGGACATTGACTCCCTGGCCAGCTATTGGGTAGTGGCCCGGCAGCTTCAGGGGCATCTTGAATGAATCAGTTTCCTAGATCCCACGCAGTCTGGCTTTCACTTGTGGCCTTGGTCAACAACCTCTACCGTGAGCTGGACCAGGGTTGATCAACCCTGTTGATTCTATTAGATCTCTCAGCTGCATTTGATACCATTGACCATGAGTTGCTGGTGACTCAATTGTGGGACCAAGCCAGGGTGGGTGGAACTTTTCTTGAATGGTTCCATTCCTTCCTGGCCAGGAGAGCCCAATGTGTGGTACTGGGCGATTGTCCATCTTCTCCCTGGGGCCTCACATGTGGAGTCCCACAAGGTTCTATCCTATCCCCTCTTCTGTTCAATGTATACATGCAGCCTTTGAGTGAGGTGTCGGAGGGTTCGGTGTGTGGTGTCATCAATATGCTGATGCCACCCAACTGTACCTCTCTTTTTCAGCTCACCCAGGCCCAGCAGTCTCGGTGTTTACCTGGTGTCCGACAGCTGTGGGGGACTGGATGAGGGCAAGCTGCCTGAAGCTAAATCCCGACAAGATGGAAGTGATGTCAGTGGGAGGAGCTGAGGGAGTGGTGGAACCCATCATAGATGGGGTCCATCCTCTGCTAGTGCCTCACGTTCAGAGTCTGGGAGTGTTCCTGGACCCGCAGCTTCACCTGCATGTCCAAGTGGCAACTGTGGTGAAGGGTGTATTTCACCAATTACATCTGGTGTGATGGCTTAGGCCTTATGTCTCAGACTCAGACCTTGCCACCATCATCCATGCTTTTATCACCTCAAGACTAGACTACTGCAATGCGCTCTACATGTGGCTACCCTTGGTGATGGTTCAAAAACTGCAGCTGGTGCAGAATGTAGTAGCCTGTCTGTTTAATGGGATGGGTTGCCGCGAGCACATTACACCAGTGTTCAGTTCTCTGCACTGGCGGCCTCTAGTCTTCCAGGCCCGATTCAATGTGATGGTTTTGACCTATAAAGCCCTAAACAACCTGGGCCCTACCTATTTGCAGGATCGCCTCACCATCCCGGTTCTGGATCGGCACCTGCGGTTGGTTGGGGGTGCCTTCCTTGAGGTCCCCCAGGTATCCCAGGTGGCAATGATGGAGGGGTGCATTCTCGGTGGCCACACCATGGTTGTGGAACTCCCTCCTGACAGAGGTCTGCCTGTCCCCAGACCTCCCCTTTGTCTGAAGACAATGTAAGACCTGGATGTTCCACCAGGCCTTTGGTGAGGGAGACGGGTGATGGGTGGATGGTTGGGAATGATGGGTGGGATGTTTTTAAGCTCTGCTTTGGGTTTTATTGTTTTGTTTTTATGTGTATTATATTGTTTTAAGATGTTGTGAGCTGTCCCGAGCTGCTGTGGCAGGAGGGGGTGGCAAAGAAATCTAATAAATGAAATGAATTCACTCAGGTTCATAATTTACAAGCCACTCATCTACTCCAATGGGAGTTCTCTGGAGTGTTTTGTGGATTGTGGCCCTGTAGAAGGCTGTGTAAGGATATAGCATATTGTCATTCATTCCCCTTGTGGCTCTTCTTCTGCAAATCAGTTTCACACATTCACATGAAGCTCAGTTGTCATTCGGCAAGTTAGGACAGAGATCACAGTGCTTGCAGAAGGCTGCTGACAAACTGCCCCATTGGAATATGCTTAAGGCCTCCGCTCATGGAGAGCTGTTAATAAAATGTACTGGAAGAAACTGGCTTATAAACTCCTTTGATGTCAGCATGACTCGAAGTGGAAAGGGAGTCGTCAAGGGAATGCTGAGGATGTACTTACAATATTTATACTTAGATTAAAATATTTATGTGTTTCAAAAGCACCACATTGTAAATGCATTACACTGCTAGCCAGGCTGAACTGTTGTGATGTCAGTTTTCCAAGTATTCTTTTGAAATATGTTTTAAAAGCAAGAATACTGAGATCAGCTGGTAGTGCAGGGCACGTAGATGGCGCTGAATCATGAAATAGAGAAATACAGCAGCAGTGACTAGCTATTGACTTGGGTATGCTCTGTGGCCTTGAGGAAACCCCTCTAATGTTTCATCTGTGAAATGGGGATAACATTATGCACCCAAGAGATGGGAATTACAGTGGCTCATTATCAGAGTGGGAGAAGGTAATAAGTGGGATTCTACAAGGGGCTGTCCTTCCTCTGGTTCTATTTTATATTTCCATAAAGGCATCAGATGAAAGAGTGGAGAGTATACTTATCAAATTTGCTGATGACACAGCAAAGGGATTCCAAAGGGAGGGATTGCAAACACCTCAGAGTATAGGCCTGATTTCAAAATGATCCTGATAAACTGGAAACTTGGGCTGAAAAGGTAATATGATTGGGGGGGGGGGAGATATGGTCCTGGGGGGCGATTGAATGGGGTGGCCCAGGGACCGAGGTGTTTGGTGCCTGTCCCCAGGACCAGCCCCCCTCAGGTGGGGGGATGGATCAAGGTCTAAGGCACTGTGGGCCGGTGCTGCTGTTGAATGCGAGGTCTGTTGTCAATAAAACATCAGTGTTCCGGGATATGATCCTGGATCAGACTGCAGACCTCGCGTGTTTCACGGACACCTGGCTGGATGGTGAGGCAGGTCCGATTTTGGCGGACCTTGTTCCAGTGGGGTACTCCATGCAACACCCGCCTTGATTTGTGGGATGGGGGGAGCGCAGTGTAGCTATGATTTTTAAGGAATCTTGGACTGCTAGGAGGTATCCGGTACAGTTAATCCCAGGAATCAAGAACCTTCACCTTGTGTTTGAGTTGGCCAGGGACAGAATTGGGGTCCTGTCTTAGGATGACTCCGCTGCTGGTGTACCATGCTCCTACCTGCCTGGCAGCATCCCTCACCACTCTAGCGGAGCTGGTGTCGGGGGTGGTGTTGCACTCCCCGAAGACTGATCCTGGGGGATCTCAACATTCACTCTAGCACTGGCCTTGTCGGGGCAGAGCATGGTTCCAAGCTCATCGCAGCCCCCAGAAAGAAATGGGATTTATTAGGTTGGTCCACCTCCAAAGGTTGATAGAACTGCGGTGGTTCCAGGAAGCCCTGGAGGAGGAGTCCCTAGATCTTGAAGGCTGCTCAGTTGATGATCTTGTTCAAGCTTGGAACACCTTTCTGGGTGGGGTTATTGATTGGGTGGCTCCCAGGCATCCTCTCCCACCACTTCATCACCGTAGAGCTCCTTGTTTTACTGAAGAGCTGTGGTGTTTGACGTGGGAAGGGCAGCAGTTAGAGCACCGCTGGCATCGCTCTTGTGCTGAATTCGATTGGCTGCAGCATCGGACCCATTTCCAGTCTTATGCTGTGGCCGTGAGGATGGCAAAGAAGGAATTCTTTGCTGCCCTCATAGCCGCTGCGAAGTCATGTCCAATGGAGCTTTTCCGGGTGGTGAGGGGTCTGGCCAGTCCAGCCTCACTCTGCCTGGAGGGGGAGGTTTCCCAAGCCCGCTGTGAGGAGTTTGTAAACTACTCCGCAGACAAGATCGCTCAAATCCAGCATGATTTCGGGGACGGGATTGATGCAGAAGAAGGAGAGCTGAGGGTTATGGATGCCCCATCTGGTCCATTTTTGTGGGATCAGTTTCAGGAAGTGACGGCGGCCGATGCTGAGGGGGTTCTGGGGTCTGTTAGGGCTACCTTTTGTGAACTAGATCCATGCCTGTTCTGGCTGGTGAAAGCCTCCCAGGAGACTTTAAGAACATAAGAAGTGCCATACTGGGTCAGACCAATGGTCCATCTAGCCCAGCATCCTGTCTCCAACAGAGGCCAATCACGGTGGCTTGAGAGAAGCACCCAACAGGTCACAATGGGGGATCCATTCCCTGTTGTTTTGTGTTTTCCCCGAGCTCCTGTCATATTCCCTGATCCTATCTGGCTAATAGCTGCTAATGGACCTATCTTCCAGAAACTTGTCCAAACCTCTTTTTTAAACTCAGCTATAGTACTGGCCCTTACCACAGTCTCTGGCAGTAGATTCCACAACCCAATTATTGTCAAGTGGGGGAGTGGGGGAGGAAGGGGCTGCCTGTCCAGGAGAAGCAACAGGAGACAAGCCTTAAGAGGGAAACAATACGCACAACAGTGGTGGTGTGGACACGGGCCCCTCACAGTGCTCTTGGCAAGTTCCCTTAAGGGAATAGATTGCCCATCAGGATAGTAATTGAGCCAAAGTATCCCACAAGGGATTAGGCCCCTATCATCATACAGTGCCGGACAGACGCACTGGAGTGCCCTGCCCCACCGTTCAACCACCCACACAGTACAATGCACACCACGGGAGGAGGACAATCTAGTGCTCAGTGTGCGGATTGAAGGGAAAAGGGCAAACTTACTGAGAAGGGGGAAGGGGAGATCCCCGGAAGGGAAGGGCACATGCACACACTCCAAGCACTCTCTCACAATCACACTCGGGGGGAAAAACACGAAGGACTCAGTCACTCACCACAGCACGCGAACAGCAGCACTCCACACGTCACTCCGGGAAAGGACCAGGGAATCTATGAAGGGGAACTTAGCTGGGTAGAAGGATTCAGTCAAACGTCACTCCAGGGCCAGTCTGTGATCACCAGCGCTGTGTGCTTCACAGCGGCGGCATTTGTAGTGCTTGTCACGCCCCCCTGACGTCCCCTGAGGTGCTAGAAACGCCGCAGCGTTGATGGCCCCGCCCCCGTGTTGCGTGGCGGTGGGGAAACATTTCCTGGTTCCGGCGCAACGTGCTGTGACGTGGGGGGGGGGTCCCCTGCATCCGGGACCCTGGCAGTGAGATCGGTCACGGGGCTGGTGCCAGGGCAGGAATCAGCAGTTCTGAGCCAGGGGCGCACTGCGGATGTCTGTGTGTGGCCTTGGATCCGTGCCCAGGGGCGTGCCCCTGTGACAATTCTACGCTGAGTGAAAAAATATTTTCTTTTATTTGTTTTAAACTTGCCACTCATGAGTTTCATGGAGTGTCCCCTAGTTCTAGTACTAGCTGACAGGGTAAGTAACTACTCCTTGTTTATTAGTTCCACCCCACTCATGATTTTATAGACCTCTATCATAGCTCCTCTCAGTCATCTCTTCTCTAAACTGAAGAGCCCCAACCTACCAAGCCTCTCCTCATATGGGAGCCCTTCTATGCCCTTGATCATTTTTGTTGCCTTTCTCTGTACCTTTTCTAGTTCAGCTATGTCTTTCTTGAGATGGGGTAACCAGAACTGCACACACTATTTGAGGTACGGTCGCACCATTGATTTGTATAGAAGCATTAGGACCTCCTCAGTTTTATTCTCTACCCCTTTCTGAATAATTTATAACATTCTGTTTGCTTTTTTGACTGCTGCCGTGCACTGCACTGTGGATTTCATTGTATTGTCCACAACCACCCCCAGATCCTTTTCTTGAGTGGTAACTTAGTACCCAGCATTGTGTACGCATAGTTTGGATTATTTTTCCCTATGTGCATCACTTTGCACTTGTCCACATTAAATCTCATTTGCCATTTAGATGCCCAGGCACCCAGTGTCATAAGATCCCATTGCAGTTCCTCACAGTTTGCTTGTGTTTTAACTACCTTGAATAACTTGGTGTCATCTGCAAATTTGATCACTTCACTCTTAACACCCTTTTCTAAATCATTAATGAATACATTAAACAGCACCAGTCCCAATACAGTTCCCTGAGGCACACCACTTTTTGCATCTCTCCATTGTGAAAACTGCCCATTTAGTCCTACCCTTTGCTTTCTATCTTTCAACCAGTTACTGATCCATATTAAGACACTACCTCCTATCCCATTACTTTTTAATTTTCTCAAGTGTCTCTCATGAGGGACCTTATCAAATGCTTTCTGGAAATCCAGGTACACTATATGTACTGGGTGTCCCTTGTCCACATGCTTATTTACACCCTCAAAGAATTCCAACAGGTTAGTGAGGTTACCTTTACTAAATCCATGTTGACTCTTCCCCATTAAGCCATGTTTGTCAACATGCCCTGTAATTCTGTCCTTAATGATGGTTTCCACCATTTTGCCCAGCACAGACATCAAGCTTACTGGTCTGTAGTTTCCAGGATCGCCTATGGATCCCTTTTTAAATATCGGGGTTACATTTACCACCCTCCAGTCCTCCGGTACAGTGACAGATTTTAGTGACAGGTTACAAATTACTAACGGTAGGTCTGCGATTTCATATTTGAGTTCCTTCAGAACTCTGGGGTGAATGTCATCTGGCCCTGGTGACTTGTTAGTATTCAGTTTGTCAATTTGCCCTACAACATCCTCCAACGTCACATTGATTTGTAACATCTCTTCCAATTCCTTGCCCACAAAGCAAGGATCCGGCGTGGGTACCTCCCCCAAATCCTCCGCAGTGAAGACCGATGCAAATAACTCATTCAGCTTCTCTGCAATGTCCTTATCCTCCCTGAGTGCCCCTTTTACTGCCTTGTCATCTAATGGCCCAACTGACTCCCTAGCAGGCTTCTTCCTTCTGATGTATCTGGAAAAGTTTTTGTTGCTTGTTTTTGCCTCTTTAGCAAGCCTCCCTTCAAAATCTCTCTTGGCCTGCCTTATTAACACTTTGCATTTATGTTGCCAGTGTTTATGCTCTTTCGTATTATTTTCATTGGGAGTAGCCTTCCATTTCTTAAAGGATGCCTTTTTGGCTGCAATAGCCTCCTTCACTTCCCCATTTAACCACAGTGGAAGACATTTGGTCTTCCTGCTTCCTTTTTTAACTTGCGGAATGCATTTGATCTGGGGTTCTAGAAGGGTGCCTTTAAACAGTCTCCATGTGCCTCTTGCAAACTTGTAGCTCTTGCAACTGGGCTTTTTAGTTTCTTTTTAACTAGTTTCCTCATTTTTCCTCTTCTTTCAACTCAACATCTGGGTTTATATACAGACTGGCGTCAGCTGACCTACTTCTGCTCCAGCTGCCCATGCTTAGTTATCCCTTTGGATCTTGAGCGTATTGGCCAGGGTCACGGGGATGGAGTACATTAACCCCTTCATAGTCAGTTCAGCCTGATACAGGGCTAAAACTAGCAATCCAAGGAAGTATCACACTTCACTTAACAGAACAGTTGAAGGGAAATAGACAAATGTGTTTGGTTTTTTTCTATGTGCACCTTTCATTGGGTACATTGGGAAAGGCAAAAAAAAACAAAAAACACCAAAAACCCTTGCACCACCTTTCATGGCCTATTTAAAGTTCAGGTGCTATTGAACTACAAACCCTCATGCTATTTAAACTTGAACCTCCTGAGAAGAGACTCAAGAGCAGCGTAGCTCGCGTGAGGAAGAGATTGGATAGGGCAACTAACTATCGCATACAGTGCTACCCCTGGTCAGACCATGTCATCCATATTGCCATTCACCCCACCAGTTGCGAAGAGACTCTTGGGGTGGAAGAAGTCGGCTGGTGGTTCTGGAGGGGCTGGTGGTGGTGAACAAAATGGTCAAGAGGAAAAATGGTGTGAAAAAGCAGTGAAAAGTTTGGTCAAGAAGCTAAAGACGACAGGATAACTAGATGAGCTTGAAAAAGCCGTCCATCACTACTCAGAGCTGCAGTACAAAATGTGTTACAATACCAAGCCAGGGGGTGGCCAACATACAAGCAGCGGGACCATCAAGTTGCCAAGTCAATGCTCAGAGGCGGTGTTGGAACAGCGGAGGGGAGTGTAGAGGAACTGGTGCTGGGACTGGTGAGAGTGGCATTGGGAGAGGCATGTCAGGTGGCGAAAATGCTGGGAGCTGGAAGACTGTGCTTGCCCCCACCCCCCCTTTGGAATATCTATGTTGGGTGTGTGGGGTGTCTGCGAGCTCCATTGGAGGAGGAAGAGAAAGAGCAGAGTGCTTGGACCCTTCCTGCCTTTACCCTGAAAGACATGTTGCAGGAGGGTTTGAGTGTTGATCCTCCCTCCCCTCACAAAAACTGTGAGAGGAGGCGGCTGCTATCCCCTCCCTCTGCCAGCACTGTTGATCCCAGGGAGCTGTGTAACAGCTGTGGGATTCAGGGGTTACTACCTGATGGTTGGAGGGAAACACTGCCACCACCCCCGGTGTCATTGAGGGGTCGGGGAAAGCCCACTTCTGGGCTGCCCCTACAAGAGCAGGGGGCAGCCAGCGGCCATGCCGGTGGCACGTGCTGAAGGGGCACACCCCTTCGGCGTCATCCGATGGCTGGGGAGCCTAATATTATTGATGTTTGGTGGGAAGGGGAATTGAGGCGGAGGGGTATGCTCCTTCCTGGTGAGAGCAGGAGGGAGCAAGAAGGGCTTTAGTGTATGTGGGGAGGAGGATGGGGAGGAACTGGACTGTGAGGAGGAATTGATGAAGGAAACTATGTTTGATAAATAGGGGGGGGGGGGCGTATTTGCTGTATACTGTATAAGATTGTTAAGTTATACTGTAGGGCACTGTGGCCCTGGTTGTGAGATAGCTAATTATAATATGTATTTTGTATTATGAGTTTAATTATTGGAAGGAATTTTTCTTCCCCTGGTGAGAGCAGGAGGAGGGATGAGTGGAGGGCCCTTTCCCTGGTGGCAGCAGAGTAGGGGGATGGTGGGAGAGTGAAGGGAATTAATTATTGGAAGTAATAAAATGTGCTGAGGGGGGAGGTTTGTATAAAAAAGAGGGAAGTTTTGAATTGTGTTTATGGAATTGTTAGTATGGGACTGTATTTGTGGGATTTATGTTTTGAAATTGGATTCTGTGGATTTATACTTTGTAATGTTCTGTATTTCATTTGTTGTTAGCTGCCTCGAGCTGCCGTTGGCAAGAGTGTGCAGGATATAAGTTAAAATGGAATGGAAAATGGAATGGAATTTTGTCATAGTCTCCCTTTTTAAAGTTAAATGTTACTGTTGTACTTTTGTTTATCTTTCTCCCTACAGAAATTGTCAAATGTGATCATATTATGATCGCTATTGTCTAGTGGCTTCACCACAGTTACTCCTTGCACCAGGTCCTGTGTGCCACTCAGGATTAGATCTAGAATAGCTCCTCCTCTCATTGTTTCCAGGACCAGCTGTTCTAGGAAGCAGTCATTTAGGGCATCCAGAAATTTAACCTCCACATCCCTCCCCGAGGAAACATTCCCCCAATCAATATTAGGGTAATTGAAGTCACCCATTATTATTATGTTGCCGACTTTGGGACCACTGCTTGTGGGAGTGATCAATGCCTCCCTTTGGGAGGACGGGGTGCCGGACTGCCTCCAGGAGGCGGAGGAGTGGCCCCTGCTCAAAAAAACATAATTGGACATTGATTCCCTCACCAGCTTTCGACCTGTCTCTAACCTTTCCCTTTTAGGGAAGGTTATTGAACGGGTGGTGGCCCAGCAGCTCCAGGGCCATCTGGATAGCATTGGGTTTCTGGATCCTTTTCAATCAGGTTTTCGTCCAGGATATGGCACCGAGACCGTGTTGGTAGTTATTTAAGATGGTGTTGATCTATAAAGCCCTTCACAGTCTGGGCCCCTATCATACCTCAGGGACCGCCTCACCCTCCGCGCCCCAGAGCGGCTCCTTCTGTCCGCCAGGGGTGCCTTCTTGGAGGTCCCCTGTGTTAAGCGAGGGGCCACAATGAAGAGGGCATTCTCGGTGGCTGGGCCGCGCCTTTGGAACTCCCTTCCAGAGGAAGCTCGCCTGGCCCCCAGCCTGTTGACATTCCGGCGAAGTTGCAAAACCTGGCTGTTTGCCCTTTGGGGAGGGGAGGGTGAGGTTTTTTTTAGCTCCCCCACCTGATTTATTATTTATAATGTTTTAAGCCCTGTTTTAATAATTTATATTGTTATGGATTATTTTAATTTGTATCTTATTGTACTATATTTTTATTGTTGGAAGCCGCCCTGGGCTGCTTTTGCAGGAGGGGTGGGGTATAAATTTATAAAATAAATAAATAAATTTTCATGTCCACAGCAGAGGTTCTTACTTGAAACCTAGGCTCAATGCATGTTCTAGTTTCAACCAATTTTAAACAAGACTATTGAGATGGTTAAGGGAGGGAATGTCCCTGTCCCCAGTTTCAGGCCTGTCAGGGTTTGTGCAGCCCACCTAGGGAGAAGGATGGACTGCTGCAGGATTGGGCCCACGCAGAGTCAAGAAAGAGAAATAAGCTCAGATGTAGGAACAGCCATGGTCAGAAACAGAACAGGGAAGCAAGACACACACTGGCACAGGTAGGATGGCCACCTCTTGCGGTTTGAACCTGAGACTCCCATAGACGAAAATGGTAGTCTCGGGGTCAAACTTAAAGTGGCAACCCTAAGCACTGGTCATAAACAGGACTAAACAACATTGGGTGTCTTTAGAGACAGATGTGGGAGTGCTCACCCACGGACCTGCTCTGGGGATGCACCCCCGCATCTGCCCAACTGCAGCCCTGCTTGGGTCAATTTTAAATGGACCTGGTTCTTCCATGGTCTGCCCATATGGTGCCCTCCTCCTCCACACCATAAAGCTGTGGGTGGATTGGCTGCCGCTCTTGGCTGACAACCACAGCTCTGCGGTGATGCCAGGGGCAACCCCTAGCCGAGACTGAAGATGCAGCGGCCATCTGCCAAATAGACAGACCGCAGCTCCGCTTCTGGCCGGTGCCCCAGGTTTAGGTGGCTCACTCCGCTCGCGGTGCTCCAGGATATTCTGGAGCACCGCATCTTGACAGCCTTAGATTTACAAACTGAAGCTTCTCCGGTACTCTAGGGGCATGTGCAAGCAGGAGAATATAGGTCACTGGGATGTAGGGTTTGAGGGGGTGCTGTTGGATAGGATTGTTCATGGGAGGGAATGGGTCCCCTGCTGGGGTACTTCACTCCAATGAGCAAGAGCATATACATTCTATATGCATGTGGGGGCCCCAGGCCTGTAGGCCCCAGCGCAGATGCACCTGCTACACCCCTGCCACCTCTGCATCAAAAATGAAGTCATCTCTCGGATACCCGAGGGCTTTATTTACTGAGCTGCAGTAACACACTTATTGGTGTTCTGGAATTCTAGTTCCCCCATATGTACTTTCTCTGTTCAGCCTCTGAGCATCACCCACATTCCTAAGTTGGCATCTGGAGACATTTAGCTAGGCTTGCTGTGTGCAGTCTGGCTGTGCCCACACACTGAGATACTGTGGAACAATGCTTGAATTCAGATTTGGAATGTTCAGGGCATACCATCAAACCCACTCCCTTTCTGAATTTTGTTTGGAGAAAGCACTTGTAGGCCAAAGGGCTCCCTCCGTCTCTGATAAGCATGTGCATTAATTACTGGTGGCAAAAATATTTGTAGGGTGGAATGCACCTCCCTTTCAACACTCAAGAAGTTGTGCTGGAAGAATTGTGCATGAGGGAATACTATTGAATGGTCGTGCATAGCCTAGAGTTCCTTGCATGATACAGTGTCAATATTCTTTTATAATGTTCAAGCTTCTTTAAAATATTTAGTAGTTGAATCTGAAGCTTGTACACAAAATCTTCTGGCATAAATGTCTCCTTCCAGTTCTGGTGTTAAGGCCCTCACAATCATGGCTCAAAGGAAGTCCAGATACTCGGAATCTTCTACTATAAGAGCAGTGAGAGATGCAATGCTGTTCCCCAGAGCCCAGCAATACCATTTTGTGTCAGCCAAAGGATGACAGTGGAGGGCAAGGATGTGATTGTGTGTCATGTTCTTTGTTGTTGTTGTTTAGTTTTTGCTTCTGAGATGACAGTAGCTGTAGCTGAAAGCAACACAATGGAAGGAATAAGTGAAGCGAAGGAATGAACTTCTGAAAGGAGACTCAGGCTTTGTACAAGGTAGAATCTTTCAGAATTAGAGCGATGTACTGAGGGGTGAAACCCAAAGAAACTGCACTGGTTTTTATATGCATTGCAGACATATATTTATTCATTCTATTTATTTATTTAACCAAATGTATACCCCGCTCTCCCCACCAAAGGCAGCTCAGAGCGTCTAACAACAATATAAAGCCATATAATACAATTTTCATAATAAAAACATCAGAGCCTAAAATACAATCTATGATTTTTTTCTCTGGGGTAGAAGTCATATGTTTGCATGCACATGGAGTGCAAGCAGCATATGGCTCCCACAAACAGGGTATAGTCTCTTGAGGTCAGGGTGACAGGACCAGAGGAGTTAAGGGATACATAGGGTGTTTCCAAATGAGCAACTCAATAGGGGGTGGTCTGTGGCCACTGCGTGGCTTTGCCACAGACCACCCACACAGATGGAGTGCGTGGAGAGTGATTCAAATGGGCAGCTCCCAGTGTGCCTATCGTGGCCATGGTGGTGGCCACCGTACATTTGGCTGGCCCGCATGGAGCACTCCAGATTTCCCAGCATGGCTCCATGCGTGGTCATGAGTGGGTGCTCAATGGCTCATGGGAGCACACATCCAGCTGCTCCACCCTCAGATGGGCAGTCAGATCCATGGCTCTGTCCTGGGTGGCCATGCGGGGTAGCATCTCCTCTGAAAACACCCAAAGAGACATATAGGGGAGGCTTTCAGATATATAGTAGAAGAATCACACCTCCACTCTGGGAGCTCCTTTGCTATTGAGGTCTCAGGGGAGGAGGCCATCAATCTGGAATGAAGGGAAATTTTCCTATATCTAGGAACCACTTTCTAGATCAGGAATGGGGAACCTCTGGTCCATGAACCAAATCTGGCTTGTGGCTGCTATTTATGTGGCCCCATTTATTTATTTGGTTTATTTGGTCCCATATACGTGGGGGTTTACGTGATCCCCACGTAAAGCGGGGGTCCACAATGGAGAGTGCGTTTTCGGTGGCCAGGCCGCAGCTATGGAACTCCCTCCCGGAGGAAGCCCATCCGGCCCCAAGTCTGTTGGCCTTCCGCCGGACCTGTAAGACTTGGCTGTTCTCCCAGGCCTTCGGAGGAGGGGAGGGGGAGTAGTGATAATTAAAATGTGGGGGGATAGTGGGTTGTTGTAGATGTTAATTTTTGTGTTGATTGTTTTAAATTGTTGTTATTTTTGTGCTGTAAGTTGTCCCGAGATGCCATGGGCATGAGGGGGCAGCTAATAAATGTAAATAATAATAATAATATTTTATTTGGTCCCATTCCAGTTTCTGGATATGGCCCATGGACAAGCCCCTGCCCTCAAGCACTGAAAGAGTGAGCTCAGGAGAAGGGATCACTGCACTCAAGGAAAGGGTGATGGATCCATGATCTGGATCTTTTATTCCTTCCCTGATCCTCAGGACACCTCTTAAGCATCCTTTCCCCATCTCCATATTTGGCCTGTGAAGCTTTACTAATTTCCAAAGTGACCTGTGGGAGGGAAAAGGTTCCCCACTCCTGTTTAGATTATATGTTTTCCTCTTTCACAGATATCCCTCCAGCGGATAGGAATTCAATGACATTAACAGCAGGGGATTCAGTTATTAGAAATACAAACTGTTGTTTGTGATGGCTATGTGGACCACATGGTTCTGCTTGTTGGGTGCGAAGGTAGTGGATCTCGTCAGATTTCTAGATAAGCTTTTCGAGTGATCGGGAGGAGACTATATGATGTATGTACTAATTATGGGTGAATTGAGCAGCTAAATTGCTGCTTATGAGCATATCTCACTATGTCAAAGTGAGACTGAATATCATTGAGATCTTGGTCCCAGGATAAGCTCTAGGCGAGAAACATATAAAAGGGGAGGGGGTGGGAATCATCGTACATCTGCAAAATGGCCACCACCCTACACCAAAATGGCAGCAAAAGGATCACCGCCATTTTGGTTAATGGCAGTAGCCATTTTTTGTATGCACAAAATGGCCCGGTGCTATTTGTGCGTGCACAGTCATTTATTTCAATAAGAGCTCAGCAAAGATTTCAATAAGATACTGAGTAATCTCAATATTTCATTTCAGCCTTAGTACTATTTTCTTTTATGTCAGTTATAGACATGTGGCCCAATACAAGGCATACATGTGCACATGCATCAGGAACTCACCAAGCTCACACTGAGCACAGAAATTGAATGTGCGTGAACTACATATGCACAGTGCATGCATTCTGCGCTTGGTGCATGAGCGCATTGCATATATGCACCTTGGATTAGACCCATACTATCTTTGTATCAAGCTGCCTGTAACAGAAGGGGTGGGATAGAAATAAATAAAATAATAATAAGTATCCAAAAAATGAAAAATTAAGGCAGCGATAGCTGAAGAGTAAAGAAAATAGTAGTGGCAATACTTTAATGATGAATTCTCAACTTTTATGATGCACTCATCATTAAAGGCCTTTAATGAGGACTTCTCGGTATAGGATAAATTAATTACCACAATGAAAAAATAGATAAGCCTCAAAGAAATATGTCTCCTTCCATTCAGAGTTTGTGTTCTCACTTTAAATGCAAGGGCAATAGTAAGTAAACTGGTGCTTGAAGGACATTGTAGCATGGGTGGGGTTCCCCAGGGCCACTGGGGTGTCTCTTGGGGAATTAGCTCTCCCCCTGTTACGCCGTGTCCACTGTGAGCAACGGCTGCTGAACCCCCTCCTTCCAGGCAGGGGGTTACCCTCTTTGGACACACCACTCTTAGTCCAGAGGGTCTTTCAAGTCTCAGTCTTTATTGGACACTTCCCTGTGTCCTGTGTGCCTGGGCTGCCGGCTCCGTCGCCTACACCCTGCAGGCCCATGTCACTCTCTCCAGGCTCTGGACAACAGCCCCCCCCCCTCCTCCTCCTCCTCCTCCTCCTCCCAAAGTCCCTGCAGCCAGGCCTTCAATCCCCCAGCCCTGGCCAAGCCTTCCCCAGGCTAGAGGCTCCCTCCTGGGCACAATCTCCCACACTGGCCTGGGCTCCTCTGGTTCTCTTGCAGTGAGCACTCTGGACAGCGTAGACCATGCCGGCTTTCAGGGAGATGTTATCTCTTTGGCTCCCTGGCAGAGACTGAGCTTTTCTTCCTGCAGCCTTCCTCTTATATAGGCAGAGTGGGCGTGGCCAGGCCTAAACTCCTCACAGCCTTAAAGGGCCACTACCCTGCCCACTCTGTCCTAGGAGTTTCTCAGCCTGTTCATCCCACAGGTTCTACCCCAGCTATGGGGTTGGCTCTGCCACCCCCCAGGTGGGTTCAGCCTTTTGTCTGACCCCCAAAGCCCCCCTTCATGAAGGGGCAGAAGCCCCCCCTGGACTGGTCCCTGCTACAGACACCTTTATAGTCTAAAGAGAGTAAAAGACTGGGACTGGAGGGGGATTTTTTTTTTTTTAAAAGTATGAAGATAATTTATTCAACACAGAGCTGTTTGGACTTTTAAAGAGACAGGAGAAGTAGATTGAGAATAAGAGACTCAACTGAATTTAATAGCTTGTTTAGAAGAATGAGTAAGGCTGCTTTTACAAGGATGTGGGTGGGGGGTGGGTGTAGGTGGATGTGTGCCCGTTTACATGGACACACACCCACCTACACCTACCAACACCCATCTCCACCCACGGAGCCTCCTCCATTCTGTCAGAGGGCTCCGTGAGTGGAGGTGGGTGTGGGTCGGTATGTGGCGGGAGCACACATGCACAAACATCCGCCTGTGGCGTTTACACAGGTGCACACCCGCTGCATACCCATCTCGCCACCTACTGGCGAACGTTTACACAGACTGCCCCTCCCCCTGCTGCACACCCGCCCGAACACTGAGCGGCGGGGGGGGGAGGGGGGCGTCCATCTAAAAACAGCCTAAGAGGCAGATTGCTATTGCCTTTGCGCCTGAGAGATGCTCAGAAGAACCCACAAATCCTGCTGGATCTACTCCGAAGAGACCAGAAAGAGATTTTGGAATTACAAGTGCGGATTAAAGCTCTAGGGCCTGGGAAAGGGCATTTTCCTCAGTGGAGTTTGTTAGTTAGTCTTCTCTCCCTGTTCTTTTTTTGCATAAAAAATACTTGAACTGAATCCAACCTGCAGCCACTTTAATGACCAACAATACTGTGCATTTCACATATGCCAGCTTTCTGTTTTTAATGTAGATTATTACTGTTTGGGTCAAAAATGTAGTTGTTTGGGATTTTTTACAGTGATGATCAGGGTCATGAACTAAATCAAATGCGAACAGCTCTAGAATTTAATAAAAATATTGTGTTTTTGAAATATTCCCTTTTGGCATTAGGAACTAAAACAAATCAACATTGACCTTGAATATCATCCAGAAAGTGAAATAGGCTGCAAAGAAGAATGAAAACTCAATCAGTCTGGTTTCATTCTTGTGGGGCAGTTAAAAATGCAGAGCCCCAGTGTGAATATCAGCAGGAAGATTATTAAGATGTTAAAAGTAATACAGCACAGGAATTGTTATATTTGGATTTTGTAAAAAAAAAAAAAAAAAATTAGCATAAGCATTTTATGAACTTAAAGGCAGATCTCCTGAATATTCACAGCACTTTAATTTCAGCACAATATTTTTGACTTCCTGTCCCCAACTGTAGCATCACCGTGCATTCTGAGACAGCATTCTGTTGCCTTTCTGTTGGGTAGAACTCATTCCTGCATGCAGGCCTGGTGAGAGTAATTTGGGATTTCAGTACATCCTGGGGCCCCTATCGCCCATATGTTTTAAAGTTCGTTTCTGAAGACCATACAGCTACTTTCTCTACACATAAATTACTTGCAGTTGTTACTTACTCATCAGCATCTCCCTGATGGTTACCTGTACTCAGAAAACTATCTGCTGTTTGTGGATCCCACCATCACACCTTAAATCGACAGGCAATCGGACCTTTGATATGGCAGGCCACTCAGTGCTCAACTCTCTCCTTTTAAAAGAACGTGCAGCCGACTTTAACGCATGAAATGTCATGTCTAAATCTGACACATGGGGTTTTTACACACGGGGTGAAAAAAGACATGATGCTAACCACCCTTTAACCACCCTTGGTGGTCATTTATGCATGTTGCAGGGCTGCATAGGGCACCAATATAGCCCTGCAACATGCATATATAAGGGTGGTTAAAGGGTGGTTAGCAGCTGTTTGCAGCTGAAAAAGGAACCAGCTAGCATTAGTACCCCTAAGGTAAACCAAGGAGACAGTTTCCTCAGGACTAAAGCTTACTTACCATCTGCTGGGCGCATCCCTGGAGCTGGTTTCCTGCCGGGCTCTCCTGCCGTGCGGATTGCTGCTGCTGGGGGCTGTGAGACACCTGTGGAGGGAAGAGACGTGAGGGGACATTGACAGGTTCCTGGCTCCCCCTCCCCCCCTCCCGTGGCATCAGCGGCCGGAAGTGCCGGGGGATTTAAATCTCACACTGGCATCTGCGCCGTCGGTCGCCAGCCATCGGTCGCGAGCCAAAGGGCCGCGGCCAGAGGGCGCGGCCCTTTGGGGCCCTTCGGGGTCTGGAGGGGGAGGAGGGGGTAAGTCTGATGGAGGGGGAAAGTGGGAAGTCGGAGGGGGAGGTAGAGAAGGGAAAGCAGGAGGTGGCAGTAACCCAGGCTGCCCCTATTATCCCTTTTGGGAATATAAATGGGGGTTTGGAGGGGGGATTGATATTAAGGGAAGAAAGTGGAGGGGGATTGCCTATTGGGGGTGTGCCGGGATGGGCGTTAGTAAAAGAGGGAGGGGATGAGAGTGAGGAGTATAGTATGACCGCTGATGTGGAGTTGGTGGGACCACCTCCCCCCGGTGAGAGAGGGGTGGAGGTGGTTAGGTTTTCCCTGATGGCAGCAGGGGATGTTGTGACGATGTGTGGGATCTGCCCCATTGTTGTGGGGGAGATCACAGAATGGGACATTGGTAAGTCATAAGGGGGTGGGGTTGAGAACTGTTGTTATATTTGTTTTTGATACTGAGATTGTATATTATGTAATTGATTGTTGATAATGACTTGGGCCCCCTGCGTGGATTGCCCATGAATGTATTTTTGTTGTAAGCCACCTCGAGTCCCTGGAGAGAGTGCGGGGTATAAATAAATATGGATGGATGGATGTTTTCACCCATGGCGTGATTTTATGCTGTGTGTGCGCCGCACACGTTTAAAAGCGGTCTCTGCAGTTTATTCTTCAGCTTTCTTCCATCAATGAAGCTTTTACCCCTTGGGACACTATTCCTACATTCTTATTGGCAAGTTCATTAGAATTAGTCTTTCCCATTTGCACATGCTCAGTATACAGGGAGAGAATATGAATAAATAAAAAAAGGGGGGGGGACTGATATGAGGAGGAAAAGGGCTATGGGGAGGAATGGCAAAGCAGACTAGAGGTCTGGGATGTTCCAGGAAATTTCATTGGTTTGTGTATATATTTATACATTATATTTATCCAAAGGTATTCAAAAATGGGGTTCAGATGTTTTCAAATGTATCAGTCTGTTCGCTGACAGTAAGCTATTCATTATTTAGCTGGCAGCTCAGATAGATCCAAGCACCATTGTTCTATCCTGGGCATAATCTTAGGCCCTTTTCAAATGGATGCCCCCGCCCCCCGCACACGTGTGCAGGTGGGGAGGGAGAGTCCATTTGAACGCTGCAATGGGTGCGGGGGGGTAGGTGTCCAGGGGAACAGCACAGCTGGTGGGTGGGGGTGCATGTGCGCTCCTGCGTTCCACCCACCTCCACACATCACTCACACACAAAGTAACGGGTGCCAATCCCAGATGCTCCATGCATGGAGGTGGGTGGGGGTCTGTGGGAACACACTCCCATGCACTGCTCACCCACCCACGCACCCTTGCCCATTAGAAAAGGGCCTTATTCTTCCATTTTCAACCATCCCAGCCCTAACAAACCAAAGTCTTTGTGGAGGAATCAAGTCTTTTTTTAAAGAAAAATATATATTTTTGTATTGTTGCTGGGTTGATCATGTTAAAATCTTTTAATGTCTATATCAAAATCTTTTTCTCAGAAGCCATTTACCACAGTCTCTCCTATTCTCAAAAAGTCCACTCTTGACCCCTCTGACCCTTCTAGCTATCGTCCTGTCTCACTCCTTCCTTTTGCTTCCAAGCTGCTTGAACGTGTTGTCTACTCCCGCTGCCTTGACTTCCTATCCTCCAACTCCTCCCTTGACCCCCTCCAATCTGGCTTCCGCCCCCTTCATTCTACTGAAACTGCTCTCGCTAAGATCACCAACGATCTTCTGGTGGCTAAATCTAAACGTCTCTATTCCATTCTTGTCCTCCTTGATCTCTCTGCTGCCTTCGATACTGTTGACCACTCACTCTTGCTGGATTCCCTTCACTCCCTTGGCTTTTGTGGCTCTGTCCATAACTGGTTCTCCTCCTACCTCTCTGACCGCTCCTTTAATGTGTCTCTCTCCAACTCCGCCTCCTCCTCCTTCCCCCTCTCAGTTGGTGTTCCTCAAGGCTCTGTTCTTGGCCCTCTCCTCTTCTCGATCTATACCTCATCCTTAGGCAAACTCATTGCCTCCCATGGCTTCCAATACCACCTCTATGCTGATGACACTCAACTCTATCTCTCTACTCCCTCTCTCTCTCCCTCTGTTCAAGCTCGTCTCATCAACTGTCTCTCTGACATCTCTACCTGGATGTCTCAACGTCAACTCAAACTCAACATGGCTAAAACTGAACTCCTTATCTTCCCCCCTCATCCTTCCTCTCCTTCCTCACTGTCAATAACTATTGATGGAGTCACCATCCTGCCTGTCCCCCAAGCCCGTAGCCTAGGCTTCATCTTTGACTCAGCCCTTTCTTTTAAACCCTACATTGACTCTGTTGCTAAATCCTGTCGCTTCTCCCTCCATAACATTGCTAAGATTCGCCCTTTTCTCTCTGTCTCGTCTGCCAAAACTCTTGTTCATGCTCTGGTCATCTCTCGCCTCGATTACTGTAACCTCCTTCTCACTGGCCTTCCCCGGTCTCACCTTTCTCCCCTCATCTCTGTCCAAAACTCTGCTGCCAGGGTCATCTACCTCGCCAGTCGCTTCGACCATGTGCAGCCCCTCCTCTCTTCGCTTCACTGGCTTCCCCTTCCTGAACGAATCCTGCACAAGCTCCTAGTCTTCACCTATAAAGCTCTTCACAACCTTGCTCCCCCCTACCTCTCTGCACTTATCGCCCTCCATACTCCAGCCCGTGCACTTCGCTCCTCCTCTGTCCCTTCTCTCACCCTTCCACGCCTTCCCTGCTCCCCTAAGCGCCTTCGTCCCTTCTCACTTGCTGCCCCCCATGCCTGGAACTCCCTCCCTGTCCACATCCGCCTTGCCCCCTCCCTTCATACCTTCAAATCTCTCCTTAAAACTCACCTCTTTCGCTCTGCTCTGTCTGACTCTTTATCCTGCTGAGCCACTATTCCTATACCTACGATCGGTTTACCCTTATCCTTGCAACATGGACCTGCCTGCTGTCATTCTCATCGTAACCAAGCCAAGTACGTGCACTTGAGACCTCGCATCTTCATGAATGTTAGACCCCTTGTCTCTCCCTCTGTTCCCCTTCCTAAGTCTCTCCCCCAGCTCCTGTCTCTCAGATTGTAAGCCCTAGGGGCAGGGACCGTGTCTATTTTATTACTTTGTAAAGTGCCAGGTACACTGCTGGCGCTATATAAATGTTTGTTAATAATAATAATAATAATAATAATAATAATAATAATTTACCCTATCTTTTTTTTAATGATGCAAGTAGTTTGCTTGCATCTTTTGTTACTGGGGTGTCCTGAACTGTGTGCAACCTTTCAAAAGCTTTCAAATCTTTTGGGGTAGTGAGAGGAATGTTAAAAAAGATAGCAGCCTTTGCTAGCACTTCTACTGAGTACAGTTCTGTTGGAACCATTTTTGTTGGTGCCGTCTTTGCCACAAGCACTCCTTCCTGGCTACTAACATTGCTGATGGCTTCCAGACACAGTATGGCTGTTCTTGTATAGCTAGATGGTTTGGGCTATAGTTTCCTGTTCACACAAAACACATGCAGATGGGATACATAATCGACCCTTCTGTTGTTGGTCTTGTTCTGAGAGATTTCTGTGCTTTCCCTCAAGTTTTAAGTGAGAAATGACAATTGAACCCATACAGACTGTTGTACAAGAGAACATGTTCATATGCGACTGCCACTTTTGATAAGACACCTACTTCGGAGAATTCAGACTGGAAATTTCTTCTCTGTGGGACAGGAATGCTTAACCTTTCATTGGGCTTCAGAGCTATAAGTAAATTAGTCATGCAACTTTTCCTGTTAGTTCCCCCTTCCCACAAGAATATTAGCATGCCAGAGACTGAGTGACCAGCTGCTATGTCTGTGATGGAGTGTGCATGCCCCATCCCTAGGTTGGCAATACAAAGTTAATCCTTTAGTTCTAGGGTGGGCTGCAGCTGGTTGCCATCAGCCCAAAGACGTTTGGGAGAAACCATACAAGAGAAAGGGAAACAACTGCTTGTGAAGGCTACTGTACGCAAAGCGGTGTTGTAGGCTTAGTGACGGGAAGGCTAGAGACTGGAAACAATCTGGGGTGGAGCATCATAAGGACTGGCATAAGGTTGCTGTCTGGGGAAAGGACAGCAGCACCCAAAATCTGGGTAGGAGCTTGAGCAGAACCAAGTAGACTGTGATCTGCTGGGTGGACTTGACAGGGAAATGAGAAGGCTGGAGGCAAGAGCAACTGACTATGACCCTTTTTACACAGGCGCCTCCCCCCCTCGCCCACATGTACGATTGATGGGCGGGGTGTGTGTGTGTCCATCTGACCGCCACGGCCGGTGGATGGGGGTGCATGTGCACTCCCGTGCTCCACCCCCATCCACCGATTCCCCCACGCATGGAGGCATTGGAGACAATGGTGCATCCATGCGTGGAGATGGGTGGAGGTGGGTGGGCATCACATGATGGGCCGCCCATGCAGTGTCCACCCACCGCGGCACCCACCCATCCTTCCACGCACCTGCGGCCATTTGAAAAGGGCCTATGAAGTCCTGAGAGGCCAGCATGAAAGGCAAAAGATCACTTTTTATTATTATTATTATTACTAACTTTGGAAAGGGAGACTTCTGTTTGAGGCAGCAAGAGTTTTGCATTCACTTTCTATAAAAATAGGGAATGGAGACAAAAGAAGCACATTAGCACACCTGACTGAAAACATACAGAAACCCTAAGAAACTATTCTAGAAACAAAAATGGCAGGCTTGTTCACAAGTCACAGTAAGAAATGCAAGGCTGGGGAGGTGGGAGTGGTGATCCATGGCCGTTGAGTGGCACAACTGCGGACCAGCCACACAGGTGGAGTGCATGGAGAGGGATTCTAATGGGTGGCTCCCAGTGTGGCTATTGCAGCAACTGTCTCACACTCCCCCTGCCACAGACCATGGGGGAGGGGGAAGCACACCAGGCTGGCCTTTGAAACTGGCAGGCCCCCTTAAGGGTCTGGTTTATAGCAACAATTTGGCTCAGCTATCAGTAGACCAAGGAAGAGAAAACTATCTACAAATATCTGGAACATATTGTCAGGATCCCAGTCTAGAGGTGGACGTGAGATGGGGTAGATATCAGAGTCCAGAATGGGATCAATATTCAGGGGTCCCTGTCACATAGCATCAGGTCTAGAGGGGAGAGGCAAGAGTCAGTGTCTAATTGTGCATCTGTAGCCTGGAGGTCAATCCAGGAGGACAGATGGGAGCAAAAGAAGAGACAAGGCGAGGCAGTCCTTGTCCTAAGCACTGATAGATGGGGTCTCTGCCTGAATGTTTAGGTCTAAAAGTGGAACCCAGGAAGTAAATAGAGGGTCCCTTAGCCAATCAGGAGGTAATATCCTGGGCATGGCAGCAGCTCCCAAAGGAGAGGCCGGTAGCTGGCTGCTCCAGAGCTCCAATGTGTCAAGCATCCATCATGTGGTGGCCATGTGACTGTGACTTCTGTCTTGCTGCTCAGAGGACCTAGATCTAAATCTGTGAGCACCAAGTAAAGTACTGACATGTCTCAAACTCCACTATGGCACATTCATTCCCAGGATGGGAATGCTCATTCCCAACATGGCATAGGGAACAGGAAGGGCATGAAACAGCAAAATATCTTTAGCTAAGATACTCAGAAAAATATCCTCACTCTGTCTATCAAGCAACATGGTGCATGAGTCATTTGCAATTATACTGGAAAAAGCTGCAGCGAATAGGCAGTAGGAACAATATCACCTCTATGCTGACGACACTCAACTCTATCTCTCCACCCCCTCTCTCTCCCTGTCTGTCCAAGCTCGCCTCATCAACTGTCTTTCTGATATCTCCACCTGGATGTCCCAACATCAGCTCAAGCTCAACATGGCTAAGACTGAACTTGTTACCTTTCCTCTCTACCCTTCCTCTCCCTCTTCCCTGTCCATCCTTATTGACGGGGTCACCATCCACCCCGTTCCCCAAGCCCATAGCTTGGGCATCGTCTTCGATACTCACCTTTCCTTTAAACCTTACATCGACTCTGTTGCCAAGTCCTGTCGCTTCGCCCTCCACAACATTGCTCAGATTCACCCCTTTCTCTCTGTCTCCTCAGTCAAAATCCTTCTTCACGCTATGGTCATCTCTCACCTTGACTACTGTAACCTCCTCCTTACTGGCCTCCCCAGCTCTAACCTGTCCCCTCTTATCTCCATCCAAAACTCCGCTGCTAGGATCATCCAATCAGCACGTCACTTTGACCACGTGCAGCCTCTCCTCTCCTCTCTTCACTGGCTCCCCTTGCCAAACGCATCCTTCACAAACTCCTGGTGTTCACTTATAAATGCCTTCACAACCTGGCTCCCCCTTACCTCTCAGCCCTAATCTCCTTGTACACTCCTGCACGCCCTCTCCGCTCCTCCTCTGTCCCCTCCATCGCTCTCCCTCGTCCCCCCTGCTCCCCTAACCACCTTTGCCCCTTCTCCCTTGCTGCCCCCGATGCCTGGAACTCCCTCCCTGCCCACATCCACCTTGCCCCCTCCCTCCGCACCTTCAAATCCCTCCTCAAATTCCACCTCTTCCTCACCGCCTTTCCCGACGCCTGTTAGAACTTTCCTTTCAATGTTTACTGTCTGCCCTCCCTGCAGACTCCTGCAAACTGCAACCAAGCCAAACACGTGGACCTGAGACCTCGCATCCGCTTGAATGTTATTTATCCCTTGTCTCTCCCTATGTCCCCTCTCCTTACCTCCCCCCTCTGTGTCCATTAGATTGTAAGCCATAGGCAGGGACCGCGTCATTCTTATTGTTCTGTAAAGCGCCAAGTACACAGCTGGCACTACACAAATGCTAATAATAATTAATAATAATTAATAATTAATATAATATCCAGGGAGATTAACTTAATAGCCAAATTAGTCTTGTCAGTCTCCTCATTGTGACAGTGGACTACTAACACAGGAACTGCCTCTTTTATAATGTTCAGCCAAATTCTATGCTGCGTCCCAACAAGAATAATTATGTGCTCCGTCCTCAACTGGTTCTCCTCCTACCTCTCTGACCGCTCCTTCAATGTGTCTCTTGCCAACTCCACCTCCTCTTCCTTTCCCCTCTTGGTTGGTGTTCCCCAAGGCTGGTGTTCCTTGGCCTTCTCCTCTTCTCTATCTACACCCTGTCCCTAGGCAAACTCATTGCCTCCCATAGATTCCAACATCACCTCTATGCTGATGACACTCAACTCTCTCTCTACTCCCCCTCTCTCCATCTGTTCAAGCTCGCTTCACCAGTTGTCTCTCTGATATCGCTACCTTGATGTCTCAACGTCAACTCAAACTCAACATGGCTAAAACTGAACTCCTTCTCTTCCCCCCCCCCCCCCAATCCTTCCTCTCCCTCCTCCCTGTAGATCCTTATCGACGGGGTCAAAATCCTTCCAATCCCCCAAGCCCGTAGCTTAGGCTTCATCTTTGACTCACCCCTTTCTTTTAAACCCTACATCGACTCTGTTGCCAAATCCTGTCACTTCTCCCTCCATTGATAAGATAAGATTCACCCTTTCCTCTCTGTCTCTTCTGCCAAAACCCTTGTTCATGCCCTGGTCATCTCTTGATTACTGTAACCTCCTTCTCACTGACCTCCCCTGCTTTCACCTTTTACCCCTTATCTCCATCCAAAACTTTGCTGCCAGGGTCATCCACCTTGCCTGTCGCTTCAACCACGTGCAGCCCCTCCTCTCCTCTCTTCACTGGCTCCCCCTTCCTGAACGAATCCTGCACAAGCTCCTAGTCTTCACCTATAAAGCTCTTCACAACCTTGCTCCCCNTGAACTCATCCGAACTTTTCAGAACTGTTTGGAAGTTCGAGCGTTCAGTTTGGAAGTTCGGTTTGGTTGTCCGAACAAGCCGAGTTCGGACCGAACTCCGAACTTCTGAACCGCGTTCGCCCATCCCTAGTTTTTAAATGATCTGTGTTCAGGAGTGGGTCTGTGTCCTCTGAGTGACAGGGTTGAGGGGCCCTACGCATATGATGTGCGTGGGGAGTGCTTCACACTAGCGGATCCCAGAATGACTGTCCCATCCATGGCAGCAGCCACTCTGGCCTGCAATAATAATAAGTTTATTTGGCATCAGCTTTCGCTATAGTCATCAGTTACAAATACATAACATAATACGTACAATCATAATATACATTCGTATCTACTGGCCAAACAACCATCGGTTAGCCACAAATTGGGAAAGACATTTCCACCCATCAGTCTCAGGAGTTGTTGCCAATATATATGCTCAATCAACTTGCAGCCCTTACACAAATAGAAATAAATTTGTGTACAACGCACAAAATAAAATGCAAAAGGGTCCAGCAAATCAGATCGGATCACGCCCGATTCCATTGCCCTACTGTGGCCATTGGATATTCCTACGGATCTACTTGTATCTACTTCCGCCTTTTCGATGCAAGCCAAATAAAGGTTGCCAAAGCCGTTTCATCCTCTGAATTTGACTTCAAAAGAAGCCCTTTATAACCCTGGCCCGGTTTTGGAAATAGCATTCCACCGATCAATGGTTGGATCCAGACTGACCTAAGCTCATTATAATAAGGACATGTTAACAGAAAGTGTTCAACTGTTTCAACACCCCCTAAGGGACATGTACCTGTGCGCTTAGCATAAGCAATCCCCCTATGTCTTCCCTCCAGCACCACCATCCGAACCTGCTGAAAGTGGAGGAGCGTATAGCTCCTTCGAAGGTTCCAATTCATTAAATCATTTAGATATCTCTCTAGGCCCCATACCAGCTTTATTTGCTTTAACCATGGGGCAACCCTCCAATCCCCTAAAGCAGCTAGATCTTCCTGCCGATCAGTATCTTCAAGTCGTGTCTGTATTTCATTTTTAATCCCCACTAGCGTCCTGCCAATGAAATAACTAAAAGAGAAGCCATAGGACTGAAACAAAATCCCCAAATATCTGAGCCACAAATATCCCCTGGGGCCTACATAGAGCAGCTCCTCTTGGAGACATAAGCGGGGAAGAGAGTCCTCCTATAGGGACAGCAACCTCAGCCAGTAACGGATAAAGGTAAGTTTAGCACACAGTTGAAGGGAAAACATACCAGTCTCTGCCCTCAATACTGGACCCGGCACAGACTCGTTACCCACTTGGAACATTTGGCGCAGAAACTTGTTCTGCGCCCTCTCCAGGGGTTCGGTCACTGGATGAGGGATAATATCCAACCCGAAAACCACCGAGGGAGGCACCTTAATTCGATAAACACCCAGGAATGTTGAAAATGGAACACCCTGGGATATCCTGGCTGCCCGACCTATGGTACCAGCAATCTGGGTTGCTCTTGCTGCCTGCCCCTGTATGTGTTTTGCCCAAGTACCGTTCGATGAAAAGGTTACCCCAAGGTAGGTAAAGGACTGGACTATTTTGAGTGAGGTCTGTGTACTCATATCCTCACCACATGGACCAGCCTTCCATCATTTCCGATGTAACCAAGCCAAGCACATGCACCTGAGACCTTGCATCTTTGTGAATGTTACACTCCTTGTCTCCCCTTCCTTCATCTCCCCACCCCCCATCTCTCAGATTGTAAGCCCTAGGGCAGGGACCGTGTCTATTCCATTACTTTGTAAAGCGCCAGGTGCATTGCTTGCACTATATAAATGCTTGCTAATAATAATAATAAAAATAATAATGTGTGTGTACACTTATTCACATCAGCTGCCATGTTTGTAGATTGCAGCCTTGCTATAGCTGAAGAGCAATTCCCATTTGGAAGGTGTAAAGACTTGTGAAGCTTTGGAGGCGTGCCACACTTTTACTGATGGGGAGAAGTCCCTCGGAATAGCAGTCTTGACAGCCATCGGTCCTTTGTGTCTCAAAGTTTTTGAGGGCCAGCAGCCATTGTGACTATTTGGATGTGCTTGGCATGATACAGTAAAATCCCTTCCCCACAAAAATAGAATGTTTAGTTTCCAAAATAACATTTTAAATGTTTTCAAATCCTTCAAAGAGTAAAAAAGAGAAAAAGTTTTCAAATCCTTATGAAGAGTTTTTAAAAAAGTCCTGAGGGATTCATGCTATGGAACATCTGTTAACAGTCAATGGCAGAAAGTATCCAAAAAAGCACATGGCAGAGGCTAAAAATGCCCAATAATCCCCTAGCTTTAGGCTGGGAATTGGCGACAATGGTGGGTGAACTCACACGTAACTCTGCTAAATATCGATGTTTGTGGGACGCCGGAAGCTGTATAATCGACCCCAGATGATCCCTGGATCTCTGTTGCATGTGAGTGAGACACTCCGATTTCCAGCCCCACTTTAAACTCAGATCTGACGAATACATGAGATGTAAATGTCAGATCAAAGTTTAAAGCAGGACTGGAACTCAGTGTGCCTCACTCACATTCAACAG
The DNA here is from genome assembly GCA_003113815.1 of Sphenodon punctatus. Lineage (NCBI taxonomy): Eukaryota > Metazoa > Chordata > Lepidosauria > Sphenodontia > Sphenodontidae > Sphenodon > Sphenodon punctatus. The sequence continues at coordinate 1,468,300 of QEPC01006353.1, forward strand.
CGATCCAGGGATCATCCGGCACTGTTTATATAGCTTCCAGGGCCCGGCAGACAGCGGAGTTTAGCAGAGTTACGTGTGAGTTCTCCCCTATGTGCAAGTCACATGTTTTCAAGAGTCTATAGGAGGATCTGAGCGTTCTCAGTGCAGTCTGGCCAATGAAAGTAGCATGTTGCAAGGAAACTGACAGCATTTGCCAGAGCAGTCGTGCTCTTTAAATACGATGTGGGCAGGGGAGTCTAGTTAAGGCAGTATAACTCTTATTTGTTTTTACTCTTGTCTCAATGTGATGGGGTTGGGGTCTTTCCACTGTACCCTCCCCCTTCCTGCTAGGCTGTGACTCAGTTTCCCCTCTTACAGTCTCCACTGGCCACAACTCTCTCCAGAACTGTCCCAGCCTGTAAAGGAGTAACTTTCCTGCCACCCAAGTCCCTGGAGGTTTCCAATCACAGAAACTATAAGGTTCACCCAAATATTTAACCTGGGCTGTCCCCTCAACAGTATTCTCCAATGTCAGTATCACACAAGCATACCAAAGCTTGTTTAAAAGAATATGTATTTATAAATTCAGATTGGTTACAAGACAAAATCAATTCTATAGTGCAAGTCTAAAAAAATTAATTCAAAAATAATGCAATGCTAGATTCTCTAGAAATCTCCTAACATCTTACCCTACTTACAATCCATGTTACAGAGCTAGATGTTTTTAGCTGGGCCATTTCCTTCTTTGTCTCTTTCGATGATTATCAGTCCATGTCTCAGCTGGATTTGTCGACACATCCCGAATGAGACAAGACAACCATGAGTTGGGTTTTAAATGGCCACACTCTTTAATCAGGATTATGTATCAAATCAGAATTAGGTGGGGAAATCACCTAATGCGATTCAGGTCCAGTACAACTAGTCTCCACACATTAAACTTGATCACAGGGTGCTGGCTTGATATACCCTCGGTATGCCTGCCCCCACTTAATCAAACACAACATCTCCCCCTCATCGCATGTGTGAGGGGGACACGGTCCTTGCTGGACCTGAGGAAGGCACCGGCAGGCTAGGGACCGTACCTGCCCCTTACCGCCCTTGCGGGACACTCCTCCCAGGGAGGCTACCCCACTACTTGCCATACTCCGCTTTTGTGGTAGGTGTTGCCTCCCCATCTCTTAAGGAGATGACTCATCCTCAATTTAAGTTCTATAATAGCCTATACCAACAGTACTGGACCCCTGCAAAGAGTGTGACAAATGTAACATAATAGCAAACACCCCCTTTGCCTAAATCACAGGAGGAAATCAAATCAATCCAAATACCCTACACTGTTGTGAGGAAGGCAAAAACTGAGAATCCTTGGCCCAATATGGGGTTCCCAGAAAAATTCCTTCCTGATCCCAGAAAAGGTGACTGGGTCAACTCACGGAGTTTTGGGGAGGGTGGGTGGTGTTCCTGCCTAAAACCAGACATAAACCAGAAAACCATGTGCCCCCAGAAAACCATGAAAACCATGTGCCCCCAGAAAACCACACATAAACCAGAAAACCATGTGCTGCCAGAAAACCACATATAAACCAGAAAACCACACATAAACCACCGACCCCCACCCCCACCATGTCCCTGTGTGCCCCCACCATGTCCCCATCTGCCCCACCATGTCCCCATTTGCCCCTACTCCCCCCATCATGTCCCCATGTGCCTCCACTCCCCAGTGTGTCCCCACTACCTCCCCAAGTGACCCCCACTCCTCAG
>QEPC01006353.1:1470270-1483294 GCA_003113815.1 Sphenodon punctatus
CTCCCCAGTTAACCCCCCCCCATGCACTGTCCTCAAGTCCCCTGACAAAACCCCCGGTCCCTACCTGATCGCAGAGAGCAGGTCTGGACCATCACCACTGGTAACGCTGGTGCTGCATTGGTTGCCGGGTGGGCTGGGAGCAAGTGAGTGAGGTTTGAGAGACCCCGCCCATGGCAGCAGCCACAGTGCATCCTGGAGAGGCGGCTTCATAGCCACCCCTCCAGGCCATTAAAATAGCTGGGCAATGGGTTCTATAAGAACCCATTGCCCAAGCTGGTCACACATCCCAAAGCAGCACACGCAGCACGTTCTGTTAGGTCAGCGACAGTGCCGACCTACCAGAACCCGCAGCTGTGCCTGCACACACACTCCAGCCACGGGAACTCCAGCTGCAGCCTTTCGCCCTGGCCTAGCATGGGGACTCTGACATCAGCATGCAGCATGTGACAATCTTCGCAGCCATCTCAAAGAACCTTGTTTACAAGGTAGCAACCTTCTGGATCAGAAGGTTGCTACCTTGTAAACAAGGTTCTTCGAGATGACTGTGAACATTGTCACATGCCGCATGCTGCACTCTGACAGCAGCACTTCACAGCTCCGGTGTCAGAGTCAGATGGTGTTGGGCGCTGGAAGCATGTGGGCCACTGCCCCCAGCACCACAGCAAGGGGCTGCCGCTGTTCAGAAGTACAAATATATTGTTGATTCACATGAAAACCATGATACATACATGTTACATACAAATTGTTTTTATAAACCCTGTCACATTCAAATAGGGGAGGAAATGAAGCAACGTGTAGGCTTTGCCAAAATTGAATAAATCATGAGTCCCTCGATCCCAGTATTCCACCTCCACTATTCACTGGTGGTGAATACTTTTGTCTACAAGTCTGTCCATAAAGTATGTCATGCTGCACGGGGTGGCGGAGGGAAAATAGCAAAGTTGTGAAAATTTGTGACAAGGGGAAAGGTAGTTTTGGTCACAGTGTGACATCGCAATCATATAACACCTGTGCTCAGGACTCTGCACTGGCTGCAGATAGCGTGCCGAGCCAGGTTCAAGGTATTGGTGTTAATATACAAGGCCCTTCACGGTCTGGGCCCCTCATCTCTCAGGGACCGCCTCGCCCTCCGCGCCCCAGAGTGGCTCCTTTGGTCCACCGGGGGTGCCTTCTTGGAGGTCCCCCATGTTAAGTGGGGGGCCACAATGGAGAGGGCATTCTCAGTGGCCATGCTGTGCCTTTGGAACTCCCTCCCAGAGGAAGCTCGCCTGGCCCCAAGCCTTTTGACATTTCAGCGAATATGTAAGACCTGACTGTTCACCCAGGCCTTTGGGGAGGGGGGTGGGTGGGTTAGGGGGTGTTTTATCTCCCCGCACCCTTATTTATTTATTATTATTATTATCCCAGCCTGTTTTACTATAATGTTTTTATGGATTGTTTAGTATTTTTTATATATAAATTATTTTTATGATGAACTTGTTAGCCGCCCAGAGCTGTTGCAGGAAGGCGGGATACAAATTGAATAAATAAATAAATAAATAAAAAATATTTGTTTCTCTGACACAATCATTTACTATATGGGTATTTAGATAGATAAGAGTACATTTACTTGTTTTCCTGTCTCACCCTCTCTCTATACCTCCTCCCGTTTCACTTAATCTTTGTCTATTGTGCTCATTCTTCCCTCCCTGCTGCCCCCAATTCTAGTTTTCTTGTGCCTGTTGTTGGCTTTCTTTTGCTCCCAGACTCACCTCTCTGCACACTGTACAGATCTACATGCACGCATACACACACACATGTACAGGTTTCCCCCTGACAAGTCTACACAAAGTAAGGAATACAGAGTAAAAACTGTGTCCTGGGGGGAGGGGGGGATTTGGAATCCCATCATTAATGAGATCTGGCCTCCCCTCCCTACTCAGGTGCATAGCCTTGGGGTGTTCCTGGATCCTCAGCTGTGCCTGGAAAGTCAGGTTGCGGCTGTGGCCAGGAGTGCCTTTTGCCAGCTCCATCTGGTGAGAAGGCTGTGTCCCTCTCTTTCCAATGTAGATTTAGCCACTGTCATCCATGCCTTCATTACCTTGAGGCTGAACTACTGCAATGTGCTCTACTAAATGTACCTCTGCCCAAGAAGCCATCGCTTGATGCTGACTCCCCTGCCAGCTATCAGCCTGTCTCTAACCTTCCCTTTTTAGGCAAGGTTATTGAATGGATAGTGACTCAGCAGCTCCAGGAGCATCTTGACCACATTGGTTATCTTGATCCTTCACAGTCTGGCTTCCGTCTGGGTCATGGCACTGAGACAGCACTTGTAGCCTTGGTGGATGATCTCTGCCATGAAAAGGATCGGGGTCAATTGACCCTATTGGTCCTGTTAGATCTGTCAGCTGCTTTTGATCTGTTGACCACGAAATGTTGGTGACACGCCTGTGGGACAGTGCGGGGGTGGGCGGGATCATTCTTGAATGGTTCCGCTCATTCCTGACCCGAAGAACTTAGTGGGTGGTATTCAGTGATTGTTTTTCATCTTACTGAGACCTCCCGTGTGGGGTTCCGCAGGGTTTGGTTTTGTCCCCTCTCCTGTTCAACATGTATATGCAGTCACTCAGCGAGGTGATCAGAGTGTTTGGGGTGAGGTGTCATCAGTATGCGGATGACACCCAACTGTATCTCTCATTTTTGACTGACCCAGGCCCGGCTGTCTCAGTGCTTACCTGATGTTTGGCAGCTGTGGGGGACTGGATGAGGGCTAACTGACTGCGACTGAATCCTGTCAAGACGGAGGTGATGTTAGTGGGTAAGCTGGCGGAGTTGACAGACAGCCCCATCAATTGATGAAGTCTGCCTTCCGCTGACTTCCCAGGTGCGGAACCTGGGGGTGCTTCTTGATGCGCAGCTCTGCCTGGATCTCCAGGTGGAAGCTGTGGTGAGGAGTGCCTTCCGCCAGTTACATCTGGTGCAGCGGCTTCGGCTGCTGGTTTTGGTTCCTGACCTGGTCACGATCATCCATGCTTTTATTACCTCTCGGTTAGACAACTGTATGCTCTACGTGGGGCTACCTATGGTGACGGCTCGGAAGCTGCAGCTGGTGCAGAATGCGGTGGCCTGGCTCTTGGCAGGGCTGGGCCGCCAGGAGCACATTACACCAGTGCTCCAATCTCTGCACTTGCTGCCAATAGTCTTCCAGGCCCGATTCAAAGTGTTGGTTTTAACCTATAATGCCTTATATGGCCTGGGTCCTACTTATTTGCGAGACCGCCTCACTCCCCGGGTTCTAGATTGGCCCCTGCAGTTGTCTGGGGGTGCCGTGTTGGAGGTCCCCCGGGTGTCTCGCGGGGCCACGCAGAATAGGACGTTCTCGGTGGCCGCTCTGCGCCTTTGGAATTCCCTCCTAGTGAGGGCCCGTCTGGCCCCAGACCTCCTGGCCTTCCATAGGAACTGTAAAACCTGGCTGTTCTGTCAGGCATTTGGCGAGGGAGAGGGATAAGGGTGGGTAGGGATGGGGGTGGGTGGAGTGGTTTTTTCCCCTGTTTTATGATTGTTATGTTTTAAAGTGTTTTATATTATATATATATATATTTATTGTTGTTAGCCACTTTGGGCTGCCTGTGACAGGAAGAGCAGGATATAAATCTTGTAAATAAATAAATAAATAGGGCTGCCCTTGAAGGGGCTGCAGCTGGTGCAGAATGTGGCATCCTGCCTCTTGATGGGGGCGGGTCGCCAGGAGTACATTACACCAGTGCTTAATAGTCTGACTGCCTATAGCATTCCGAGCATAATTCAAGGGGCTGGTTTTGATGTTTAAAGCCCTAAACAGCCTGGGTCCTATGTATCTGAAGGACTGCCTTTCTCCTTATGTCCCTTTACGGCCCTTAAGATCTGTTGAGGGTGCCCTCTTGCAGGTTCTATCATTGGCCCAGTTTCATACAACTCGGGCCTGCAGAGAGGCATTCTTAGTAACTGCCCCGCAGCTTTGGAACTCACTTCCCTTAGAGGCTCACCTAAGCCCTAGTGTGAATGTCTTCCGGAGGCCGTGCAAGACCTTTTTATTTGTCCAGGCATTTAATGGGCAGGAATAGATTTGAGGGGATGAGGAGGGTGTTTTTATTTTGTGGGTTTTTTATTATGTATTTTATATATTTATTTTAAGCCACCTTAAGCCTCAGGGGATAGGGCTGAATATAAATCTCAATCTATAAAATAAGTAAATAAATAAAATTCTTTTGGTACAGGAGTTCCTAAAGGTTGGGGGATGTAAAAAGGACTTGAGAAAATGGATAAAGACCAGAGACTCATTTGAATTTCATTGGGTGCTTTTATACGGATGTGGGGGTGCTCAACCCCAGAGCAAGTCCAAGGGTGCACCCCCACATCTGCCTGCTTGCACCTGGCCTGGGTCTATGTTAAATGGACCCGGCAGCTGCCACAGTCCCTAGTCTGCCCGCATGGCAGACTAGGCATCCCTCTATGGCATCCCTCATCCTTCCTCTCCTTCCTCACTGTCAATAACTATTGATGGAGTCACCATCCTGCCTGTCCCCCAAGCCCGTAGCCTAGGCTTCATCTTTGACTCAGCCCTTTCTTTTAAACCCTACATTGACTCTGTTGCTAAATCCTGTCGCTTCTCCCTCCATAACATTGCTAAGATTCGCCCTTTTCTCTCTGTCTCGTCTGCCAAAACTCTTGTTCATGCTCTGGTCATCTCTCGCCTCGATTACTGTAACCTCCTTCTCACTGGCCTTCCCCGGTCTCACCTTTCTCCCCTCATCTCTGTCCAAAACTCTGCTGCCAGGGTCATCTACCTCGCCAGTCGCTTCGACCATGTGCAGCCCCTCCTCTCTTCGCTTCACTGGCTTCCCCTTCCTGAACGAATCCTGCACAAGCTCCTAGTCTTCACCTATAAAGCTCTTCACAACCTTGCTCCCCCCTACCTCTCTGCACTTATCGCCCTCCATACTCCAGCCCGTGCACTTCGCTCCTCCTCTGTCCCTTCTCTCACCCTTCCACGCCTTCCCTGCTCCCCTAAGCGCCTTCGTCCCTTCTCACTTGCTGCCCCCCATGCCTGGAACTCCCTCCCTGTCCACATCCGCCTTGCCCCCTCCCTTCATACCTTCAAATCTCTCCTTAAAACTCACCTCTTTCGCTCTGCTCTGTCTGACTCTTTATCCTGCTGAGCCACTATTCCTATACCTACGATCGGTTTACCCTTATCCTTGCAACATGGACCTGCCTGCTGTCATTCTCATCGTAACCAAGCCAAGTACGTGCACTTGAGACCTCGCATCTTCATGAATGTTAGACCCCTTGTCTCTCCCTCTGTTCCCCTTCCTAAGTCTCTCCCCCAGCTCCTGTCTCTCAGATTGTAAGCCCTAGGGGCAGGGACCGTGTCTATTTTATTACTTTGTAAAGTGCCAGGTACACTGCTGGCGCTATATAAATGTTTGTTAATAATAATAATAATAATGGCGCTCCCTCCCCCACACCATGAGAAGGCTGTGTCCATTCTACGGCGGGATCACCTGACACTCTAGGCTGCTGCCTGAAGCTCTATGGCATTGCATTGTACAGTGCCAGGTACATCACGGGTGCTATATAAATAAATAATAATAATAATTAATAACTCTCCGGCTAGTGCCCCAGATTTGGGTGGCCTACTGCACTGGCGGTAGGATGTTCTGAAGCACCATTAGCGGGGCTGGAGTGGAGTAGGCAGCACCTGCTCCACTTCTGCTCCACCTGCACATCTGGTGGCCCACCTTTACACAGATCAGCTGTCCAGGTGTGAGGCAGAGCTGAACCATGGGGACTGTCCATGTAAAAGCACCCTTTGTCTCATTGACTTTGAAACTGCAAGACAATACTTCCTAGATCTACAAGAATTTACAAACAGCTTCCTTATGATTTATTGCTCACCATGTCAAAGCCTATTGTCTGATAGTATCTGTAGAGCTCGCAATATTTATCATGCATCTTTTCCAAGCCTTTTTTATTGATTTCATTGATTGTAAGCTGCTCTGAGCCTTTATGGGGAAAGTGGCATATATATTTAAGTAAACAGATAAATAAATAATAGTTTAAAACATTGTAAACTGACTCCATAGTTAAATGAAAACAGAAAATACCCCAGGTTTTAAAAAAACTAAGACCTAAAAGAGTTGCTGCTATTAGGCAAAGGAATTAATGGTAATAATTAATCTTGAAGAAAATGCTGAATATGTGGAATGGTTGCCAGAAGAACTGCAATTAAAAAGAGTAGAAATACCAAAGGAATAGGAAGATCGTGATTTTCCATTTATAGCTATGGAAAAGTGCATGAGTTTCCCATGGGAAGAAGACCGTAAAAAATGAAAAAAAAAAGATTACAAATAGCTGATGAGTAGTCTTGGAAAGTATCAGAGGATTTCTTGTTACTCATTTTTCGATTATTACATTTCTGTGTCTGAAAACTAAATCAATTTTCCTTACATACAATAAATGGGTTTCCACCTTACTGGTATTAAAAATGTGTTCTGCACGCTGGGGTTGATTTGTGTGATGTACGTTTTGGAGTGGGGTCTGTAGTAGAGTGACAAACTGAAACAAAAGGGTGGGGGACTAAAAATGGCAACAAAAAAAGTACTTGACGTACTTTATGTGCAGCCTCTACAGAGAAAAGTGGGGAACTCCAACAATGTCTCTATCCACTTGTGCCTTCCTGCACATGTGGAGGACACAGTTCTCTTCCTAACCACTGTGGGGATCTGATTATACCATGAAGCATGAAATGTGATTTCCTTTAGCCAGTGCTGCCTTGGACTGAGGGGAGGAGGAAAATTCTGACTGCTCCAGTTAAAATGCAAGGAAAGCCTCAATATGGAGACAGAGATCAACCCACAATCCTTACAATGCAAGCTCAGAGTTTCTTTAGCATTTCCCCATTTAACTTCAGCTTGTTTTCTGAGATATTTACATGTATTTTTTTAAAAATACATTAGGCTTCTATTGGGTAAAGAGCAGGTCTAAGGGGACCCTGGGAATGAAGAACAACTGAATGATATGCTAGTCCCTTCCCTTCATGATGAAACCAATTACTTAGGGACCCATGTTCACTGCATTTTCCCCATTGCCATCAATGGGGGAAACACCGTGAACACTGGTCTCTGCAAATACTTCACGGACATTGGAATGTGAAGAAGACTTTTGAATGTGGCAAACTTAAACTATCAGATTTTTTCCAGGGTAAAGGTAATATGTGGTGTAATCCCTTAGACATTTCAGGTCACATTTTTATTTATTTATTTTATTTATATAAAATTTATATCTCACCCCTCCTGCCCACAGGGCAGCCCAAGGCAGCGAACAACAACTATAAAAACAATAAAACAATAAAACATTGAAAACAATTAACAATTCAATATTGTGCAGGGAACAAAACAAAACAAAACATTCCCCGCCCCAACCTCTCTCCCTTGCCAAAGGCCTGTCGGAACAGCCAGGTCTTACATAATCGTCAAAATGACAGGAGCATGGGGGCCAACCAAGCCTCCTCCGGGAGCGAATTCCACAACACAGGGGCAGCCACCAAAAAAGATCTAACATCAGTGGCCACCCACCTCGCCCGGGGAACCTCCAAAAAGGCTCCCACGGATGATCTTAGAGGTCACACGGGCACATGGGGAGTGAGGTGGTCCCGCAGATAAGCAGGGCCCAGGCCATGAAGGGCTTTAAAGGTTAAAACCTTGAACTTAGCCCGGTGCTTTATAGGCAGCCAGTGCAGAGCCTGGAGCACAGGTGTCATGTGCTCCCTGCGGCCCGCCCCCGTAAGGAGATGGGTGCAGCATTCTGCACCAGCTGCAGCCTCTGGATGAACTTCTCGTGCACTATTTTCACTATCTGGGCCTTCTTTAGTATTTCCAGAATTAAAGGTGTAAATAATTGTGGCTGCTGTTGTCCTCTGGAACTTACATGTAAGTTGCGCCCATAATTTTGGTCAGTTAAGCATCTATCTTCTTAATTATGCCTGTGGTTTGCACCACGAGAGAAACCAAAGCCTGAAAACTGAACCCGTTTCTCTCTTTAACTAGAGAGAGAGTCTTGCCACCGTGTTGGTCCCAAGAGAGACAAAGTGGTTCAAATGATCTCTTTTATTGGACCAACTGTTGATGGTGGAAATAAGCAAATTATTTTTGCTTATTTTAAATTACCATGCCTAGGGACATTAAATTACCATGGTTAGATGTGTAAATTAAGGCACTGAGCACCTCAATAGACATTATTATTATAGGCACAGAAAGATGCAGTAGTTTGCTCAACATATATCATCTTGTCAGTGGCAGAGCTAGGGTTTGAGAATCAAGAAACCTAATTCTTTGGTGGAGGGGACGGGTGAGGGTGGTTATGCGGGAGGGAGTGGGGGAGGGAGTTACGGGAGGGTTTGTGTTTTGTTATAATTTTAAGTTGGGTGGGAATGTCATTTTATATTTATATGATTTTATTGTGATGATGTTTTTTTATTTATATGATTTTATTGTAAGCCACCCTGAGTCACCTGTAATAGAGCTGGGCGGGGTATTAAATTGTTAAAATAAAATATAAATAAATATCAACAGTTACTCATGGTCAACTGTACCAAAGGTCGCTGAAAGATCTAACAGGATCAATAGGACACAGTTCACTTTGTCAATCTCCAGGCCAAGATCATCAACCAAGGCCACAGGCACAGTCTCCATGGTATAACCCGGATGAAAACTGTACTGAATGGAAAGCAATAACTTCAAGATGAACCTGCAGCTGCTGGGCAACCACCCATTGAATAACCTTCCCTAAAAAGGATGTTAGAAACAGGGTGATAGCTGTCACTCTACCCTCGTCCCCACCCCAGCCCCGGATCCTAGGCTGATGCAGCACTACTGAGTACCCAGCTGGTACCATCTGGGACAATATAGGCCAAGATGCCTCATTCAGCCAGGTTTCTATACTGCATATGTATATCTCCCGATATCCCTGATGGTCTTTTCACCACCCCTGCCATACCTTCCTATGCTAACACAACTCCAGTTGGTTCAGTAACTGCCCCACTCTTCCCCACCTCAAACAGGTCCCCCTCTCTGGCTCCAGATTGCCGGTCCCACTCCCCCAGCTCAAGACAATAACCCTGAGGGGGCCAACAAGGCCCTATGGGGATGTATGGCCAGAGAGTACTGCCCAAGACTGGCATCCCTGGAAGCTAATTGACAAAGGAAGCAGGCAGGAGAAACCCCCCATCCCAACACGATCTCAACCTCCCTGCTCTCATGAAGGAGAAACTCCTCCCCAACCCATCCCAACCACACCCATTTCCCCTATCCCAATAACCCCCCCCAGCACATACTCCTCTCACAAAGATGCCCTGACATGAACCCCACTTTCCTTCCACAATGCCTGTGCCCCCCTCACAAACCCCAGCTCACCCAAACCCCACCTTACCCCCCTTTTCCCTCTCACGAAGGGGTCCTGGCAAATTTGCCCACCCCCATAAGCCACTGAGGGGCTTTAGCAAATTTCCCCATTCCCCTCCTCCCCATGCCAGTACCCCTCCCTCTCACCAAAGAGTTCTGGCAAATTTTCCCACCCCCCCGACAGTACCCCTCCCACTCACCAAGGGGTCTTGGCAAATTTGCCCAGCCCCCTTCTTTCCATACCCATATTCCCCCTCTCAGTGGGGGGCTGGGGCACTACACTCTACCCAGCCCCACCCTCTAAAAATCACATCAACCAACTCACTCTCCATAATCTCACCCAAATCCCCAATTTAAAATGCTACCTCATCCCCAAATTAAACCAAATCCCACCTCCTGTCAGACATGTCCTGACATGGGCTCTTGGATGATGAAAATCTGTCTTGAAGTGCCTTTGTTCTGAAACAATAATTCTAGTAACAGCTTACAGGCCTCATGCTTGATTTCAATTTTTTCCTAACATGGACTTACATCTATGCAGTTTTGAAACTCTGTTCTTTTTTGGCAAGATCTCTTGTCTTTTTAAAAAAAATCAATATCACCATTAGAGCTTTGCTAATGTTACACAATGAGCTATGAAAGGATTGATTTGTTTCAGGAGGAACATGTCAAATGAAACCAGCTGTATTTTAGTTGGTTCGAGGACCCTTAGCTTGAAATATTTATTTATTTATTTATTTTAAATATTTCTGAGTCACCCCCTATGCCTACAGCATCTCGGGGCGATGTACAATTCCAGAAAAACATAATAAAAACATTTTAAAACAAAATAATTTCAACTTAAAACAGGATTGGGGAACAAAATTTAAAAATAAAACAAAAGGTAGAGGAGAGCCAACATCCTATCCCCCCCTTCCCCCCACCTCCCCAAAGGCCTGGGCGAACAACCAGGTTTTACAAGCCCATCGAAAAATCAAAAGGCTTGGGGCCAGGAGAGCTTCCTCCAGGAGGGAATTCCAAAAACATGGCCCGGCCACTGAGAATGCCCTCTCCATTGTAGCCCCCCACTTAACACGGGGGACCTCTAAGAAGGCACCCCAGGCAGACCAAAGGAACCGCTCTGGGGCGCGGCGGGTGAGGTGGTCCCTGAGGTATGAGGGGTCCAGACAGTGTAGGGCCTTATAGATTAACACCAATACCTTGAACCTGGCTCGGCACGCTATCGGCAACCACTGCAGAGTCCGGAGCACAGGTGTTATATATTATTTTCCCAATGACCCGTCCCCGTCAGGAGCCGGGCCACCGCATTCTGCACTAGCTGAAGCCTCCGGACCAAGAACAAGGGCAGCCCCACATAGAGCGCATTGCAGTAGTCTAGCCTCGAGGTAACGAAGGCATGGATAAGGGAGGCCAGGTCCAGCCTGGAGATGTATGGACGCAGCCTCCATACTAGAAACAGCCGGTGGAAGGCGGCCTTCGCCACACCGATCCAGGCAGAGATCTGAGTCCAACACCACCCCCAGACTCCAAACCTGCTGAGCTATGGGAGGGTGAAGCCCCACAATGAGGGGGGTCGACACCTCCCTTGCCCTCCCCACCATCATCCCCTCCGTCTTATCGGGGTTGAGCCTCAGTCTGCTCTGCCGCATCCACTCTGCCACCGCCTACAAACACTGGGACAGCAATGAGACAGCAGGGTCTGGGTCAGCTGAAAAAGAGAGGTACAGCTGAGTATCATCAGCATATTGGTGACATAGCACCCCGAACCCCCTCACGACCTCCTCCAAGGGCTGCACATATACATTAAATAATAGTGCAGACAGGATGGAACCCTGCAGAACGCCGCAGGACAAGGCGCGGGGGCAAGATGTTTCAGCTCCCAACACCACCCGCTGACTTCTCCCCTAGAGGAGCGAACAGAACCATTCAAGAACAGTCCCGTCCAGACCCCCCAGGTCATGCAGCCGTCTCAACAGCAGCCCATGGTCCACAGTATTAAAAGCGGCTGAGAGATCTAGCAGGATAAGAAATATAGAACATTCTGTGTCCATCTCCCGGCAGAGGTCATCGACCAAGGCCACCAATGCTGTCTCAGTGCCATAACCGGGACAGAACCCAGATTGAAAAGGGTCTAGGAAACCGATGCTGTCCAGATGCACCTGGAGCTGAATCACCACCACCCACTCTATAACCTTCCCTAAAAAGGGAAGGTTAGAGACAGGTCGGTAGCTGGTGAGTGCATCCACATCCAATGATATTTTTTTCAGCAGGGGGTGCACCACAGCCTCCTTGAGGCTAGGCGACAGCCTCCCCTGCTGCAGGGACGCATTGACCACTCTCGCCAGCACCGTCCCCAATGTCTCCCTTGAGACTTTCACCAACCAGGACGGGCAAGGATCAAGTTCACAACTGGTGGCTCTCATAGACCCCAGGACATCCACTGCATCGGCTTGCGTCACTTCCTGAAACACCCCCCACAACCAATATGACACAAAAACTTCTGATGCTTATTTGCAGGCAGAGATTTTTTTTTCTTGGCTGCATTTTGTAACAAATGGTTTAAAAAGTTAATTTTAGAAGTGATCTTCATTTAATTACAAATTAAAATAAAGTGCAGAGAGCACTGAATTCGATATATTGGATTTAGAAAAATTAAGTGCAACCAAATGCCTTCCCTGTAGATCCAGGTCCGGATCTGGAATAGAGCAGTCTGGCTGACCACACAGGACCCCAAGTCAGTGTTGCGGGAGAGAGAGAGGGGTCTTGAAATGGTAATAATAACCTTGAAATGGCAATAAGAGTGTGAAAAGCACTGCTGTAATATATGGGCATATGGAGCCTCAGTTGTGGGGAACCCTGGCTTGTAGTGAGCCTGAGGGGACCCCCCAATGCCTGGGACCCATAAGTTAACCAAAAATAACAACACATTGGTAGCATATGGGCCTATCCATTAATTACAGTAACATTTTCCTTTTGCTAGCGAGTGAGTCCGTGTGTTTCTGACTCATGTCACACACAAACAAAATGATGAAAAATTAATCACACACACCCAATTGGTGTTTGGAACTGGACACTGTTCTTGGCTAGAAAGTCACTATTGCAAACATTCTCACAACTGGGTTGTGCGCGCAGGAGCCAGTGACTCACTCCACTGGACTCTCGTGGAGAGCGCAGCAGAGCAGCGGCAGACCCCGGCGCAGGAGTTTATCAGCAATGGGAACAGGAGCAGAGGGGGAATACCATCACTCACCTGCTTTGCTGCTGGTGCGGGGGGGCTTGCTTGCCTCACCGCCGCTGCTGCCGCCGCTGACACCTGCTGCTGGGGCCGCCGCTGCTGCTCTCATCCCCGCCGGACACCTGCGGGGAGAAAAACAACGAACTGTGAGGTTGGGGGCTAGGGGGGGAATGCAGAGGGCAGCCACGTGGGCTGTCCTGTCCCCTCCCCCCCACCCGGAAGTAGCAGGGGCATAAAGCCCCAGGGACAGCGGCTGAGCCTCAGGAGCCTGCAGGGGGAATACCATCACTCACCTGCTTTGCTGCTGGTACGGGGGGGTTTGCTTGCCTCGCCGCCGCTGACGCCGCCGCTGACGCCGCCGCTGACGCCG
>QEPC01006353.1:1486750-1498579 GCA_003113815.1 Sphenodon punctatus
GGGGGGGGATGATTTTAGTCCCCCGCCCATTTATTTATTTGTTATTTTTCTAGCCCTGTTTTATATGATACATTTTATATTTAATATTTTAAAAGGAATTTTAATGTTTTATTGTTTATTGTTGGAAGCCGCCCCGAGCTGCGTTGCAGGAGGGGGCGGGGTATAAATTTGGAAAAATAAATAAATAAAATAAAAAGAGTGGCCACTAAAGGGCCATTTGGGGCTGAAGAACAGCAGTGAGAATCTTGCTGGAATAGATATTGGGTGTTTTTACACACGTGTGTGTGTGTGTGTGTGTGTGTGTGTGTGTGTGTGTGTAGGTAGAATGCATCCAGAACTTACTTGTGGACTTGTAAACCCAGAAGATTGAAAGACCAGCATTTTAAGGTGTGTGTAAAAATGCCCATTATAAGACACCAGGTCTTGAATTAGTGCCGTTGGGCCCCCAGGGGTGATGGTTGGTTCCACTGCCATGTTCTGGTTGGGCCCAGACTTTCCCATTCAAGGTTGTTGTGAAATACAACTCCTAATTAGCCTTCTCCTAAGCCTTCTCCTTCACCTTGTCCCTTGCTCCACCTAGGCAAAAAGAGGCAGATATAAAAAGCATTGTACACAAGCCATATTATAAAAAAACATCCCACTCTTCCTGTGGTCAAACATGGAGGCTTGGAGACAAATCTTGGGGTGTTTTAAAGCGAGCACAGTGATGGAGGAGAGGGGGATCCATGGCCGCTGAGTGGCACGGTCTTTTGCCCTTACAGAAGAGAGTGCTAGCGACAATGGATATACGTTATCAACTCTCTTCTCCAAATGCTCCACTGGTTCAAGCTCCATTAAAGTGAATTATATTTGCACTAGCACAGCTGTTCAGGGATCTGGCTGTGTATGAAGTAGTGTGTCTCTTGAACTGTTCCACAAGTATAGCTCACTTTGTTCATACATTAGTAACGAAGGAAATTACATAAAAATAATGTTTGATTTACCCTTAGTGCTGAAATTAAAATGAAATTTTGTATTAACAAACATACATTGATTATTTGTTCCAAGGAACAAATACCCAAATTTGACTTTGTCACCACTGAAAAATTTGGATTGTTGTTTACTTTGCTTGGGTTACCTCAGTATTTGGTGTTTCGGTCACTTTAATATTTTGGTATTCAGTTCTTGGATCATTTTGGTGGTACTACTTGGTGGTACTATTTTTAAAATGTAAATCTGGTCCAAAACCAGCAATCATTCATATTCATAAATACAACACCCGCCTCATCAACTAGTACTAGGGTTGTTCCGAGTAGGGGATAAAAAAATTGTTTGTATTCTCCAAGGGTCCGAGGAGCAGTCTGAGAAGTCCCTCAGACCCTTGGAGAATACTCACGAATTTCCGAGGCCAGGAAGATGGGTGTTTAACAAGGTGTGGGTGGCCTAGTAGGGGGGGGCAGGGGGATTCTTACCTTCTGGAGGGGTCCTACATGATGCGTAGCTTCTTCCCAGCTTGTAAGTTTGAAAGTTTTTTTTAAAAAACCAAAACAGCTGAGCATATCCTGAATTGGCACTTTCTGAGCACATTCAGCTGTTTGGGGTTTTTTCTACTTTCAAACTTACAAGCTGGGAAGAGCCCATGTATCACGCGGGACCCCTCCGGAAGGTAAGTAACCCACCCCTAACCTCTTTGCCAGGCCTCTGCCCCCAAAGCACCCCACCCCTGACCCCTGCTGGCCTCTTCGCTCACTGGCCAGCGGGGGACAGGGAAGGGGGAGCAGGGGCCTAGCGCTGGCCTCCGGCCCCTGCTTTCCTGCCCTCTAACCCCCTTCCCTGCACTTGGCCGAGGTTTGCCAAGTGAGTGCCAAAGTTCTGGGGACCTTTCGCGGAACTCGGGAAATCAAGGCCGAATGCACCGATCATCAGTGTTTCCCAAGAAAACCAAGGACCAAGTTTCAGCATGAACTAGTACCACTAAAGTAAAAGTACTGACCTCACGGGAGAAATAAAATCCACAGCTCCGGGAGCAAGCCAGATTAGGGAAACTAGGCACTGTGAGAGGGAGGAATCTCTTGAGAAACTGCCTAGAGCAGGAAGGGGCTGGCAGAAGCCCTGTTGTGGGTTGGTATTTGAGTTCTGTGTGATGCCTTTGTTTGGGTGTTTGTGGCTAATAAATTAAACCAGGTCTGGAAGCCAATGCCGAAGTGAGTTTGCCTGGTTTGTGACAAAAGGAAAACTGCAGAGCCTCTCATAGTATTCCCTTTGCCCCCCATCCCACCCCAAGCAGTGCGGAGGGGTTTGTCCTGTCCTCATTAAAGGAAGGTGGCAGGCACCTACCAGCTGAGTCATCATGGAGGCTTCAGGCATGACCCATTTATGCTGTTTTGCGAAGGGCAACAAGGAAAGCGCACAGAGCAAATCTCACCTTGCAAGACTTACGGGTGCCATTTTGTCAGCTTGGGGCTCTGGCAGCAGTCCGATACTGCAGCCCAAGCAGGAACAAGTACCCGCTCACCCACCCTACTTCCAGCACTGTGGGAATAGCCAGTCACCTGTTTCAAGGGGCCAGGAAGGAATTTTCCTGTTGGCACTCTTTGGCTTCTCTGACCGTCCTCACAGTGCATTTCTGGAGATAATTAACTACTATTTGAAGCATATTGACTCTGGGTTGGAGTGCCAACTATCATATTGTTGCACTTTTGCAGGAGTCCAGTTAAGTGTTTAAAAGTTTATTTAGAATAGTTAAGCATTTGACGAAGACATCTCCCTATGAGATGGGACTCAATGGCTGAATCAAGAACAACCATGGTCAGGTTCAGGCCATCAGACCAGGGTGGATGGTCAAGTTCTGCACTCAAGGACAGGGATGGTCTTGGTGGACAATGGCCTCACCTACTTCTACATCACTATTAATACAACATGCCTTCCCAACCCAGCTGGGCAGCTGGGCGGTAGAGTGACCTAATCTCTAGAGTACAGTGTAACAATGGTACATGAGTTTATATCAGGCTGCCTACAACTGCCGTTGGTTACCAAGTATTACTGGTAATCGAACACGCCTGCCCCAACCCAGTCAAGCAGCTGGGGGAATAGAGTGACCTAATTTGCAGAGCACAGAGTGAGGGCGGTACCTGAGTGTACCGCAGGCCGCCTGTAACTGCTGTTGGTTACTTGTGTTACTGGACCCGGGATTGGGCATGACCCATCCCCAGATAACCTGAATTAGATTAACTAAATTTGAATAAAGAGTGCAACTGTTAAACCCCAACATGTGTGCTTGTCTTCTTCTGGAGTGTGGGGCAAACAACGGGACTGAAATGCTAAATGCTAAGTACCAAAACAAAGCAGGAAATGACTCCCATTTTATATCTGCTCTGCAAAACTGGATTTGAATATACCCAACATTCACTTTGGTTATTCATTTCAGTGCTTCGTCTCTAGACCTGACTGTGCCTACTATTTGTAACTCAGGACAGGTGAGCCTCCATGGAAGATCCTTCCTCCACAGAAGGGCACTTCCTCTCCTCCCTTATGTCCAAGTTTGGTTCTGAGTCATTTGCTTCAATGAACCAGTGGCAAACACTAATCCTTTCTAAGTAAGAGTAGCACTGGCTGACTAGGCAGAGTGCTGCTTCAGGCAGACACGGCTGATCTGGAACAATCCACGGTGGAGGGAGGAATAATCAAGAATGAAGGGACTAGAAAAGGGAGAGCCACTCGTCTGACACTGATTACCTCATGATGCGTGAATATTTTTTCCTGTCATAAAATTTACTCCCTCTCTAACCACATCTCATAACCACTAGTAGATCATTATTGACATTTTATTCATAGCCTTATTTACCATCTATAATTACACAGACACAGCAGTCTATAATTATGACAATTTTCTTCTTCGGGGTGGTTATAATTTGTTCCTGAAGTGCTCTATTAAAGAGAAACTATTAGTTTAGATGAAAAGTAATTGCATGCATCATCCCCAATCCCTGAAATCAACAAGGAAGCCTTTTAAGTCAATTGTGAAGGGCTGTAAACAGACTTACTCACCCACTTAAACTATCAAAAATAGAGCCCACCCTGAAATGCATTTAATGTGGAACAAAACAAAACAAAACATCTTCTCTGCAGTGGGTGCAGAACATTTACTTGAATTGCATCAATTATGTCACCACAGAGGATTTTGTGAGATACGGGTCAGAGGCCTGCCTTCTCATAAGAACATAAGTAGTGCCATACTGAGTCAGACCAATGGTCCATCGAGCCCAGCATCCTGTCTTCAACAGTGGCCAATTTTGATCACATGGGAGAGTATCAGCAGTCACAATGGGCAATCATTCCCTGCTGATCACTCCCTGCCCCGACAGTAAGAAGTTCCCATCTCGTAATCTACTTGGTTAACAGCCATTAATGGACCTATTCTCCAAGAACCTAACCAGTTCCTTTTTAAATGCAGCTATACAACTGGCCCTGACAATCTCCTCTGGCAACAAATTCCATAATTTAACTGTGCATTGAGTGAAAAAATACTTTATTTTATTTGTTTTCAATCTCCCACCAGTTAGTTGCATGAAGTGTCCCCCTTGTTCTAGTGCTAGCTGAGAGGGTAAATAAGCATTCCATATCTACCTGTTCCACTCCACTCAAGAGTTTATAAACCTCTATCATCTCCCCTCTGTCTTCTCTTCTCCAAGCTGAAGAGACCTAACCTATCAAGCCTTTCTTTGTATGGATGCCGTTCCAAACCCTTGATGATTTTTGTTGCCCTTATAGTTCTATAATAAGTCGCCCCGAGATGCCTGGGGCAGGAGGGGGCAGCATATAACTTTTAGAATAAATATATAAATGAAATAAATACTATATCTTTTTTGAGATGGGGTGACCAGAATTGCACACAGTACTCAAGGTGCGGTTGCACCATTGATTTATATAGGGGCATTATGATGTTTTCAGTTTTATTCTCTATCCCCTTCCAAATAATTCCTAACATTCTGTTTGCTTTTTTGACCACCGCTGCACACTCAGCTGAGGATATCAATCTATTGCCCACAATGACTTCAAGGTCGTTTTCCTGAGTGGTAACTCCTCATTTAGAACCCAGCATTGTGTACATATAGGGTGAATTCACACATAGTTCTGCTAAACTATTATGTCCACTGTGCATAAACAGCCACAGATGATCTCTGGATCGCTGTTGCGTGTGAGTGCGACACTCTGAGTTCCAGTCCCACTTTATTATTTATTTTATTTATTTGTTGCACTTAATACCCCGTGCAACCTCCTGCCTCAGGCAATGCATGGCGGCTTACAAAACATAAAAACATATAAATAGAAATATATAAACAAACATAAACATATAAGTATACAATTTATAAAAACAATACAACAATTAATAACGGGAGCTAAAACCCAACCCCTCTATCCCCAGCCCCCCTCCCACTATCCATCTTCTCCATCAAAAGCCTGGTGAAACAGCCAGGTTTTACACTGTCAATGGAAGATCTGGGGACAGATAAACTCTGATCTGAAGTTTAGATCTGATCTATTAGTCAGATCCAAGTTTAAAGCAGGACTGGAACTTGGAGTGTCCCACTCACATGCAGGAAACATTTTGGGCTGTTTATACAGCTTCCGGGGCCCCACGAACTTGGGAGTTTAGCAGAGTTATGTGTGAGTTCACCCATAGTTTGGATTATTATTCCCTTTGTACATTTTTTTGCACTTGTCTACATTAAATTTCAACTGTCATTTAGATGCCCAAGCACCTAGTCTCACATCTCTTGCAATTCTTCACAGTCTACTCATGTTTTAACTATCTTGAATAACTTTGTGTCATCTGCAAATATGATCACCTCACTCTTTACTCCTTTTTCTAGATTTCTCCTTTTCTCCATCCTCTCTCTGGCAACAACAGTCATAAGGTTCTATTAGATCAGGAGTTGGAAACCTTTTCCCTGCACAATCATTGATGGGGAGTTGGGAGGCAAAGGAGTAGAACAAAAGTGAGAGAGGGCATGCTGGGACACTTGTCCTATACCTTCTCCTCACTGCAGTGGACCCACCCCTGTGAACCTTGCCCCTATATTTTTAAATGCCCTAGGTGAGATCCAGTTCATCCCAGAGAAATCAGCCAGCTGTAAAGCTGTATTTGTCAAATCAAAGACCTGGGAGATTCTGGCTTGATACGGTCAACCAGCACATTTCCAACAAGACAAAGTCTTGTCTCATGAATTCGTTAGAATTCTTTAAACCCATCAAGAAATTAAGGAGAATCCATATCTATTTATTTGGAATTTCAAAAGACCTTCAATAAAGTCCTACCTAAGCAGAATGGGATGAGAGGCCAAGGGTTGGCAATGGGTAGCCAGAATAACTAGCTAAGAGAAACCAAGAAGAGGAATAAACAATTAGGGGCTCAATCAGAATTTTCTTAACTAGGCCCCAGAAACACCCAACAGCTGGCCACTCCCAGAATACAGACAGAAATGCATGGACTCCTCCAGCTCTCTAGTAGGGTCCAGTCACTGTTAGAGAGTCATAGAGGGCTCTCTGGCCAACAGGGCGCCTTCCTAGCCTCAGTGACCTCCCTGTGTGATTGCGGGGCCAGGACCACATATCTTCCCCTTTTCTCCAACATGCAACCTTGCCTGATCTCCCTCCAGTGACCATCCCATTGGTGAGGTTGTGTGAGTTGAGAAGAGTGGGAGGGTAATGCTAGCCCAATCCTACCAAGGATGCTCTGCGGCAACAGGCTAGAAGAATCCCTGGAGCCTCTACTTCTGCTCCTCTACCTAGGAAAGAGACTTGCTGTGTGGTCAGCTGCTGGGGTGGGGGAATGACTGTGCTGTACGTACTAGGAATCCTTCCAGCCTGGGCATTCACAAGTGCCACTGTTACAGCTTCCCCTCACCTCCTATGTAGCCAGAGCTGGGGCAGCTATGAAGTAGCAGACTGGTCCTCCTGGATCCACCAAAATACAGCCCTGAAACCAATCAATTCTCAGCATGGCAAAAAGGTTTACAGTGGAGTATCTTACAGCTCCATTCTAGGTTCAGTAGTGTTTTATTTAGGATGAAGAATACAGTACTGCTAACCTCATCTCCAAAGGATATTTTCAAGTTAATGATGGTTCAGAGAAGGTCAGTGAGAATGATTAATGGCACAGAGAAACTTACATATAAAAAATAAAGATTGAAAAGGCTGGAATTCTTTATTATAGCAAAGGAGTGAACAAGAGAGGACATGATAGAAGTACATACAATAATGAATGAACCTGAGAGAGAGAGAGCGATCTCCTGATTTCTAATAGCATACGAACAAGGGGACGTTAAATGAAACTGAAAGGTGGCAAATCCAACACTATTAAAAGCAAACATTTTGTTGCATTTTATTTTTATTTATACAAAGCTTCTGTCCCACCCCCTCCTGCCTCTGGAAGTTCAGGGTGACTTACAGTAAAACAATAAACAACATCATATACAGTATCAGTAATATAAATGTAATAGCAGCAGTATAAATAACAATGAATATAAAATAAATATAAATATGAATATGAATATAAATTAGGGCTGTAAGTCTGTCTTTGCAAAAGTTTGGAAATCGCAGAAGATTATGGTATTCAATTCAGGAAGTCCAAAGTTCTGAAGACCAAGGCCGTTATTCAGAAAAATTAGTAAAACTTTGGAAACGGCTGCACATGTGGGGCGATGGTGGACAGTTGAGCTTCTGATGGAAATGAAACTTAGTGCTATATTTGGTAGGAGGGGGTATGGGTAGGGACAATTGAGTGATGGTAAACCAGATGGCAAGTTTTGATTGGCTGGCCAGGCCAGATATCAAGCTTTGGATTGGATGGCAGGGTAAAATAAAAGTAGCTGCAGCCATTTTGTCCATTCTCTTTGGTGAATTTGGCTGTGTGCTACAGTGCTGCTGGATCTGTAAGTAATCGGCTGGGGGCGGGAGGGGTGCCTGGCCTGGTACGGTATGGTTTGGCCTGTCCTGTCCATAGGGCCAATGCTGGGGGATGGGGGTTACCATGCCATGTAGTTTTAAAAAAATAAATAATTGAGTGTCACATTGCTTCTAGTTCTGCCTCCTGCTTGTTTGGCACTTGGAACCATGAAGCCAGAGAGATCTCTCTGCCTGACTCCACTGCCCCTTCCCTGGTCTGTTCAAGTTACCAATGCCACAGTACCAATTTGATGGGATTTATTTCTCCATGCAGTTGCAGACTGTTTGCAGGGTTGTGTGTGTTGTCTAGGCAGTGGCATGGCACAAGAGAGCCTAATTGTAAAGTGTAACTTCTACTGTTCTGCCAGCTGCTTGCCACCATGAGGCCAGACTGGGCTCTCTCTGCCTGGCTCCACTTCCCTTTGCCTGATCTGTTCAAGTTACCAGTGCCACGGTACCAATGCCATGCCAAGAGGGTGCCCCTGGGGAGGGTGTGTGTGTGTGTGTGTGTGTGTGTGTGTGTGTGTGTGTGTGTGTGTGTGAATGTCTGGTTTCTTAATTTTGTGACTGCTGGGTCCTGGGCTTATTGGCTTTTGGTGGGATTTATTTCTCTATGTGGTTGCAGACTATTTTGCGAGGTTGTTTTATTCTTCTTGAGCGAATGTCCCTTGCTAGCCTGCATTTTTGTGCATTGCTTGGTTGGCATAACGATTAAAGTGGGTGCACTCATTGCTAATGGTGGGCCATTCTGTGGGTACACTACTGTTGTGGGGTTTTTTTATTTCTGCATGCAGTTGAACTTTTGTGGGGTTGTCTTCTGGAGTGATTGTCCCACTCTTGCTAGCGTGCTTTTCTGGGTAGTGCTTTGGCTGTGGGATCAAGAACTTTGCAACAACTTTCTGAAGTTTCTGAAGTTTTCCAAGGTCTGGAATTCCAAGTCCAAATTCCGAAACTTCGAAACAGCACCCAAGGGTCGTTGAGTACTTGGGCCGATTATTACTCCGAACTTCAGTATTCAGCCCGAGTACTCAGAAGTACTATTCAGTACAGCCCTAATATAAATATAAAATCAATATCCATAAAAGGCCACAGAATCCCAAACACTCCCTCCCCCCAAACCTCCCCCTGGTACCCATCTCCCCCACCAAAGGCCTGGCAAAATAACCAGGTCTTACATTGGTGCCTGAAGGAGGGAAGATCTGGGAACAAACATACCTCTGCTGAAGGAAGTTCCACAGCCGTGACACTATGACCGAGAACGCCCTCTCTAACATCGCCCCCTGATGTACACGGGGGACTTCAAGAAGGGAGCTCCAGGCCGACTGCAGGGGCCAATCCAGAGCTGCGGGGGGGGGGGGGAGGCGTTCCCGTAGATGACATGCAGTTGGACTGTGGAGCTCACTGCTACCACGCTGGTGGTTGAGACCAGACATTTGGCAAGGTTCAAAGAGGAATCCTATTTCTATAAGGATGACAGAATTATAATTCTAATATCCAGAGCTATAATTATAAGAGAGAAGGATAAACAGGGCTGGTCTTACCATAGGATGACCTAGAGCCCTGGACCACAGGCCCCGCTCTTTCTGAGGGCCCCTCAGTGGCCTCTATTTTCACCAGGGCAGGTTGTGGGGGCACTGCTCCCTTTCAGTGGGGCCCCAAATATGACGCACTTCAGAGCACTGCAGAGGCTGCCCCAAGGGAGAGAGGGGCCACCCAGGCCCCTGCATTTTATCTGCACTCTGCGCCCCACAAATCCTAAGGCTGGCCCCGAGGATAAAGGATATAAAAACTTCTTGTTTCAAGACTAAAAGTTCATTTCTACCCATTGGGGTTAGGGTGAACTGAAACCTTATATGGAACAGATTATCAGGCCATTTTCAGAGACAGGATACTGAACTTGAGAGACCAGATGCTGATATCTGTGTTTTTATGTTCCAATTTTTCTTGATTGAAACAGTCATTTAAATAAACTTGGCTCTACAATTGAAGCACAGAGACCTCTCCCCAAAGGCAGAAGTAAGGAGAGAATTAAGTTAAAGGAGTTATATTAGAGAATAAATTGTCCAACTAGTTAGTTAACTTTGGGAAATGTTTTGAATTGGACTATGAATATCAGCCTTGATTGTACACTCCAGTAGAAGAGTTGCCATGCTCTTCTCCACCAGACATTCCCCAAACATTGCAGAAAGCTGTAAAAATATCCAAGAGGACTGAGTAAGTACTTAAGTTTGTTTGTATTGCCAAACATTGTGAAGGTAAATTATCATTCAAGGGTCGAGATATGCTTGGATTCAACAGCATTAACCCTGCATTTTTTAATAACTGTATAGAAATTAAGCAAATGTTACAGTGATGCTCAGTTTTTAGAAACTGTCTTTTATGTGTATATTTCACTGTTTTAATAATGCATTTTAATGAATATAACCGAAACTTATTATCTTAGTCCTTTTGTGGATTTAAAAGAACTACAATACCATCATGAGCTAGAAATCAAAGGCCAAGCTCCAGCTGTGGGCTCACAACTGGAATCTAGAACCCAACAGGCCCCATTGGAGACTCACTAAAATGCTTAAGGATCTGAAAGGCCTAGGAAAAGATTAGGGACATAAGTTTAAAGGCCCAAGGTCAATGCTTAAAGTAGAAGCTCCTAGGACATTAGGATGTACTCAGGAGGAAGATATTAATAGTAGGTGGAGAAGTCCAACTACAGTTCCAGTTCCAGCCTTAAAAGGTTGGGGGAGTTTGGGGGGGCGGGGAGAGAGAGAGAGATTTGTTCAGGATCGCGCAGGTATTATGATCAGTGAGAGAGTCTAGACAAAGTTTCCCACTGAGACAAAGATTGCCCAAGAATCCTGATTCCTATTCTCTGTTAGGCAAACCTTTGTCATTCTACCAGATATGCAGAGTTACAGGCTGCAGACCAATGGTCTGTACTCAAGAAATAATTGCTCAGTCCAGGGGGGTATAACACACAGAGATGTGACAAAAGACTGCTTCCCATGTCTCTTCCCATGTCCCATCCAAACAACAACAATCCCAAAACTTCAAAATACATTATTAACTATCATTATTAAAATATCATATTTTTCCCCACTGAGACAAGGATTGTTAAAAAGTATTGGAATAAGGAAACTATTCCATTTTACAACCAAAGCAGTTGAAATGCAGCCAAACATTTCTACCAATGTTACCACATGGATCATCATCTTCTAAGTTATGGAGAAAATATCTGCACTCTGATTGTACTTAAGTTTACCACTAATAGTAGAAGAAGATTGCCATTGTCGACATAAGATATTCACCAACTGTTCTGGACCATCATTTAGAGACCTCAAGTCAGACGTCGGCTTCAACCCCCATGTCAGAAATATAGCTGATTATCATCATCATTGCATATTCATTTATAGTAATGTCTTGTCACCATTATTCCTAGTCAAAGAAAACCGCATTTTTTCATCTCATGGGTAAAATATTCATTGATGGGTTCTCATATGGCTCATAGGTCTAACATTTGTGTAGAACTATTAATTTTGCCCTTGAGCAAACAACAGCAGATACATTGGGAAGGGGAGATTGTTTCTGATGTTCTCTTTTATTGCAGGCACTTGTGTTGGCACTCAAAGTGAGTTATTCCATCATGGACCACTTGGCACTATGTCTTACAATCAAATACTTGTTATTTCCATCTTTTATCTAGAGGCCTGTGACCTCACCCAACTCGATGGGACCCAACTGGTCCTGTTAGGTATGGGTCAGGTGCACTCTTTGCCCAAGCCCCTGGGGTTAGAGCAGGTTCCCTAGTGGTGGGAGGTCAAAAGCCTTGCCTCCACTGTTTTCTGACATAGCCCTACCCCTTATGGAATATCATGATGTCCCAGCACTCTGTGGGGGGGGGGGGGGGGG
>QEPC01006353.1:1503630-1543077 GCA_003113815.1 Sphenodon punctatus
CCAGGCTGCGCGGGTGGAAGGGGGGACACCCCCCACCCACCCTGCCCAGCCTGGATTTTTGTTAAAAAAAGAGCCCCCCCCACAGCACCAGCGGCCGCGGCATCCCCGCAGCTGCTGGTAAGTATAGACCCGATCCCTGGGGGGGTTAACACCCCCCAACCCCCCAGGGATCACCCCTACTAAAGTTGACAGTGCTGTACCTTTGCGGAGCTCCGGGTGCGGCGGCGGTGGGCGATCTGGCGGCCTCAGCGCCGGCTGTGGCTGCCGGCATCAGAGACACTCTAGGCCTTCCGGGGATCGGGTCTATACTTACCGGCGGCTGCGGGGATGCCGCGGCCACTGGTGCTGGGGAGGGGACTCTTTTTTTAACAAAAATCCAGGCTGGGCAGGGTGG
The DNA here is from genome assembly GCA_003113815.1 of Sphenodon punctatus. Classification (NCBI taxonomy): domain Eukaryota; kingdom Metazoa; phylum Chordata; class Lepidosauria; order Sphenodontia; family Sphenodontidae; genus Sphenodon; species Sphenodon punctatus. The sequence continues at coordinate 1,504,025 of QEPC01006353.1, forward strand.
GTGGGGGGTGTCCCCCCTTCCACCCGCGCAGCCTGGGAGGGGGAGGGGGGAGGAATTGTATTCCATTGATTTCAATAGGGACACAGTGCCCCATTGAAATCAATGAAATAAAACCGGTACCGTATACCGGATTTAATCTGAGAATCCGGTTCTTTTGAGAACCGGAAAACTGGTAAATCTGGTATCCGGTAATTGCCCCGGGGTCCCACCTCTACTGTCTAGCAAGGGAGATAGCAGAAGTAAGGGAGGAGAGAGAGAATTTGAAGTGAAGGAAGGCAGCATGAGAGTGGGATTTGTGCCAGAGGCATTCAGCAGCATGGGTGCAGAAGCAGAGGTGGCGGATACTGGGGGTGAGCCAAGAGCGGGGGTTGTAGGAGTGGGCAGGGCAGGAGAAGAGAGGGGCAAGGAAGTCAAGGGTGGAGGAGAGAGAGGCATTGAAAGCAGAAATGGCAGAGTCAGGGGAGGAGAAGACTGAAGGGAGAAGTGGGGGGAGAGAGGAAGCAATGTCCAGGGGGTTAATGGCCTCCAGGTCATGGAAGGGGCGTAGAGATGGGGAGGAGGAGGGGGTACAGTGGGAGGCATTGAAAGAGGCAAGGAAGTGATCCGAAATGGGATGAGGATCGAAGGAGCAGTTCCTAGAGAAGACGAGGTGAAGAGAATGGTCGTTAGCGTGGGTGGGGAAGTTGGTCCAAAGGTGGAGGTTGAAGGAGGAGGCTAGTGAGAGGAAGCAAGAGATGGAGGGCTGGGAAGGGACATCAATGTGAATGTTGAAGTCACCGAGGATGAGAGTGGGGGTATCGTCAGAGAGGAAGAAAGTGAGCCAGGACTCAAATTCAGAAAGAAAGAAAGAGAGAGAGACGGGGGGCAGTAGATTACAGCCACACAGAGATGGAGGGGGGAGCAGAGGCGCACAGAGTGAGCCTCAAAGGAAGGGAAGGAGAGAGGGGAGGGGAGGAGAAAGCGGTTGGAGTTGACAGGAGTTAGTGAGGAGGAGGCCCATGCCACAATCCTGGCTTTCGGGGTGTGGCTGGTGAGAAAAGGAGAGACACCCCCCCAAAGGAGAGGGCAGCTGAGGTGACACAGGGGGAGATCCAAGTTTCAGTAATGGCAAGGAGCTGGAGGGAGTGAGAGAGGAAGAGATCATGGATGTAGGGGGCTTTATTGGCAGAGGAGCAACAGTTCCAAAGGGAACAGGAGAATGGGAGCTGATCAGGGGGAAGGCAGGGAATGGGGATAAGGGGGGATTCAGACGTTCTGATTTGTGCGATTTTTTTAAAAAAAACGAATGTTTCATGCCTGTCTGAACACTTAAATTCGATTAAATGGAATCAATATCGCACTAACGCAATGCGTGTTGAAAAGCTACTCAAACCTACCTTTTTGCTGTCCGTTTTCAATAAATCCGCACTTAACAGCAGTGTGAAAGCAACATCGTACTGGTTTTAACTAGTGTGTAATCTTTTCTGATGTGAATGCAACCGTGCTTCCAAGTGCGCTGTTTTACTCCTGCCCCTACCGGAAGCAGTGAGACCAGCTGGAGCCCTGTAGTTGCCTCGCTGGGTGCAGGCTGCAGCCAGCTTCTCCCCAAAAAAGTTCTTCCCCTCCATGTTTCCCCTCCATGCTTCTCCCCAAAAAAGTTCTTCCCTCCAAGGGACTTTCAATCATCTGCCTCTGCCTCTACCGTAGTGCTGCAGCAGTAGCAGCAGCGGGATACCGGAAAGAAACCAGGGAGAGAATGCGAGGGGCTTCTTTCCAGCAGCCTCAGGCTCTCCCTCTTTACTCCCTGATTCTACAAAGTAGCAACCTTTGCTACAAAGGTTGTAGCAAAGGTTGTTGCAAAGTTTGCAAAGTTGCAGCAAAGGTTGTAGCAAAGTTGTACTTTGCTACAAAGTAGCAACCTTCTGGCTCCCCACAGGCCACTTCCTGTAACTGAACCGTACTGAGCAGCCGGGTAAGCACGCACTACAAGAAGGTCTGAATGCATTATTTCGCTGTACTTAAAATCGGTATGGCATGCATGTGAATGCAACAGGACTTGTTAACAGCGAACTATTGAGAACCAGTTTTTAAAAATCCAGACAATTGCTGCATGTGTGAATTCGCCCTAAGATTAGGAGAAAGGGGGTGGCGGGGTAGGTGAGAGATAGGGGGGGTGGGAGAGGAGCAGGAGGGGAAGGTAGCCAAGGGGGAGGAGGTTGGAGAGAAGGGAGGAAGGAGCAGGGGGGAAAGAAGTAGAGGAAGGAAGAGGTGGGGGGAAGGGGGAAAGGGGAGAAGGAAGGAGAGGGAAGGCAAGCAATTAGGGCAGGCATGATGGTGGGGAGAATAGGAATAGAGAAGAGACAGAGAAGAACAAGGTGGAGAGTGGCTGACCTACTGGCCACTGAGGAGCCACCAGGTGGCAGAAGTACCCTTAGGCTTACCCTTAGCTGGTTGGAGTATTCTGCTGGTGAGTGATCTTATGGCCCGCTGGTCACTGGAACATGGGCGGCAGAAAGGCCAAGCTCCAGGAGGGTCACGGCATCCTCAGGTGATGACAGCTGAGGCAGCTGGGAGAATATGCAGATGAGCTGCAACCTCACCAGTTCCTGGCTCTCTGGTCTCTGGAACTCAGGTGGCAGAAAGGCCAAGCTCCAGGAGGGTCGCGGCATCCTCAGGTGATGACAGCCAAAGCAGTTGGGATAGTATGAAATAATAATATTTACAATTTACAATTTCATAGTGGCAACAGGGAAACCAAATTATTTAGTACTGTTGAACTGTAATCAACTATTGTAGTCCAAAGGTCTAAGTATAGTGACAAAATTTAAAGAGCAATATTTCACAAATAAAAGGGTCTGTGGGTCACAATGACTCACATGGCCATGTTTTCTAGTATTTTCAACAGCTGCCAAATATTTCTGGAGTTCTTACCAAATCCCAAACATTTAATTAAATTTGAGCATAAATGATTATTTATTTGAAAATTTGTACTGAAAGTGCTTTTCTTGTTCTATCTGTTAACCTTTTGCTTAAAGAGTGAGGCCATTCACACAGCCTACTCACAGCAGATGGAGGAGCACAGCATTGCCTTCCACTGTGCTGTAGGTTGCATGAAGTGGCTATTTTGTATAGGTTTGCCTATATAGCAAACTCCATTCACATAACACCACCTGCAACATAGGGGAGATTATCATAGGCTACACTCCAGGTTTCTTGTTCTGCTTAGAGCAAGTTGTGTAAATTGACTCTTTAAAAGTTAAACCAATTGGAGAATTATCATTAGCAGATAGACTAGAGCCAAAATAAATTTGCTATTTTCAAGTGGTAAATAAAATTTGGACATCAAGTTCCGGAAATAAATATCCATCTTTTTATTCACAACTGTTGAAAAATTTATCATTTCAGTATGTGTCAGTTTGTTGTTCATACCTTTGTTTGGTTTGTTCACTTCATAATTCATTTTGTTATTATTCAGTATGTTAGTGACTTTGTTCATTTTGTTGGTTGGTATTTTGGTATTTGTTAATTTGTCACTTCATTCACTTTGTGTGACCAAAGTCCACTCCTATGTCATTGGTCTGTTTCTCTCTCAATCAGTGCCTCCTGTCCTGAAGGGACAGTCCTTGTTCAGTCTCACCGGATGTCTGCCTAGCTAGGGAGGTACCCAAAAGAGAAAGAGCGGGCTAAGACAAGAGGGAGAGCAAATAGTCTGCTTCTTGCCCAAGCCAAAGGCAGCAGTGTGTCCACAGACGGAAGGCACCGAGGATCCTGGCCTTAGACTGCCTTGATGCCTTACTCCAGGAACTTTGCATAGCATAGCATAGCAGGTTCTGAGGTCCTGTTAGAGCTTGTCCTTGTGACAGATCCCTCAAGTCTGGGCAGGGAAGAAATAGTTGAGGCCTTGATAGAGCTGAAACAGGCACTAAATATAATTCCCACAGATAATACCCACAGTTTTTTATACTGCATTGGGTACTCAACGGGTTACCCAGGTACGGATTTTTCAATTTTCCAACTACTGATTGGTATATCGGGTCAGAAAACTGAAAAATTGGGAAGGAAATTAAAAAACACGGACTGGAAGTTGATTTTCTAGGATGAAAAATAAAAAACTAGACATCGGGAGTTGGAAATCAACACAAAAGTTGAAAAATTGGTACTGAAAGTCGACATTCTGGAACTGGAAGTCGACATTCTGGGATATCAGGTGCCTGAATCGCGTCACAATTGGGTACCGATCAGTACCTGATGTCAGAAATTAATTGAGCATAACTATTTTTGTTGGTACTCGTTTCTGCTCTAGCCATTATGATTATGATTATGATTTTATTAGCATTAGCATTTATATAGCACCAGCAATATACCTGGTGCTTTACAAAAAACAAGATAGACACGGTCCTTGCTCAAGAGCTTATAATCAAAAGACAGGGGGAGGGGAGACAGGAAAGGGGGAACAGAGGGAGAGACAAGGCATGACACTTTGTTGCTCATTATTTTATATTTTGGTTAAAAAAAAATCTAGATTTTCTCCTGAATTACACTGCACAGACAGCCCAGTCAATTCACATACAAAATTGCTATAAACAGCAAAAAAATACCATTAAAGACATTAATTATTATTATTATTATAATAATAATTATTATTATTAACAAACATTTATATAGCGCCAGCAGTGTACATGGCACTTTACAAAGTAATAAAATAGACACGGTCCCTGCCCCTAGCGCTTACAATCTGAGAGACAGGAGCTGGGGGAGAGACATAGGAAGGGGAACAGAGGGAGAGACAAGGGGTCTAACATTCATGAAGATGCGAGGTCTCAAGTGCACGTACTTGGCTTGGTTACGATGAGAATGACAGCAGGCAGGTCCATGTTGCAAGGATAAGGGTAAACCGATCGTAGGTATAGGAATAGTGGCTCAGCAGGATAAAGAGTCAGACAGAGCAGAGCGAAAGAGGTGAGTTTTAAGGAGAGATTTGAAGGTATGAAGGGAGGGGGCAAGGCGGATGTGGACAGGGAGGGAGTTCCAGGCATGGGGGGCAGCAAGTGAGAAGGGACGAAGGCGCTTAGGGGAGCAGGGAAGGCGTGGAAGGGTGAGAGAAGGGACAGAGGAGGAGCGAAGTGCACGGGCTGGAGTATGGAGGGCGATAAGTGCAGAGAGGTAGGGGGGAGCAAGGTTGTGAAGAGCTTTATAGGTGAAGACTAGGAGCTTGTGCAGGATTCGTTCAGGAAGGGGAAGCCAGTGAAGCGAAGAGAGGAGGGGCTGCACATGGTCGAAGCGACTGGCGAGGTAGATGACCCTGGCAGCAGAGTTTTGGACAGAGATGAGGGGAGAAAGGTGAGACCGGGGAAGGCCAGTGAGAAGGAGGTTACAGTAATCGAGGCGAGAGATGACCAGAGCATGAACAAGAGTTTTGGCAGACGAGACAGAGAGAAAAGGGCGAATCTTAGCAATGTTATGGAGGGAGAAGCGACAGGATTTAGCAACAGAGTCAATGTAGGGTTTAAAAGAAAGGGCTGAGTCAAAGATGAAGCCTAGGCTACGGGCTTGGGGGACAGGCAGGATGGTGACTCCATCAATAGTTATTGACAGTGAGGAAGGAGAGGAAGGATGAGGGGGGAAGATAAGGAGTTCAGTTTTAGCCATGTTGAGTTTGAGTTGACGTTGAGACATCCAGGTAGAGATGTCAGAGAGACAGTTGATGAGACGAGCTTGAACAGAGGGAGAGAGAGAGGGAGTAGAGAGATAGAGTTGAGTGTCATCAGCATAGAGGTGGTATTGGAAGCCATGGGAGGCAATGAGTTTGCCTAAGGATGAGGTATAGATCGAGAAGAGGAGAGGGCCAAGAACAGAGCCTTGAGGAACACCAACTGAGAGGGGGAAGGAGGAGGAGGCGGAGTTGGAGAGAGACACATTAAAGGAGCGGTCAGAGAGGTAGGAGGAGAACCAGTTATGGACAGAGCCACAAAAGCCAAGGGAGTGAAGGGAATCCAGCAAGAGTGAGTGGTCAACAGTATCGAAGGCAGCAGAGAGATCAAGGAGGACAAGAATGGAATAGAGACGTTTAGATTTAGCCACCAGAAGATCGTTGGTGATCTTAGCGAGAGCAGTTTCAGTAGAATGAAGGGGGCGGAAGCCAGATTGGAGGGGGTCAAGGGAGGAGTTGGAGGATAGGAAGTCAAGGCAGCGGGAGTAGACAACACGTTCAAGCAGCTTGGAAGCAAAAGGAAGGAGTGAGACAGGACGATAGCTAGAAGGGTCAGAGGGGTCAAGAGTGGACTTTTTGAGAATAGGAGAGACTGTGGCATGTTTGAAGGCAGAAGGGAAAGAGCCAGTAGAGAGGGAGAGGTTGATGATGTGCAGGAAGGAAGGGGCGACAGTGGGAGTAATGGAGGTGAGGAGGCGGGAAGGAATGGGATCAAGGGGGCAAGTGGAAGGGTTGGAGGAGGAGAGCAGAGAGGAGATTTCCTTAAGGGAGGCAGGGGAGAAGGAGGACATGAGAGAAGGAGGGGGAGGAGGGAGAGGGGTGGGAGTGGGAAGAGAGGAGTGGGAAGCGATGTCGAGGCGGATCTTGTCTATCTTGGAGGTGAAGAAGGAGGCAAGATCCTGAGCAGAAAGGGAAGAAGGAGGGGGAGGACAGGGAGGCTTGAGGAAGGAGTCAAAGGTAGAGAACAGGCGGCGAGAGTCCCGAGAACAGGACTCAATGCGGGAGGCATAGAAGTGTCGTCTAGCAAGGGAGATAGCTCAGCAGCACGAGTGCAAGAACGGAGGTACTGAATAATAAAATACTGAATAACAAAGTGAATGAAACAATCAAAACACTAAATAACAAAAAAGAATAATGAAGCAACAAATGAAGTAAAAACCCATGCAAATTTTGCAAACCAACAGTTCCAAGTTTTACCACTGAATTTACCTCTCACGAATGAATTTGAATAAACTAAATGCAATTTTTTATAAGGATTAATTCCACTCATGTAAAAAAAACCTCACACAATTCAGGTAGCAAATAGTTAAAGAGGAACATTTTGCAAGCAACCAACAGTCTAAACATGGATCTGATAAATGCTTTTGTTTCAAACTAGGGCTGAAATGAGCAGCTAAATCACTGCTTGTGAGAAATTTCACCATATTGGGATCTGGGATCGATTTCCGAACAATTTCCCAATATTGATGTGATATCCTGATCTTGCAATACCCTGAGATACCATCCCAATTTACTGACTTTCTGCTTACCTCACACCATTCATTTACCCACTTACCACATTGCCGAGGTTACCGTTTTACTTTCATAGGTTAGTTCCAGGTTTGTTGTTTCTGCATTTCTGAGGCAATCACTGTGTGAATGGCCCATTCTTTAATCTCCCCACAGTATACTTTATAGGGATGGGCGAACAGATTGCAGTTCGGGTTCGGTTGTTCGGTTTGGCTGCGTTCGGTTCGTCCGTTCGGTTCGTCTGTTCGGTTAGTTCGCCGGGTTCGGCCGTTCAGTTCAGGCGTTCGGTTCGGCCTTTCGGTTCGGGTTCGGCTGTTCAGGAAATGTTTTTATATGGGTTTTGTTGTTTGTTTTTTATTTATTTTTTGTTTTTTTATTTGATTTTATATGGTTTTTTGGTTTTTTATTTGTTTTTTTGGTTTTTTATTGGGTTTTTTTATTTAATTTTTTTTATCTAATATTATATATATCTATCTACACTAAATCTAACTGCTATTAACTATTCTAAATGCTATGAACTAAGTAGATTATCTAATAAGTACACAGGCCTACTCCTACAAACACTAAAACTAAATCTCTAACACTATCTCTATCACTAAGCTAACTCCTACAACTGTCTACTATCTATCTATCTATCTATCTATCTATCTATCTATCTATCTATCTATCTAACTATGGAATTGGGGGGGATCACAAACAACACAAGGTTTCAGTTTAAGTTTTAAGTTTCATTTCAGTACAAAATGAAACTTAAAGCAATCTAATAATCCTACTCTAAGGGCGGATTCAGACGTGTGTTTAAATCGCACAGCTTTTCAAACTGCACTCCAAACATTCGGGCTAAGTGGAAATGTGCGCGCTCACCGCATTCACACTAACCCGGAAGTGCGGGGTTCTTTAAATCGCACGATGCCGCCGAGGCAGCTGTGCAATTTAAACACACATCTGAATCTGCCCTAAATGAAAAAACAGGGGAAGGGAATCATGGATGGAATATATGCGAGAGGGAAAGGATTCAATGGAGGGGGGAGGGAGGAAGGAAGATTGAACACAGGGAACACAGGGAGGGATAAAAACAAAAAATAACCACTAAATCTATCTAAACTAAGCTAAATAAATGAATGAGAATATGGGGGTAGATGGGTTGGATGGGTGAAATGGGAGGAGGATTGCAATGGATTGGGGAGCTGGGAAATGCTGGGAGAGGGAGCCTTCTGAAACGCCTGCTGTTCAGGAACAGTGACTAGCTCAGAAGGTGTTGGGAAGGGGGGAGGCAGATAGTTTTGTTTCTTGCAAGCCTCTCCACCCCTGGTGCCTGGAAGTCTGCTCCTCAGCTGACTACCCCTCCCTGTCACGTTTGACCTTCCAGTGACCCTTTTTTTGCCACCCGAACTCACCCAAACACGATCTGAACTGACCGAACTGTTCGGTCATTTCGGCGTTCGGAAGTTCATTCGGTTCGGTCAGTTTGTGTTCGGATTCGGGTTCAGTCATCCGAACAGGCCGAGTTCGGGCCGAACTCTGAACTTCCGAACCGCGTTCGCCCATCCCTAATACTTTAACCTCCGCTCAGTACCTCCACTCAGAATTGTTCTATATTGTTCCCTTTGCTTGGACCAATCTGCAGCTGGATTGCAGATTACTAAAGGAATCAGTGTACCAGTCAATGAGTGACAAGGAAGTTCAAGGAAAAATGGAGTGCAAGAAATATGTCAGTATTGCTTCTCGGATTTTTAAGTGAAGGACAGAGCAGTAAACAGTATCCTAGTAAACAGAAAGTCAGTAAATCAAGAAACAAAATGTTGTTCGAGACATTACCAAGTACCAAGAAGTTCTCCATTTGATCAAGATTGTATGAGGAACTGGGATTTCAATAAGATTTCCCATTTTGGAAAAATCTTGTTTCAGCCACTTTTCAAACACATCTGAAAACAGCATCAACAATGACTCGGTTCCCAAAATAGCCCGTATCCCCTATGAAATATTTGCAATGAGCAGCCTGTCCAGTGCTAACAGCAACTAAAGAGATTTACCATGTTTGTGATATTTTTTTAGCAACCACTGCAGCTCTCTGAACCTCACTCTAGATCCCCTGCACATCCTCAGATTAGCCAACAGAGATATTGTCTAACCGTAAATATAAATTGCTGCTCTCCCTCCTGGCCCTTCCCTATCCAAACAACAGCTATCTCCGGTGCACAACATATTATTAAACCTTCTAGGAAGACAGAAGCTAATAACTAGGTTTCTTTACAGGAACAATTTTGTTCTACTAAGGGATGAATTATCTGAAGTCACATGGGCAGCAGACTTTGCTGATGAGAACTAAATAACCCTGCTGTCATCAAACAGTTTGGCCAGCTGTTGAATACAAGGGATTACTCAACTGGGTTCCAGAAATGGGACTTCAGACCTGAGCACTTTGAGGATCAGCATGTCCCTGTCTTTGGCAGTATGATTACTCTGAATCCAGGAACCTCTGTAAATTAAAAGTATTAATGTGTGCACTGCTGAAGCCTGTTTCTGCTCCTCTTACAGTCACTGGCAAAACCACCATTGACAACAGAAACAGAATTAGATGCTAGCCTTTCATCTGGTTCTTGGTTATTGTCATGCCGTTCTTGTGTGTGCAGTGTTTCAAAATGCAAGGAATAGCTGAAGCTTGTCCTTGTAACAGAACTCTGAGATCTGGGCAGGGAAGGAATAGCAGAGGCTATGATAGAGCTGAAACAGATACTAAATTTAGTACCCATGGGTTATACCCACATTTTGAGGTACTGCACTGAGTACTTGATGGGTTACCCAGGTACCGTTATTCCAAAGACATACAAGTGTCTACTTTTTTAAAAAGAAAAACTGGCTAGGTGGCTATGGCAGACCAAGGGTGCACTGTTAACTACTAGAGAGGGGGAGCAAGGACCCTGCAAGAAGGGATGGAAGGAATGGCGCTATGGAGGGCATGACCATACGGACCCCACATTTTATTTTTACCCTGTGCTCCACAAATTCTAAAGCCAGCCCTGTTGGTAAAGGACAGGTTTAATTTAGCTTTCCTCAAAAGAACCCATCTAGTGCTTTTTTACATCCCTCTCACACAAACACTCTGGGAAATATGGATCTAGCTCTTTGTAAAACTATCTTTGCACTCCATGCTTCAATGACTAATTATATAGTTATCATCAATAACATTTGAAGTCCCAGAACAAATGTATTCCCTATTTTCTTCTTGTAAAACTAAAATGAGAAGCACAATTACATCTATAAGTACAGGGTAGGAAACATTTCTCCTCCTATCCCTCCTGACAAGATGTTTTAAATACTGCTTGGTAGCCGATTAACTTGAGTAAGTTCAGGCACTCTGAGGAAAGTCTTGCATTGTAATGCCAAACAATGGCAGCTGCTGGGAAATGCTTGAAGTCACCTTTAATATTTAACTAATAAAACCATCATGAAATAGTTTAGAAGCTGGCAACTTCTTGTACCCACCAGATTACGTTTCAAGTTAAAGTTTAGCAGACTTAATAGAGGCTCAAGATGCATTTGAACTTGTTCACTCTGGACCTAGCCTGATTGCCCTAGTTAAGATCCCTTTAATTGTAGCCATGTTTAATTAATAGTCACAGGTGGGACTGACCTTTTAAAAAATAAATACTGCAGCTCTTCTTTGTCTCACCATAAAGAAATCTTTACAAAAATATGACTATGAGAAAAGGGCTATTACCTAAAACAGGAATTTGTACGTAGTAAAAATAGAGTGAAAGAAAAAATAATTTCTCCATTTATACACACCAGAAGGAGAAATTTGGAGAAGAAAAAAGAAACAGGATTATCGTTTGACAGCTAGTGGGTCAGAAGCATCTTTCATCCCCCTCCAGCAGGATGGCCACATGGTAAGATAAATCCTGAGCAGCTTTCTCAGTTTTTTGTTAAGGTCTTATCAGATCAGATGAGTTTTTATGAACTGAGATAGACTATGGGTGGTTTTTTTCTATGAGATGCTACCCCACATGACCACCCAGGTACCATGGAGTCCACCACCCATCTGAAAGTAGAGCAGAAGGATGTGCGCTCCTGTGAGCCACGAAGCACCCACTCTTGGCCACATGTGGAACATTGCCAGGAAATCTGGAGTTCTCCTTGTGGGGCAAGCCCAAGCCAAATAGCTCCATGGCAACAGGCAGCCACAGAGCCCCTGCCCATTTGAACTGGGGCATCCAGCCATGCCAGCAGTCCGGTCCACCACTCATAGGCACTGTGAGTAGGGGACACAGTCTTTTCAAGCCACAAGAACTGGCCAGGAGCACTGGGGAGCCTGGGTTCCCCAACGATCACGCTGGGGACATGTCAGTTGCAAAGGTCAGCCCGGCGTGCTTCCTCCTCCCCCATGGTCTGTGGCAGGAGGAATGCATGGAGGCTTGCCTCCATGACCAAGATAGCCACGCTGGAAGCAGCCTGTTTGAATCTTCCCTATGCACTCCACCTGACAGAGAAGAGGCAGTGCCACTCAGTGGCACTGTAACTCAAAAGGATATAGTTATAGCTGTTTCTGTGTTAAGTTTGGTTTCATTAGCATTTAAGTTACGACAAGAAAGCTTTACCTTATATAGTCTATAGAGAGTTTGGTTGCCACATTCATCCCACAAAGATGGAGACAACGGGTAATTTCAGACGTTACATGATCACAGTCAACCACCCTGAATCACTGAGTGTTTTCAGACGTTACGAGATCACAGTCAACCACAGTCAATTCCCTGCGGTGGCTGTGATCACGGCACGTCTGTTGGGGGGAACGGATGTTCCCCCCCAGATGTTACCATGGCGGGGAATCACTTTCACCACGTGAGCGGCCGAAGCGGCGGTACCGGCAGCCGCCGCGTGGCAAAGGTGATTCCCCGCCGTGATGAACCCTGCCGTCATTTCTGGACAGTGGCCACAGCCCAGAATCCCCACAGGGATTCCAGCCCATGGCCAAAGCGGGTGAGCGCTGCGGCCGCATTGGCTGCGGTGGCCACCAGTCTCCCCAGAGGGCGGGCGGTGGGGGAGCGTGGAGAGGGTAGGGCCGTACGGCCGCACGTTGCGCCGCGCGGCCCTGCCCCCTCCCCGATTCCCCACCGGGATCCCCCGGCACATCTGTTAGGGCATGACAGGGTCATCCCAGCGGAGGATGAATTTATTGTTTTTGTGTCGGGGCCAATCGGCCCCGTCACGTCTGAAAACACCCGCTGTGGATTCAGGGTGGTGGCTGTGATCGCCATAATGTCTATTTGAGCCCCACCAGATGTTCACCACAGTGAATCTCTGGCGGGGTTCAAAGCTAACCATGGTTCTGGAGGTGAGGCCATGCGCGGGCAGCCGAGGGAGCATGGGGGTGGGGCTGAGCGACCACATGTCACATCGTGCAGTCCCGCCCCTTCCCCAAACCCTGGTTGAGATCAGGCCGGGACATCTAAAGGACGGACAGCCTGATCACGGACCGGGATCCAAGACAGATCCTGGTCCGGGGTTCAGCGTGTTGGGTCTCTGGGCCCAGCACATCTGAAATTACCTAATGTAGTTCAGTAGATATCTTCCATTGGACTAGCTTCAGTTGGTAAGGGTATGCAAGCTTTGCTCTAAAGTTTGCAGACCTTCACCAACAGGAGTAGTTTCAATAAAAGTCTTTCATCTCAATTGCTTTAACCTATAAAAGTATTCATAATTAGATTATTCCCAAATGTAGTAAATGGAGTGGAAATCTGCCTGCTAATTGGTTTAAAAATAAAGTCTGGGGAAGTTCCAGGAACTCATTTGGTGAGCCAATCAATTTAGGCAGCAGTCCTCAAACCACTTAGTCCACGGTAGTAATGATTTCAATGGAACTGTTCCAGAGTAAGTGGTTTGAGGATTCTGGCCTTGATTTCAATAGGACTCTGGAGTCAGTGGCTTGAGGATGATGGCCATAATTGTTATTTTGGTTTGGTTAAGTTTTCTGTTCTCAAAGTTTACCAAAACACTTAAAGAGCAATGGGGAATTTTCATTCCTAGGTCACTGATCAAAATCTAGTCTGAGCTGCTATGTTCACAGGTCATCACTATTTGAAGTGTGTTTAGTGTCATGTGTGAACACAAGGAAAATGCTGGTTACTGTTGATGCAGTTTATTTGAGAGGGTCATGTGAGAACTTGTGTGTATTTAAGTGATTCTAGTTTTACATGAGAGTAGTTTTCAAATTTTGTCTCTTATATTTTCATACTTGCTGCAAATGATCCCAAAGAAGTGCTTTTTAAATTATTTTATATAGTGCAAGCAGTGTGCCTGGCAGTTAACATTTGTGATTAGAGATATGTCCCTGCCTGTGAGTTCGTAACAAGGGGGGCACATAGGGTGCAAACAGACTGACATGGAGACTCCCTGAAGCTGCTCCGGTGGTACACCCCCACATCCACCTTCTTGCAGCTTCACTTCGGTCTGGTGGGTGTCCCCCAGCTGCCTACGCAGTGCCCCCCCCCCGCATCATAGAGTTACGCCCACTCACCTGATGGTCTAGGCTGGCAGCTGCAACTCCATAATGCTGACTGGGGCAATGGCTAACCGGTCATGGATCTGAAGCATGGGTCAGCTCAACAGATGGACAGCAGCTCCACTTTGGCCATTACCCTGAGTTTGGACAACCCACTTCATGCAGGGTGTTCCGGAATCTTCTGGGGCACCGCTAGCAGGGCTGCCCCTGCTCCACTTTGCACATCTGGCAGGTGCCTCTACATGGACTGGTCAATCCGGGGATAAAGCACACAGAAGTAGAGTTGCTGTCCATCTAAAACCACCCATAGAGAGAGACAGGGTACATTGATAAAGCTACGAACTTGCCAGTACATGTGCTTATTTTAGTTACAAGGAAAAAGGGTAACTCTGGTGGGTGCGACAGGCTGACTAGTTAAAGTTAAAAATAAAGGCCAACATATTTAAAAGTGGCTGATTTGGGATATCTCATATAAAACAGTTTAAGAGGATAACTGCAAAAAAAACTTTATGGAAATCTGGCCCTTAAGATGTCTCAGAAAGAAGTCACTAGTCACTTAGGCCACTTTTAGACGAGCAGGACGCACTTGCACAATGCGCTCACGTGACTTTTAAAAGTACCGCAGACGGTGATTAGACAAGACTTCTCGTGCATTATCACTGCTCATGCATTCATTAATACCGCGGATTAAATACCTCAATAATAGAGGTATTTAACCCCGCGGTATTAAAAGAATGCGTGAGTGACGATAACACGTGAGAAGGCTCATCTAACCGCTGGCCCCGGTACTTTTAAAAGTCATGTGAGCGCACTGCGTGAGCACGCCCTGCTCGTCTAAAAGCGGCCTTAGAAAAATCAAAACTTTAAAAAAATACTATTGCTATCTTTTCTTTTTTTGGAGAAATGACTTATCAGCGAATCGTGACCATTTTAGTATTTCTCAGCTCACTTTTCAGCTTTATAAATAACAGAATATTTATGCAGTTACTACAAATGATTCATTTGCCTGAATGGAATGAGGACTCAGTTGAGTTCTCTTCATGCTTCAGATCAGAGAGATTAAAAATTAGCTGGGTCCTGAGCAAAGAAAACATTGGGCCCTCTGCACACATCCTGTGTGAGAACAAGGGGTCAGGATGAATTTCAGCACCCAGCTTTAACAGAGCCCTACCTACTGGTTGCTGGCTAAAGTTTGAGGAATTCCAGAGAGGCCCAGGTGGCTGTAGAGGAAAGACCTTGTGTGAGAGGGCAGAGAAGAGTGGTTGCACTTGCAGATAGGCTGTACCAGGTACAGAGTGTGTTCTCCAAAGCACAGAGAGGACACACCCTACTTCCTGTGGCTGAGGGAAAGTGGCAAGTAAGTGGGAAGCTGCCAGAGAGATCAGGAGCAGCACAGTTAGGCATAATCAGTACAACAAGAAACTGTAAGCAGTTGTTATGTTCACTCTACTGTTTCTACTTAATAAGGGGTTCGTTGTTAAACATGCCGCCTTATTAAAGACCCTGTACAGAGTAACTGAGGACATGTCCCTGCCTGTAAGGGACAGAAGCTGTCTCTTCCCAGTGCATGGCCACTGCTGCCAATCCTAGTAGTTGTGAATCCTGCACTGATTTTTCCACTACTGCTCTGTGTCCTGCTCCCTGTTTCACTCAAGAGATGGTGGGATCCCTGGAGAAGCTGCAACTGTAGCAGCAGCGCAGACATAATAGCACTGAGGGAGGACATCTGAAAAGTGACTAGCTTCTACAGTGGAGGAGGCCCCTGGGCATGAACACTATGGCTCTATGCATTAATACACCACAGTTTCACAGCTTGAAATTTATAAAGGACACTGTTGTGGTGTCTTTTTCCCTCCTACAAATCAAGACTGTCTTGCACAATGAAAGCCAGAAATGAAGTACTAGACCGGGAACTATAAAGTGTTTGCTTTTCCAGATGTGACATTTGAGCAACAGCTGCTCACAGGAAAAGGTTTCTGTCCCCCAGGCAAGATGTCATATGCGTATAGGATTTAAAATGCCTATAGCTGCTTTGTTGCCAAACTAAATTAAACTACAAAATATTCTATGGCATGAAACTGCTCTTTGACTTCCTGCGTTCAATTCTCGGTTATACCGACATTCCACAGTGATTCCACTAAAAATCAATACTGATTCCATAATTCGATTACTGTATAACTGAGAATGGAATATGAATAGTGCATTTCTGAACCAGTGATAATGGATGGTAGTTAGCCCAAATTAAGTATATTAACTATTTGGCCTTTAACGGCTTTAGATTCAACTTAAAATGCCTGTGGTTTGATTTCAGTTTGAAATGATATATACAAAGCAGATTTAAGGTTAGAATAATAGAATCTTAAGAGTTGGGATGTAATCTCAGAGGCCATCTAGTCCAACCCCCTTGCTCAATGCAGGAAATCCACAGCTACAGCATCCCTGACTGATGGCTGTCCAGTTTCATTGAAGTAAATGGGCACATATATATTTCAATAGGGTTAGGACTGCACCCTTAATGCAGGAGTGGCATAGCTGAATTTCTGTAAGGGAATTTGCCCAATTCCATGAGAAGACAGTTTAATTCAGACTACCAAACAATGAGTATTTTGGTTTTAAAGGGTAGATTTTCTTCTTTGGCTAGATCTTTTTGAAGATCTGTCACTTTGCTACGGTGGTTGAATATTATTATTTTTTTTATTATTTAATAAATTTATACCCCGCCCCTCCTGCAACGCAGCTCGGGGCGGCTTCCAACATTAAAACAATAAAATACAATAAAATCCATCTAAAACAATCAAATATTAAATATTAAATATTAAAACAGGGCTAGACAACACCAAAAAACAAATGGGTAGGGGACTAAAAACCTCCCTCCCCACCCTCCCTCCCAAAGGCCTGGGCAAACAGCCAGGTCTTACAGTTTCGCCGAAATGTTAAAAGGCTAGGGGCCAGGCGAGCTTCCTCCGGAAGGGAGTTCCACAGCCGCGGTCCCACCACCGAGAATGCCCTCTCCATCGTGGCCCCCCGCTTAACACGGGGGACCTCCAGGAAGGCACCCCCGGCAGACCGCAGGAGCCGCTCTGGGGCGCGAAGGGCGAGGCGGTCCCTAAGGTATGAGGGGCCGAGACCGTGTAGGGCTTTATAGATCATCACCAGGACCTTGAACTTGGCCCGGCACACTATCGGCAGCCAGTGCAGAGCTCGGAGCACCGGTGTAATGTGCTCCCGGCGACCCGTCCCCGTAAGAAGACGAGCCGCCGCATTCTGCACCAGCTGCAGCCTCCGAGCCAAGAACAAGGGAAGCCCCACGTAGAGCGCGTTGCAGTAGTCGAGCCTCGAGGTGACAAAGGCATGGATGAGGGAGGCCAGGTCCGGGCCAGAGACATACGGACGCAGCCTACGCACAAGATAAAGCTGGCGGAAGGCAGCCTTAGCGACTGCCTCCACCTGCCGCTCCAGACGCAGGTCTGCGTCCAATACTACCCCCAGACTCCGAACCTGCTGAGCTACAGGAGGGCGAACCCCCCCAACTAGGGGGGCCACCACCCCCTTCGCCCTCCCCACCACCATCACCTCCGTCTTATCTGGGTTGAGCTTCAGTCTGCTCAGCCGCATCCAATCCGCCACGGCCTCCAAACATTGGGATAGCAACGAGATAGCAGGGTCTGGGTCAGTAGAAAAGGAGAGGTACAGCTGAGTATCATCAGCATACTGGTGACAACGCACCCCGAACCCTCTCACGACCTCCCCCAAGGGCTGCATATAGATATTAAACAACAGCGGAGACAAGATCGATCCCTGCGGAACGCCACACGGTAAAGCGCGGGGGCACGATGTTTCCTCCCCCAACACCACCCGTTGGCTCCTCCCCGAGAGGAATGAGCGGAACCATTCAAGAACGGTCCCGCCCAGACCCCCCAGGTCACGCAGCCGTCTCAGCAGCAGCCCATGGTCCACGGTGTCAAAAGCGGCCGAGAGATCTAGCAGGATGAGAAATGTCGAACATCCTGCATCCATCTCCCGGCGGAGGTCGTCTACCAAGGCCACCAACGCCGTCTCGGTGCCATAGCCGGGGCGGAACCCAGATTGAAAAGGGTCAAGGAGCCCGATGTTATCCAGATGAACCTGGAGCTGGAGCGCCACTGCCCGCTCAATAACCTTCCCTAAAAAGGGAAGGTTAGAGACAGGTCGGTAGCTGGCGAGCGCGTCTACGTCCAACGATGGTTTCTTCAGCAGGGGGCGCACCACAGCCTCTTTAAGGCAAGGCGGCAACCTCCCCTGCCGAAAGGACGCATTCACTACCCTCGCCAGCACCGTCCCCAACGTCTCCCCGGAAGCTTTTATTAACCAGGACGGGCACGGATCCAGTTGACAACACGTGGCCCTCACAGACCCCAGGACATCCACCACATCGGCCGGCGTCACTTCCCGAAACTCTCCCCACAAAGATGGACCAGACGGGCCCTCCGCCCCCCCGCGCTCTTCCCCTACTGCCATCAACCCAGCGTCAAAGTCGGTCTGAATCCGAGCAATCTTGTCTGCGAAGTAGGTGACAAACTCCTCACAGCGGGCCCGGGACAAGTCCCCATCCAGGCGGAGGGAGGCCGGACTAACCAGCCCCCGCACCACCCGAAACAGCTCCGCCGGACGCGACTTCGCAGACGCTATGAGGACCGCAAGGAACTCCTTCCTCGCCGTCCTCACAGCCTCAACATAGGACCGCAAATGGGCCCTATGGAGAAGACGATCGGAGTCAGATCGAGTCCGACGCCAGCGTCGCTCTAGCCTCCTGCCTACACGCTTCATACACCGCAGCCCCTCAGTAAACCAAGGGGTCCTGCGGTGACGAGACCAAGGCAGAAGGCGTCTCAGAGCCACCCTGTCAATGGCCTCCTCCAGCAAGTTGTTCCAATGCCGGACCAGCTCATCCACAGAGTGGCCGTCCACGTCCAGGGTAAGCTCCCTCAGGACCTCCTGGAACCGCTGGGGTTCCATCAGCCTCCGAGGGCGGACCATCCTAACTGGTCCCTTCCCCTTCTGGAGGGGGCGCGCTAAAAGACCGGCCTGAAGGAGATAATGGTCCGTCCACGACAAGGGCACCGCTGTCACCTCCCCCACAACCGGACCCCCCGCCTCAAGGCCAGAGCCGAAGATCAGGTCGAGGGTATGTCCCCCCACGTGGGTCGGGCAGATAACTTCCTGGGACAAGTTCATAGTTGCCATGGCGGCCATGAACTCTCGCTCTGCCCCAACAAGGCCGGCATCGGCGTGGATGTTGAAGTGATGAAGGAATCATTTTAGGTGATGAAGCATTTCACTTTATTATCTCTGTTAAATGTTTTGCGGTTTAACAGTGGGTATTTTCAGACGTGATGGGAATGCTGCTAACCACACTGAACCACAGTGTGTCCGGTGTGGTGGCAGCGATCTCATGCACGTCTATTTGCTCCCGGACAGATGTTCACAACAGTGAACACCCAGCCGGGATCAAATTGACCATGGTTCTGGAGGTGAGGCCGACCTTACCTCCAAAACCATGGTTAGGTTGGCCACAAACTGGGATGGGGCTGGGAATGGCCATGGGTAATAAGTGTTACCCAGCCCTGTCCCGGAATCAGGTCCCAACCACAGGACGGTCCCAATCAGGCCGTGCGCCCACCCGTCTCCCCAAGGGTGGGTGACCATGGGAGCATGGGGGCAGGGCTGAGAGGCCGCCTGATCACAGACCAGGATCCGGAATGGATCCCAGTCCAGGTTTCAGCGTGTTGGGTCTGGAGGCCCAGCACATCTGAAATTACCCAGTGTGGTTGTAGATGTGGGTTCTATGACCATTAGTTGAGAATATCCCCTCAAGCAGAAGAGCCAGCCTGGGAAAGAAATGTGGCTTCTCTCCACTGTGGGTGAAAGCTAATGGACAACAGCCCCACCTCTGCTCTGCTTCACCCCCAGGTGGCCCATCCATCTAAAGGCAGGCTGCCAAATGTGCAGGCAGAGCAGAGGCGGAGCAGGCTGCTCCACCTCTGGAACATCCCGTAGCATCGCCAGCAGAGCAGGCCACCCAAACCCGGGGAACTGGCCTGAGGCACAGCTGCAGTCCATCTGCTCAGTGGACAGTTGCTGCAGCTCTGCTCTTGGCTGGTGGTTGCCCTGGGCAACACCACAGAGTTACGGGCAGCAGCCTAGAATGTCAGGCAATCCACCCACAACTCTATGGGGTGAGGGTGCCATGCAGGCAGGCCACAGCAGTTGCTGAGTCTGTGTAAACCTGACCCAGGTGGGACAGGATATGGGTAGACACCCCTGGGGTTGGCCAGCCCCGCATTGGTCTAAAAACACCTTGGGTCACTCACCCCCCTCAATCTTAAATTCAGACATCTGGCAAGGCTTTGCTCACATAGGTACAATACTCACTAGGCTTGGTTGCAGGGCAGGTAGCTACTGGTAGAAGAATGGGATCCCATGCTGCAAGTAGCCATAAGAAAATATTTGGAGACAAAGGGTACATACCAATACACAGTGTAATCAGTGTAAAGAAGGATCAGGGTCAAGCAAACTTCCTCTAACAGATTAATGAGAAGTAGAGCTGTAATTGGGTACCCAGCCAGTCAAGCACCCTATTGAATTCGGGATGCCCGACTTGCCTTGGTTGCGTTCGGGCAACAACTGGTACCCAAACCAACTGGCTACCCAACTCCAGGGGTCCTGGACTGACTCACCTCACTGCAGGGCTGGGCTGCTGCTTTTCTGGTCAGTCACTGCTTCCTATTTGCTGCTACTCTCCGCTCCGGCCAGCACGCTGCTCAGCTGAGTGAGGAACTTTTCTGCTCAGCTTTTTCTGAGGTGGTGGGGAGCAAGAAGACCTCTTCCTACCTGTATGCATGCCCCCTAATGGGTCCTCTATTCCCATGGGGTCCCACATGAGTCAACATATGTTCCCCTGATATAGGTTCCCCTGGGAACAGGGGACTCGGGTGAGGTGTGTGCAGGCAGTTGGGAAGAGGCCTCCTCACTTCCCCCCACACACACTCCTACACCTGTGCTCAGAAAAAGCGGAGCAGGGACGTTCCTTGCTTAGCTGAACAGCAGATGGGCCAGGGAGCAGCAACTGACCAGAAGAACAGCAGTCTGGCAGTGAGGTGAGTGAGCCTGGGGAGGGTGCTGGGACTGACGTCTTGGGGGTGCCCAAAAATATGGGTATTACCCACAGGTAGCAAATATGCTACCTGCTGCAGCTCTAGGAAACAGCAAAAGCAAACCATATTTCCAGCCACCTATGCTGGGTTCCTCCATATTGGGGATGGGGCAGACCAACGTTCTGTTTATAGCTTTCAAGGCTTAAGTAGGTGAAATGTTGAAAAAGGAAGCAAAAGCGTCTTCGCATCCGCATGCTAATATCTTTCAGGCCTGACCTAGAAGAGCCCCCATGAGTATCTTCCACCTTTGTATTTTGTTTCCCCTCCTTAGTCTCTCAGCAGAAATAGACTCATTTCACATACTTAAAGACGGAGGTGATGATAAGATGGAGGTGATGATGGTGGGTAGGGCGAGGGAGGTGCCAACTCCTCTGGTAGGGGGGTCTGCCCTCCTGTAGCCCAACAGGTTCAGAGTCAGGGGGTGGTTTTTGATCTGGGCCTCCGTCTGGATTGGCAGGTGGAGGCGGTGGCTAAAGTCACCTTCCACCAGCTGTATCTAGTACAGAGGCTGCGCCCTTACATTTCCGGGCCCAACCTGGCCACTCTTATTCATGCCTTCATCACCTCAAGGCTAGACTACTGCAATGCGCTCTACGTGGGGCTTCCCTTGGTTCTGGTTCAGAGGCTGCAGCTGGTGCAGAATGCGGCGGCCCGTCTCCTCACAGGGACGAGGCGGTGGGAGCATATAACACCTGTGCTCCGCACTCTGCACTGACTACCTATAGCATACCGAGCCAGATTCAAGGTGTTAGTGTTGATCTATAAAGCCCTACACGGTCTGGGCCCCTCATACCTTGGGGACTGCCTCATCTTCCGTGCCTCAGAACAATCCCTATGGTCTGCCAGGGGCACCTTCTTGGAGGTTCCCCGTGTTAAACGGGGGGCCACAATGGAGAGGGCATTCTCGGTGGCTGGGCCACGACTCTGGAACTCCCTCCCGGAGAAAGCTCACCTGGCCCCAGGTCTGATGGCATTTCATCGAGCCTGTAAGACCTGACTGTTCACCCAGGCCTTCGGAGGGGAGGGTGGGAGGGGAGGAGAGGTGGGGGGGATTTGGGGGAGGGGTTTATAGTAAATGTCGGGGGAGATCATTCTTTTTAATTATTTTTATTTTGTGATGTTTTTACGAGTTTTATTATTGTTTTATTTGTTGTGAGCCGCCCAGGATGCCGTGGGCATGAGGGGGCGGGCAATAAATGTAAATAAATAAATAAATTCATTAAAACCAGAAATATCAATGATTACTCTGGCTTTCCTGATCTGATAGTAAAATTTCCAAATCTGAGTCCAGTCAACTTTGATCTTTACAAGACACAGATACAGGAAGGGGAATATCAGAAAGTCTGTGGTCTTGGCAACCTTACTTTGCATTGCACAAGACCCTAGGCACTTAATAAGGTTAAATAATTAAAGATGGTATATTCCACAAAGTACAGTGTAAAGTTGTTTTATGGCAAATAGATTAAAGGACCTGGACAAAAGACCAATAACAGTACAGAGAGAGGGGGAGGAATCAAGAAACACATTAATAAGAGAAGAGATTAAGGTTTAAATATTGTCTTAATCCAATTTTAAGGGAATATTAAATTCCTCAGATCAAAGTTACATCTTTCTACTAAATCTCAACATGATCAAAGTGACCAAAAAAAGAAGGGAAACATTTTCTTGCCAGGAAATACCGTTAGGATTTTTGTTCTACATCCCTTAGCTTTGTTCTGTGAGCATTAAAACCAGTGTGGTTACATTTGTGTGTTTTTATGGAGAGATATATAAAAAAAAAAATTAGAAAAGGCACACATGTCAGAGGATAATCTGTCTTTTGAAGTAATCACAGAACAATGCAGAAGGAGTCGGGGTGCTAAGAGTAAAACTGGCAATGTTTCATGGCCCAGTGGGGCTCATCAGTACTTACACAGACATTTGAAACCACAAGACATCTGGACTCTTTGTCTGTGTTTTGGTTTTTTCTCCAAATGGTATGAGATGCTGGAATATGTAAAATCTAGGGACTTTTCAAGCCTAGTTTAGTTTAGACATTCCTGTGTGAATGAGAGAAGCTTCCTCTCTCTTTCTCCATGCTATCTTAAGCTACAGTCTTTTACTAAGATTGTCGTCTACTATATAAATGTGGGAGTAACACTATAGGTTTTCTTGGGTAAGGCCCACTCACTATGGAAGGTCTATGGGGTTCAGACCCACCCCGCTGTCAGTGGGTAAGAGGAAGGCAGGGGAACACAAGTTCACTCCCACGCATAGCCGACACACACACCAGCTCTCCCCCCATGGGGAAGGGGGAAATTGCCCAACAGGATATTGTGGTGGCCCAATATGCCTCAGAGAGACAGGGTCTTTATCATCATAGGACACAGAGCAAAAGGGGAGGCCCGGACACAGACACACGCCACTCACGCTACTGGGAAGGGGGGAACAGGAACGTGCCATGAAGGGAGGAGTGAGGGGTAACACAGGAAGGGCCCTGGTTCGAGGGGAGAAGGGAAATAACACACACTCCGGGAGAGGGGAGAAGCCCAAGTCAGGGGAAGGGAAAGGGTCTTGCACGCTGCCAATTGCTCTCTCTCTTACTCCAAACGCAGTCTCACAAATGTCACAGGAATAGGGAAACAGGAAACACATATGCCACACACTACCCTCTAAGTATACACAAGCACCTCCCTCCACCACACAATATCAACAAACACGCAACAATCACAGCACTTAGCTTTGGGGCCAGCTTCTTACTCCAATTAGCGGCAGCAGGAAGTTGCCTTTGCCGGCTTAAGAAGAGCTAGGCATGCCCCCTGGCGTGCTCTAAGGTGCACGGCGCGCCACAATGGCTGCACTGGCGGCCCTGCCCCCTGCGCTGCTGGAGGTGGAGGCATGGTGGTAGGCATTGCAGAGTCTATTGCCCTGGCAATGGATCATGGTGGGGATGCATCCCCTGCCGTACGGGGCCCAGGAGTGAGTGCGGGGCCCAGGAGGTGAGCCCTCCCGGCAGACGCTGTTGCAACATGGCCCCTGGCCCTGACAATCAAATTGAGTTCCATTTCCCCGCCATAAGTTAGAATCATAGGGCATTTTCAGACAAGACACTCTTCAACCACTATACATGTTGCAGGGCTGCAATGTTGCCCTATGGGTGCCCTGTAACATGTAAAGTGGGTGGGAGGTGGGTGGGGAATGTCTTGTCTGAAAACACCCATATAATCTTAGAGTGCTTTCTGATGTTACTTAATATGCACTCTTCAGTGCTGCAGGGAAGTCCGAAACTCAAATGACACACCACTTTCATCTCATGAGAAGGGTAGGAGTGTGGCTCTTTGTCGGCAAGCATGTGCATCCAGCAGAGTAGGACTTCACTACCCTGCTGGACGCACATGTTTGCCGGCAAAGATCTGCACTTCCACCCTTTTCACAAGATGGAAGCTGAGCATCATTTGAGTCCTGGACTTCCCCATGGCACTGAAGGGTGCGTATTAAGTAACATCAGAAAGCACCCTTAGAATTAGAAGGGACCACAAGGGTCATCTAACCCATCCAACTTCCTGCTTGGATGCAGGATGACTACAACTAGAACATCCTCAATGGGTGGACGTCCAGCCTCTTATGAATAGAGGTATTGGCCATTGCAATGGGGATCCTGTGCATAGATGCACACCCAAGCTCAGAAGCTTAGCTGAACTCATTCATACTCTTATATGTTAGCATTAGTGTTGAAACAGATAACAAAAAAATTATCCACAGTTAATATCTGGCATTCTGGCTAGCTTGGCAGTTATTTGGTAACACTGAAATACTGAATATTACCATTTACCAGGTTACTGTTACTGCAGTAAACGGTCTGGGCCCTGCCTATCTGCGAGACCGCCTCACTCCCTGTGTCCTGGATCGGCCCTTGCAGTCATCTGGGGATGCCCTGCTTGAGGTCCCCCAAGTTTCTCAGGTGGCCACGCAGGAGAGGGCATTCTCGGTGGCCGCGCCGTGCCTATGGAACTCCCTTCTGGTGGGGACCCGGCTGGCCCCGGACCTCCCTTCTTTTCAGAAAAGTTGCAAGACCTGGCTGTTCCGTCAAGCATTTGGCGGGGGAGAAGGGTGATGGGGGGGAGGGGGAGAGGGGGTGGTTGTTTGCTGTTGTCTTTTTGTTTCCTCCTAGCTTTTGTGTTTTAATTGTTTTAATTGTTTTTATTGTTGTAAGCCGCCCCGAGCTGCCTGTGGCAGGAGGGGCGGGGTAATACGTTTTTAAAATAAATAAATAAAATAAATAAATTATCGCATAACCGAGCCAGTCCTGACACAGGGAGTAAAAAAAATAGTCAAATGGTAATTAATTGGCAATGCAGTAAATAGTTATTGGGTTAACCAGCTATCCACCTGATAGTAAAACGGATACTGCCCAGTATCCAGCCAGATACCAGATGTCACAGATGTCACAGTTGCCACAATTTCCGGCCAGATACTAGATAGTTGTGGTTACTTCTTTCCACTGTCTCACTTTCAACAAAAAGTACTTTTTGTGTGTGCCATTTCCTGGTCAATGCTAGGGATGCTTCAAGGGGCTTTTATTTACCCATGGACCATATAGGGTTGCCACCTTTGGCCGTTTTTTACCCGACAATTCCATTTTGGCCTATGGGGGTGTCAGGTAAAAAAAACCCACCATAGCTGGCAACCTTAGGGTCAAATCAAGCATGTAACTACTTTTTATCTGACCCTTTTCCAATGTCTAGATATGGCCCAGGGATCCATCCACTTTCCCTAACCTCACTTTCTGAAATCTGCAAACAGAATTATGGAAGGAAAGTACAGGTTTATTAGCACTGCAGCCCTGACTTTTGAGATGACTTTCTAAGTGAATGGGGTTGCAGGTGAGTTTTTAGAAAATATTTAACCACTATATTTGGTGGAGGGAGGGGGAGGGGACACTGAAAGAGAAAATAAACCACATAAAGATTTCTCTGCCAGTATTGATATAGTCCAGTAATTTCTTTGGATTTATTTCCAGATTTGGATCTGTTATGGATTCAGATTTTTTTAATTTATTTTTTTCAGATTTGTATTATGGATCTGTATTAAAAATAAAATATTAAAAAGAATTGTGCATGTGCAAAACGGCCACTGCCCTTCATCAAAAAGGCAGCAGCATAATACGTATCTGTAACTGGTGCAGTGTTTTCAGATTAATCTAACTGCCATTTTGGGACAGTAATCCAAATCCGTAATACCCATCCCTAGTAATTTCAGATCAATGACTTGACCTCTTGTTTCTGGAAGTAGTTAGCAGAGGCTGTGTCTTGGGAGAAGTATAACCTCCATATGCCGTTCTCTGAGGACTTGTTTCTTACCACCAGCTATTGATCATATTATGCCCTTAATCATGAAAGTTTAGGATATCAGATTAAATATAGGTGCTTATTATTGTTCACACATGCACACAATTCTCATTTTGAGGCCACTCAACTCATTAACTTTATTTGAAAGAAAGTCTCATTTGTTCTTGCCCCCTCAAGGTGAAAAGTAAATTCCTGAGTGGAAAATTAGTTGCTAAGGGCTGAGGGGGAGGGGTGGGGGAGAGAGATCTGAGATACATAAAAGGCATATTTTACAAAAAAATAAAAATCAGCAGGTTGCGTTTTCAAACAAAGCCCTGAAAATATAGTTTTGCCCATTTTCACAAAAGTGAAATTTGCAGTGGCAAAAATGTTCAAATTTTGTTCTGGATCAAATTAACCAATGCCATGTGGCTTTGTTTAGAAGCCTCTTGCACAAGTCATCTGTCCTTGTGTAAATTGATTCCTAACTTTACTGTGAAACTTTGGTCATGAACAAAAGCAGTCATCCTTCTGTTGAAATTTCTAGCAAATTAAAGCTGTGGATATATAGTCTATCTCCAACCCTCTGCCACTTAAAATGATCTGCCCTTTGTTCCTAAATGCTCATTGGAAGTCGGAACTATAAGCCTGGGGGATATTCTCTCTCTCTGGTTTTCCTTATTATTATTTTGCTAAATGTGGAACACCCTATTTGCTTGTCCCTGTAGTTTCCAAGCCTTTTCCCCTCCCACCCCATATAGGAAGTGTGAGAGAGAGCTTTCATTAAAAGGCAGGAAGAATGGCTATAAATAACCCGTTGGATATATTTTTCGGACTGAAGTGAGTGTTCTTTGTTAAAATGTGCTGCTTCCCTAAAGCTGGTCCAAGCTTGTGGATTTGTGGAATGTTAATTTTGGAACCGTGCTGTCTTTAGTCCAGGAGCGAAGAATATCTTTTGACCGCATGAACCGGATTTCCTCTCTTGCTTCTTATGCTTCACAAATATTATTTTCCCAGGGGATGTAAATAATGTTACTAAAATAGAGATGGCCCTGTAACAAAACCTTTCTTCACGACTTCAGGCTTATTTGAGACCAAAGCCAGATTCTAACATTGCAACTGGCTCCGGACTTGGAAACTCAAGATCTGTACATCTCTGAGCTTTGTTTGAAAATCACATCCTACTCTTGCATCTTGAGACTTTGCACAATCAATTAGTGGAACTAATAAGCAAAAGGAAAATACTGAGTTAATGGAAATTAGGTGCCCACCTGCCATTTTTGCTTTTGTAAACCACCCCCTTATGTATATCTTTTCTTCATATAACACTTTTTATTCTAAAGCTAGCTATTTTTCAAACTATGTGTGTAAGAATAATTTCTTTCCAAAAGCTTCTTATGCTATTCTGAGAAATAATATTTGATTTAAAAGTTTACCTCCTTTAGTGAGTGATTCCCAGACTGTTCCTAAAATGTCACATATTGTAACTGTTATGCAGTGGTGACTGATGACAAAGATTTGGCTGGTTATTTTTAAGAATTATGTGAAATTTGAAACATCGGTATTAGTCAGTGGAAAACAGCAATTAATTAAAGGCCACTTCTATACATACAATCTTGAAACCAAAAAGTTACTTGCATCCCTTATGTTGTTTGTTCTTGCCTCCAAAAGGTGAAAAGCAATTTCCTATATGGAAAATTAGTTGCTGGGGACAAAGAGGGGAGAGCTTTGAGATACACACACACACATATTAAAAAAATGTTTTAAAAAATCAGCCGATTGTTAGTTTTGCCAATTTTTGCAAACAATTGCACGTGTGCAGTGGCAAAAAATTGTCAAATTTTGTTCTGGATCAAATTGACCAACAGCATGTGTCTTTTTATTTAGACAGTGACACCTCTTGCAAAAATCATGTCCTTGTGTAATTTCCTAAATTCCATCACAGTTTTACTGTGAAACTTTAATCGTGAACAAGAAGAAGTGGAGGGAAATGACACCATTTAATAGATCAATCCTTATACTGAAAGGTGCGTTCCTTCAGCATGCACGTGTATGCCTAGTCTTCAGGTCGCCGCTCATCTTCATGTTAGGCATTCACTCATCAGCAGTGTGAGCAACTCTTCCAGCAGCAACTATTACACTTCATGCAGCACATAACTTTCCACTTTTTAAATTTGTGCTGTTCTTAATCTCCTGTTCCTGGCTCATCTTCCTCCTCTCCCATCTTTCACAGAAGTTGCAATGATTCTGAATGTTTTGTGACCTGAGTGTGACATTTCCCTTCCCTCTTAACACATAGAATGATTCTGAATGTTCTGCAACAACATTCAATCAGTGTGTTTGTATATATGCAGTGTTTAGTCTATTCTGTATTCGATTATAACTTACTTTCACTGGATCATTTTAGGAAAACAAGTTTTCCTACTAGGGTTTTTGTTTGTTTGGTTGGTTGGTTGGTTTTGCCACTGTTGGTTTCAGTTGTTCACTTTAAATACCTGTGGGCTATTTTGACTGAATGGGCTGGTGAAAAGGAAAGGATGAAGCGAAAACTGGCTGAAGAAAGAAAAGTACAGTGGACAGGCACTGGTGCAATGAGACCACAGCAGCAAATTCAGCTTGGTGTTTAATACAAGTGATGTGTGGAATTGCACATGCTTGAAGCTCCTTGAACTGCACACACGGGGAGTACCAGCAGTACAGAGGTAGATGTCATGTTGTGCGCTACAGCATAAAACTTTCCAAACAGGTAACTTAAGTCCATAAAGAAGTGTTTGCTTTGCTTGATCTGTTTTCATTAGATTCAGCCAAACAAAGCATGAGATTTGCAGAACATTCCTAACTGTGAATAGAGCTGGGTCACTCAGACTGCTGAGGCAATAAACCTATGGGACCTTAGTTAAGTTTCAGGAATGGGGGATGGGGAGTTGTTACTTCCAGTTTAAATAGGTTTAATCTCTCCAGACCTCTGTTCAGTCTTGTTAGGTTTTCACAATGCATTTCAAACTTGTGTGAGGCTCAGCCCTGTGTGGTGCTCCGTTCAAAGGTCTGGTATAAAGAGAGAGTGACTTAGATTTACAAAACTGTAAAATGAATCTGTTTCTTGACTGTCCATGGTCTCTGATTTCAAGAGAAGTAAACTTGAAGTCACTTGTAAAGTTACATCCCCATTCCAGTTTGGGCCTTGAATATTCAAGCTCAGAGCTGTTAACAACACCCTCTAATTGCAGTAGAGATAACCACGGAGGCTCCAGCAGCCTTACATAATTTCTCCAGTTCAGCCCTCAATATTGGTTTATTTGTGACTGAATTCTCTTGCAAAGCATGCAGTGTCCTTGAGATGTTACCAAAGTTTTTTGTGAGGGAGATAACATAATTAACTTCCCAGGCAGCATGGTATACAGTGAAATTCACTTGTATAACTTGAATTTCTGGATATGTTGAATGAATTTGTTTCCTCCTGGTCTAAGTGGACACATTGGGTGAAAACAGACATGATGCTAACCACCCTTTAATCACCCTTGGCGGTCATTTATGCATGTTTCAGGGCTGCATAGGGCACCAATACAGCCCTGCAACATGCATAAATAATCACCAAGGGTGGTTAAAGGGTGGTTAGCGTCATGTCTGTTTTCACCCATTGCTTCTTGATCTGGATAAGCAGAATGAGGGAAAACACCCAAGAGTACAGGGAACTAGGAAACAGAACTAGGAAACAAGGGGTAATTTCAGATGAAACAAGACCACGGTCAACCACAGTGAATCCCCTGTGGTGGCTGGGAGTCCCGTAATGTCTGTTTGCTCCCCGCCAGATGTTCACCACAGTGAACCAATAGCGGGGATCAAAATGACCACGGTTCTGGACCTCCGGCCGCATGGAGGTCCAGAATCGTGGTTAGATTGGCCACGATCCAGGATGGGCCAAACGTTATGTCTGTTACATTTGGCCCATCCCAGATCATGGTCCTGACCATGGGACAGGATTGGGTGCAGCGGCCACATTGGCCGTTGCACCCGCCCGTCTCCCGGAGGGCAGGCGACTGGGGAAGTGCAGGGGGGCAGGGCGGTGTGGCCACACGTTGCGGTGCGCAGCCCCGCCCGATCCCTAATCCCCGGTAGGAATCAGGCCGGCACGTCTAAAGGACGGCCAGACCAATTCCTGACTAGGATCCAAAACAGATCCTGGTGCGTGATTCAGCGTGACGGGCCTCCAGGCCCAGCACATCTGAAATTACCCAAGGAAGCCAGAGGTCAGGGGGCATGAAATCATGGAACAGAGGGCTAGGATCAGAGGCAAAGGGGTAGTACAAGAGGTAAGGCACAGGGGACTATGGGCTAGAGGAAGGGGACTAGGCAGGAAGGAGTGGAGTGGAGTGGAGTGGAAAGGAGCAAGCAGCAGGAAAGGAATTGGAGCAGAAATGGAAGCAAGCAGGGAGAAAACAGGAGGTGGAATTGCTCTGCCCAACTTCCTGTTGGTACCAACATTCCCTTTATGCTATCTGGCACCCAATCAGGAAGACAGGAGGCAGGGCTGGTGTACAGGGAAAACACCTGGGAAGGGCATGGTTCAGGGAAGGGCTGGAGAAACACTGGGGGGAAAAATTGGGAGGACAAACCGGCTGAGGTCAGGCCTAGGGAGTGCCACCAGAAGCTGAGGAAGTGCTCCAAGGACCATGGGTTCAAGACCCATGGGATCTTACACCCACTGCCATCTCCCGCTGCAACTGCTCATGCTCAAACTACTCCTGCTCCCCCATGGAAACTGCGACTGCTGGCAGAGAACACTCTCTGCCCATCGCTGCCCTGAAAAGAGCAAGGGCCAATGAGGACACAAGCACTGTGACTTCCACAGTGTATCCCCTCAGGTTTGAGAGACAACCTCTGTTTGAGGAGCAACTTGAGGTGCTAGTCATGGGTATGGAGGACCCTGATGCCATGTTTATGAAGGAGGTGGAAGAGAATGGTAAGTTAATGCACTGGGGAGGGAGGGTGCAGTTATGCAGCTGTCTAATAAACGCTTCCATTTATTATTATCGAATTATGTGTTTTTCATTGTTTACTGTGTTAACAGGTGACCACTGGCCAGGAGAGTGCTGGGGAGCAGCAGAATACTCCACTCCCTGGATGTGAATGGTATGAGTTGGAAGGCACCATGGTGAGCCTGCAGGATGGAGGGGAGGGAAAGGCACTATGGCGGGATGGTGGGTGGGTGGGAGACACCATTATAGGTATGTGGGCTGGGGGGAGAGGCACCATTGTGAGCACACAGGGTGGGGGGGCGCCATGGTGTGTGGTAGGGGAAGGGGCAATGACAGTGCTGGATTTCTGTATGTTCTTCCATTGACAGTGATTGAGGGAGAAGAACCCCATTCCCCAGAGATCCCACCACAGCAACCACCCCCAGAAGCAACCGGGGCTAGGTACCTAGGCCAGGTACTCATTCTAGTTTTCCCTCCGGTAAGCAGAGGGTTGTTACTTTTGTTGGGAACTTGGAAGGGCAACCATTACATTGGAAGGGAAGGGTGGGTGGGTGCTGAAACTCTAGGGTACGATGGTGGGAGTGGAGTGGTATGAACGAATGGCTTTTCTTGATGCCTTGCTACAGCTGCTAGGACTGCAACAGGTACAGACCAAACCCCCAGCAACAAGCAGCCAGTGGAACCAGGACCTGTGGGTCTGCAACCAGCAGTGCAGGGGGGATTTGGTGAGGGAGCTGCTGGGGGAAATGATGTGGTGGACAGACGAGATCCAGAATGCAATTCAGGACATGGCCCTGGAGCACAGGCAGCTTGTGAGGCAGAACAATGAAAGGCCTTGGCTGCTGAGGCCCACCTGGATGACTGGAGGGAGGACAGGCACTGGGTCTGCCTCTGGCAGCAGTTTATTTATTTATTTATTTATTTATTTATTGAATTGTATTTGTATGCTGCCCCCTCATGCCTACGACATCTCGGGGCGGCTTCCAACAAATATAAAACAGTATAAACAACATAAAACCATATTAAAATCTAATAAATTCAATTTATATATAAACAACTAAAAACATTAAAACACCCCCTCATATAAAAATTCAGCCCCCCTCCCTCCCTCCGAAGGCCTGGGAAAACAACCATGTCTTACAGGCCCGACAGAAGGCCGTCAGACTCGTGGCCAGTTCAAGCAGTCAGACAACATGCTCGAGAAGATGAGTAAGGAGATGGCCGCGGTGTGGGCTCAGACTCAAAACAGTCTGTCCCAATTGATCAAGCTCCAGCACGTAGCTGCTGTGACTGCAAGCATTGTTGCTCTGGAGCAGGCCCCATTTGTAAACCCCGTTCAACAGTTCCTGCCGCCACACCTGGATCCCAACTGCCTCCCCTATTTTCCCAGCAATCAACCCCCCAGGAAAACCACCCAACCCCTCTCTGCCCTGCACTCATACAGGTCAACCTGCCCTGGTCCAGGCACCAGTCACTCAAACATGCCACTGGCAAACGCTCCTCTGCAATCTGCACCGGTGGATCCACAGCAGGAGGAGGAGGAGGAAAATGGTCCCCCTCCCCCCTGGCATTACCCCTATCAAAGCAAGTGTCCCCAGTTTCAGTTAAAAGGGGAAGTTGCAGGAGGAAATCAAGAAAAGAAAAAAAAAAAAATTAAGACGGCTCTAAAAGAAATGAAAGCACTTTAAATTAAAGTTAAATTAAAGTTAATATTGTTAAATTAAGTTTTTATGTTTTTGTAATTAATGGCTTCTGTGCATTTTGGGGGAAAGTCAGGAAGTTTGGAGGTGTGAGGGCATTATGGTGGTACGGCATAGCAATAAGCCACTTTGGGGGCTAGGGGGCGGGCACATTGAAAGGGGGATGGGGAGTACTCTGGCCATGCACTTGCACATGCAGGTGGGATGGCGCATAGGGAGCCCTTGAAGAAAGGTAGTATGGAATAGTGTTAAGGTGCTTTGGGCCCTTGGGATTGGAAACACTTGCATTTGAGGGCAGGAGGGGGATCTATAGTAGCTGGCAGCACACCTGTGCCTCTGCACTTCCTATTGTTATTCCCAGACCTGGCCTGTGAATGCCAATAGGAAAAAGAAGTTCATCTCTTCAGCCAGCTAGTCTGGGAGTGTCTGGGAAAGCATGGGGAATGGAAAGGGTGAGAAATAGCATGGGCTGAAGGGTGGGGGCCCCAGGAGGGAAAGTACACTGTGCCTGTGTGGAGAGGGCTGGATGGGCTAGAGGAATACACAGTGACACACAGTTTTAAAGACTCCTTTGAACATCTTTAATGGCTTTATTTATGATCAGTAAACTGTCACTGAAGGCTGGGTGTTTGTGCTAACACTTTGGTTGATGTGCTGGCACAAGGTGTCTTGGATCTCTGCGGCTAAGTGCTGCTCTGCTCTTTTCAGCTGGTCCCAGAATAGGGGCACTAACTCACTGGAGCTAAATGCTGTGGGCTGTGGGAGTGGTCTCCAACGTGGCCCAGCTGGTCTCACAGATGTTGTAGAGAATGCAGGTGGCGTTGCAGTGCAGTGTTAGTGCAGTGTAGAGTGGTGGCAGTGCAGACTGCAGAGCACTGGTGTAATGTGCTCCCAGAAACTCATCCCCTCAAAAAGATGAGCCGCTGCATTCTGCACCAACTACAGCTTCTGAACAGTCATCAAGGGTAGTCCCACATAGGGCGCATTGCAGTAATCCAGCCTTGAGGTGATGAAAGCATGGATGATGGTGGCCAGATCTGAATCAGAAAGAATAGGTCACAGACGTCTCACCAGATGGAGTTGGTGAAAAGCGCTCCTGGCCACCACCACAACCTGATAATCCAGGCACAGCAAGGGGTTCAGAAGCACTCCAAGACTGTGAACCTGATTGACCAGAGGTGACTGGATGCCATTAATAACAGAAGTCCAAGTTCCCTCCAGGTCCCAAGGCTGGCCAGGCATCATCACCTCAGTATTGTCTGAATTCTGTCTCACTTGGCTCATCCTCATGCAGTTCCTGATGGCAGCCAGGCATCTGGTAAGCACCAAGACTGCAGGGTCTGGGTCAGATGAAAAATAGAGGTAGAGCTGAGTGTCATCAGCATACTTATGGCACTTCACCCCAAACCTCCGAATGACCTTGCCCCACAGCCTCATATACACATTGAACAGAAGGGGAGACTAAATAGAATCCTGCGGGACCGCACAAGGAAGTTCTCAAGAGGACAATGAACAATTGCCCATCACCACTTTCTGGAATCTCTCTGACAGGAAGGAATGAAATCACACAAGAGTGGCCCTGCACACTCCCACCAGGTCCCACAGTTGTGTCAAGACCACCTCATGGTCAACTGTACCAAAGGCTGCTGAAAGATCTAACAGGATCTACAGGGTAGAATTCTCCTTGTCATTCTCCAGGCGTGGGTCATTGAACAAGGCCACAAGCATAGTTTCTGTACCATATTCAGGATGGAAGTCCAACTGAAATGGGTCCAGGAATTTGACAGTGTCAAGATGATCCTAGAACTGTTGAACAGCCACCCGTTCAATAACCTTCCCTAGAGAAGGGAAGGTTAGAGACCGGCTGATAGCTGGCTGGGGAGTCAGTGTCCAAAGATGACTTCTTAAGAAAAGAGAAGACCACTGAAGTTTTAAGGGCATCTGACACCCTACCTGTAGCAGGGAGCAGTCCAGGGGGGCTGCTACCCCTTTAAGAAGGGAGCTGTGGGCACCCGCCAGAGGGTGGGGCACACCTAAAAGGTGTGGCAGAGCCTGAGGGGATACAAGCTGAGAACCCCTTGTGACAGAGTGGGCAGGTTACTGGCCCTTTAAGGCTGAGGAGTGAAAGCCTGGCCACGCCCACTCTGCCTGTATAAGAGAGAGACTGAGTGAGGAAGAGCTCAGTCTCTGCCAGGGAGGCAAAGAAGCAACATCTCTCAGAGAAGCCATGCTGCTCTATGCTCTCCAGGGTGCTGATGCCTGGAGAACCAGCAGGGACCCAGGCAAGACACAGAGGCTGTGCCCAGGAGGGAGCCTCTGGACTGGGGAAAGGCTTGGTCAGAGCCTGGGGTTGTAAGGCCTGGCTGAATGGACTTTGGGGACTTGTGGTTAAGTTGCTCCAAGGCCTGGACTTGTGGTTAAGGTGCTCCTGAGTCAAGGAGGGAAGGACCTGGGCCTATAGGGTGGAGGCGGACGAGCCGGCAGTCCCAGGTACACTGGACACAGGTGGTGTCTCAATAAAGGGCTGAAAGGAAAGACCCTTTGGACTGTGTGTGGTGTCCTGAGAGGGTACTCCCTGTCTGGAAGGAGAGGATTCTGCCAACATTCTAGGTGGACATGGCGTAGCAGGGGGAGCACTAATTCCCCTGAGTGTGACCCCAGCGCCCTGTGTGGCCCTGGGGGACCCTCCCCTGCTACACTACCCTCCCAAAAGGGAGGCATTGACAACCCCAGCCAGCAACAAACATAACATCTTCACCAGTCAAGACGGGCATAGGTCTTGTTCACAACTAGTTGCCCTCATCACCTCAAGCACCTTCCCCACATCAGTGGGTGAAACTGATCCAAATAAACAGGACAAGACTGCACTTCAGTAACCCCAAACACTGATTCTGCAGAAAAAGTGGCAGCACCTAAGTCCTGGTGAATATAAGCAATTTTGTCTGCAAGATTATTAATAAAAATATCACAGCGGGCATTTGATGACTCCATTTCTGGGCAGACACAGACCGGATGAACCAGGCCTTTCACCACTCAGTACAGGTTTGTTGGACAAGACTTTGCAGATGCTATGATAGTGGAGAAGAATTTTTTTTTCACCACCATTATAGCTACAGCATAGTCCTTTTAAAATGATCTATGCCGCAATTGGTTGGCTTTAGCGTGAGTCAAACGCCACCTGTGCTGTAACCACCTACCCTCCCACTTCAACAGCCTCTGTCCTCCGTATGCCAGGAGGACCTGCGCTGCTGAAGCACTGGGAGCAGATGCCTCAGTGCAACCATGTCAATGGCCATGGTCAAGATGTCATTGCATAAAGAGACCAGGTCATCGACAGAGTAACTGTCAAGGTCGGTAGGGAAACCCCCTAGAGAGTTCTGGAAACCAATTGAATCTGTACATCTCCAAGGGAAGACCATCCTAATAGGTTCACCATCCAGACAAGGGCATATTAGGGCAGGGATCTGAGCCTTCAGAAGGTAACGAACTGACCATGACAACTGCATGTGCAATTTGCTCAATAAACTCAGCATTCTGCACATAGCTAAAGAGGTTAGTTCCAGCTGCCAAGTGCTGGCAGGTATAAATCCAGGTATGAATAAACTTCTGTGGGTGCTTGGGGATAGTAGGTGCTGGATTGTCTCCCAGAGTCATAATAGTCCAGAAGAAACAGTTGGGGAAGCTTCTTGTTCCCATGGTTCACAGCAGCTGTGAATCATGCCATGGGGTGGAATACTGGGAAGTGGGAGGTGGACGGAGTGCAGCAGGGGTGAACGCCTGCCTGTGTATTAGATTACTCATACTAAACCAACCTGTGAGTGGGGGCTGCTTGCATGCGCATCAAAAAGACACAGTCGGCTGCCCATTTATTAGGTTGTACACACTAAACCTGTGAGTGGGGGCTCCCTGCACTCAGATGAAATACACGCGGGGGGCTGCCCATTTATTAGGCTGTACATGGTAAACAAGTGAGTGGGGGCTGCATGGACTAAACCAGTGGGCTATCGTTCTGTTTGTTAACACCCATGGGCGCCTTTAGACGAGACACTTTTAATGTGGTTTTGTAAATGCGCATTTAAATAATGTGCATTTTTTAAAACCGGTTTTGGCATCCCCCGATGTCAAAACCGGTTTGGAATTGGACAAAACCACATTCAAAAAGGTTTTGACTTTTACAGGATCATGGCAAATGCGCATTTAAAACAGTTTAGGTATTTAAACGAGCATTAAAACATGCACATTTTTCACCAATCATGTGCAAAATTTGTCTCTTCTAAAAGCGGCCCCAGTGTTTTAGCATCAGTTTGGAGCCAGATGAAGCACAGTCTTCCATGGGCTTATTAGGGGACTAAAAGTTTGATTTTCAAAATAAAAAATGGTACTTGGATGCAAGTGTAATATTTTACTTTGAAAATAATTTGTTCATTTTGGCCCTTTTCACACAGACACTCCAACACTGATAGAATGGGTGTTACATTTTATTATACATGTTGCAGGGCTGCAGGTGTGCTCTATGGTGCCCTGCAACATGTATAATAAAATGTAACACCCATTTTATCAGTGTTAGCGTGTCTGTGTGAAAAGGACCTTTGAGTCAGCCGAGTCTCTTAAATTGAAAAAAATGTTTTAAAGGGTGGCGGGGGTGGGGGGTGGGGTGGATTCTAATGTGAAAGACACTTGCACAAAAATTCAAGCCCTCCAAAGGAACAAGTCAAGTCCGATGGGTTGTTGGCATTTTTGCCTTTGTGCAGAAACAATACCTTATATGGAGTGCACATGCCATAATAATGGGTGAACTTTTCCTTCTGCATTTTTGTGCACTGCTTAAAAAATTCTTCATTATATGCTAGAGAGAGTCCATAATTCAGCACCATGTGACAATAGATGCTACTCAGCCTCATCTCCCTAAGAATGTTTCCCCACATCTGGCCCACCTTTATGAAATTTTCCTGCATGAAACTTGATTCACCATAAATGCCCAAATCCTTTCTTTATATGATAAATCATATTCTTATCACCACCTAAATAAAACTATGTCAAAACTTTCTAAAGGAATTTGTAACGTACATGTTAGCAGGTACCAAAAATATTGGTCTGGTTTTTAGTTTCCCAAGATCTGGGTTAGCTGGTGGGGCCAATCCCATGCCCCGTGGATCCCAGTTGCACAGGAACTGTGCACACCCCCATTGCCTGCACATTGTGCATGCAGAAATTGCACGCATGCACGTGGTGGATCCGCAGGGTATGGGATCAGCCCCAGTGTGAAGTCAACTGACTGTGAGTAGTTGATGATTCCGCTTGTCCAGAGGTGAAGGTCTGGCATAATGTATTAATATTAAATAAGGCAGGCCAAAGGACGTTCAAGCCAGGGAGAATATTCTCTGGCAATTACTGTGACCATGTTTATCGCTTTTTTTTTTTTTTTTTTAACACGTTAGTTGAGTTCAACTCTCCAATTATATGTATACAACCACAATGTGACCTAACAAAGTAGTATTTGACTTTGTGGACAAGGAGATGTAAATACAGGTTGCAATGTAGGTAAAGGTGAATTTGTGTGCTACATTGTAAGGGGCTGTGAATTTCCATCTTTATGTACATGCTCATTCTTCATGGACGAATCAGCAAAGGAGCAGGAGGTTGTGGATACCATGCATAGCCTGTGGGAGAGAATTTGTTTAGTGGTGAGAGCAAGGAAATAGGGGTGAAGAACACATGGGCTGTGTGGCAAAATGCCCTTGCCCTGACACAACCCCCCCTTACCCCCCTGGCTCAGCCAACGCCCAGGCCGCAGCAAGCACATGTTCAGGACTTCCTCATTCCTGGAATTCCTAAGGGGGGGGGAAACTCTACACCTGAGACAGGTGACGTAGGATGAGCGAATCCTAGAAGGAGAGGGCTTCTGGGTTAAAGCCAGCTGACCCTCCTGGACAAATGAGAACGAAGGTCAAGGATGCCTTAAAAGGACCAGCACAAGCATTTTGGCTCTCTCTCTCTCTCTGGACTAACTGAACTGCTGTGTGGCTGGTGTCCTTCCTGCATAGGGCACCCACATGGCCTGTATGGCTTAACAGCAACTCTGGCCTGGCCAGAAAAAGAACTTGAACCCCATAGGAAAACCATCCCCTATGGAGAACTGATCAGCACCCCTGTGAGTACTAGCTAGTTACAGTTATAGGAA
>QEPC01006353.1:1554717-1583128 GCA_003113815.1 Sphenodon punctatus
CAAGTTTTGTTGCTAATTTCAGTGAAGCACAATGGATTCATTTTTGAGACTTTCTTCAGATTAATTTCTATTTTGCTGAAACAAATTAATCTATTCTTGCTATAATACAGGTTTGTTCCAGACTGGTAATTGTGAATAAAATTGCACTTGCACTCATTACCAATAAAAAGAAGGGAAAGTGCAATCCTCTGCCTCTGTGACATCTCCCTAACAACGGCTGAAGGAGACGTTGACTTGAGAGGGTGCTGTGCCAGGTCTGGATTTAGCCTGTTGGCATTCAAATGAGCCACCAATATCTTATTTGTTATTTCTCAGGCTAACTCTTTCCTCAAAGTATAAGTGGAGTATAGAAAGACTACTAAAAATAAATAGACATTTATTTTGCCTGCCTATGACTAAAAAAAAGAGAGGGGAAAAAAAGGTATAGATCCCTTTAATTCAGTTCAGTTTAGTAGCTTCTTTTTATTTCAAACCAACGTGAGGATGATAATTATTTGAGAAGCACCTCTTATTCCAAGTCTTATGCATCTTAGTACAGAACACTGGTAAACTCTCATACTTGGAGCAAAAGGGACTTTATTCTGATATCATTTACATTAGTTTTACACTGGTATGACTTCTTTAAGCGATGTGAAATTGATATCAAGTTTCCTCCACCAAGTTTCAGTTCTCATATAAAGGCAACAAACCAGGGCTGGCCCCAGGATTTTCAGGACCATGCAGGGCCATGTGCAAAGTCTTGGTGTGGAGCCTAATTTGCATAATTTAAATAATTTGTCCTCCTACGTACATACACGCCTTATCAGTT
Organism: Sphenodon punctatus; assembly: GCA_003113815.1. NCBI lineage: Eukaryota > Metazoa > Chordata > Lepidosauria > Sphenodontia > Sphenodontidae > Sphenodon > Sphenodon punctatus. Next base: position 1,555,526 of record QEPC01006353.1, read on the forward strand.
CCACCATTTACCCCTTAGGTTCCCACACACTTGCTCAAGGGGCAGGGGGAGAATCCATGGTGGGTCCGGGGCTGCCGCCCCCAGGCATGGAGCCCAGGCTGGCGTGGGGCCATGTGCAACTGTACATATTGCACATGCCTAGGGCTGGTCTTGCAACAAACAGCTGTAGGCTGGAATCAGAAGAGATGGGTAATTATAAGACTACAAAATGAGAGAGTAGGGAATGGAGTAAGGATCTTCACTACGTAAACAACTGAAATTGGAGACTTTTCTACTTGCAGCTTCTGGAATGCCTTTTGTGATGGCAAAGTGACTGAGGACACTTCTGGATATGCCAGCTTACAGTTTTCTGAACATGATCCAAAAGTGTTTCTTTTTGCCAGCCCACATGAAGCTAACAAAAGGTAATTTCAGACGTTACGAGATCACAGTCAACCACTGTGATTCCCATAATGTCAGTTTTATGCAGGCCAGATTTTCACCACAGTGAATCACTGGCGGGAATCAAAATACCCACGATTCTGGAGCTCTGGCCGCCCGGAGGTCGAGAACCGTGGTAAGAGGGGGCCTGGGATCGGGGCCCGGTACTGTGGTTGAATTGGCCATGATCTGTGATGGGCCGAAGGTAACATCTGTTACATTCAGCCCGGCCTGGATCGTGGCCCCAACTGCGGGACAGGATCGGGCGCAGTGGCCCCATTGGCTGCTGCACCTGCCTGTCACCCCAAGGGCGGTCGGTCAGGGGGGAGCGTGGGCTGTGTGTGTGTGGCCACACGTTGCACTGCACAGCCCCACCCCCTCCCCGATCCCCTGTGAGAATCAGACCGGCACATCTAAAGGACGGCTGGCTGGATTCCTGACTGGGATCCGAAAAGGATTCCAGTGCGTGGTTCAGTGTGGCAGGCCTCTGGGCTTGTCACGTCTGAAATTACCCAAAGGCTTCCTCTCAACTTGCAAATGGTCAAGCACAGTGAAAGAAATTAGTAGTGTTTTTTAGTACTTCACAAATCAGGATAACTCATCATTCTTAAAAAATATTTTTCCCAGTGAGGGAATATTAACACAGCCATCCAGTGGCTGCCAGAAGACTTGTGAAATGCTGCACACCATATTAAATACATAAAAGTCTGGTCTAACCCTTTCCTGTGCAAAATTTGGCAAGCTGACAGCTGAGACTTTAGTCTGATGAAGTTAATACAAAATCCAGAAAAGGAAAGACGAAACAAATGCACAAGTATGAGATATGAAATAACTAGCTAGACAGCAGCACTGCTGAAAAGGATTTGGGAGTTCTAGTGAAGGGGATTCTAGTGACTCAAATGTGAGTCAACATTGTGTGAAAACAGACATGCATTTAACTCTGCTTTAAGGTGCTGGTTTTGACCTTTTAAAGCCCTAGGTGGTCTTGGCCCCACATACGTGAAAGACCACCTGTTCTGCCCCACTGTGGACCCTGCAACTGGCCGGGAGCACCTCCCTGTGGGGACCATCCATTAGTATGACAAGGGCTTGCAGGGAGGTGTTCTCAGTTGCTGTTCCGATGCTGTGGAACTTCCTTCCCCTAGAGATACATTTGAGCCTGAGCATCTTCCGTTGCAGTGTAAGACCTTTTTGTTTGAAAAGGTATTTGGTGGGTTTGAGGTAGGGGCTTACGCGTGGGCTGCATGTGGGGAATGCAGAGGTGGTCTTGCATGGGTTTTGTGGGGGGCTCTGGGGGGTGGGGGTGTTTGTATTGTTTTATAGGTTTTTTATGCTTATGTTTATATTTTTTAATTTGTAAGCTGTCCTGAACCTTTTGAGGGAAGGACAGTATAAAATAATAATAATATAATAACAAAAATTAATTAAATAACAGCTTTAATATTCTTATGCATGTTGCAGGGCTGTATTGGTACCCTGTGCAGCCCTGCAACATGCATAAGAAATGCTAAAGCGGTGTTAAGGTGTGTCTGTTTTCACCCAGCGTGATGCTGTTGCAAAAAAGGCCAGTACCATTTTGGATTGCATTAATTGTTTGTTTATTGATAACTATGTTTATAGTGCCAGCTCTGCCTGCTAGTCAAGACTGAAGCCCTGGACCCCCAGCATAGTCTGCATTTATGTTGCTACTTGGTACTTCCCAGTAGGTTTTCATCCTGACTCAAAGGTTCTGGAGGGAGCTGTGCCTATCCCCCATTGCAGTGGGAGGGACAGGAGGAAGCCTGTGTGAGTGTGAGAATGAAAGAAAGAATAGAATGAAAGAATGTGTGTGACCAGATATCCTGCCTCAGCCTGTCCCTGATACCACCACTGGGACTTCGGGTGTTGACAATGAGACATTAACTCACATCAAGTGAGTGTCCACCTGCCCATTATTAGGTGTTCACCACCACCAGACATGGAGTCACCACCCACCGGACCTACAACCCCATCTCAAAACATGGTCTTGGAGAATGTAGACCATGCAGGCTAAGGTGCACCCATGTGTCCATGTCCTGTTAATTAGAGTGCAGCTAGTGCCCCCATGTGTACAAGTTGGCTAGCACCATAGAGTTGCAGGAGAAAATCCTAGAGCGTCTGAGGAGTGACAGCTTCCTGGTCCTCTTTCCACTTTCGCTCTGCTAGTGGGGGCTGCCCGCAAATGAATGAAAGATATGCTGGAGGCATAATCTGTTAGTTTATTAGGCTGAACACACAAAACATGTGAGTGAAGGTGGGGCTGAGCTGGGGTGGCACCGACCAAACCTAGACTAACATCTCATTAGTTAACACCCTTTGAAATGTCCCACTCTTCAGCCAGACTTCTCTGAGGCAGAAGTGCTGAGTTGGAAAGAACAAGATGTTTGAACTGATTTCTACCCCATCTTCCATCCTGGCCCTGGGAAGGAGTTGGGGATATAGGGACCTCCTTCCCCCGATTTTGTTTTTACCCTGGGTCCCTCAAATTTTAAGGCAAGCCCTACTTTGACCCTTTGTGTTTCCATGAACATTTTCAAGTGCAAATTTAATTTGCATAAATATTTGCAGAAAGCAAATATAAAGAGGTTGTAAATGCTGTGAAAAAGGTTTTCTGGTTTTATTTAACTTACTAGTCAGAATTTTTCCCCAGTGTTTTCCAAGATTTAATCACCAACTTCTCTAGGAAATCTTGTCAAACCAGATAGTAAACTGTAATGTTTATTGCAACAAAGGGACTGGTTTCTTTTGCTGGGTTATATATGTGTGGTGGTCCTGTTACAATAAAGAACTATGTCACTTTGTACTCAAGGGGGAAGTTAAAACTGAAGCAGGCATGCAGCTGTTAGTGGCAGATTTCAGTTTTCTCAGGATTTTCACTGCATGCCAGGAAATCGGCTTTCGTTCCTCTTCTCCCTCCTCCCCATCCAGACTCCTATTAGATTAATGCCAGAAGTATGAAGTAACTCTTAACAGGAACTCGTTGCCTTTTTGCTTTCTGAAATCTTGGCAGTATATCTAGCGACAAGGGATGTGCCAAGGAGGCTGGAACATCCACTTGGAAAAGAAGAGCGCTCTGAAATAGCAGAATTAAATGCACACTTTTCTTCATTAATATTTTGAGGCTTTAAAAGCCAGTTAGCAGTGAAAAAACACCCTTGAGTAAAATTCTCAAGTACCCATCCTTTTCTTTTTAGATATTTCATGACCATTTGACTTAGAATGGCTAATTCTATTTTCTGAGTGTGTTTCTTATTTCTCAGTGTCACTACTGTATTATTTTTAACAAAGTGCACTGCCAAGGCAATTTTTCTCATAATTTTGAAATCGATTTTTTTTCTGTCACCATTTAGAATAAACCTTCTGGGAACCAGAAAATGAAACTGCATTTCTCCCCACTGCCCTTTCCTCTCTCTCTTTCTCTCTCTCTCTTTCTGCTGCCCAGTCAGTTTTTGTAGTGTCCCTTTTAAAGTAAGAACTGCACCAAATTGTGATTTTAAAAATATTGGCTTTTAATTTGTTAAAGATCAGTACGTATTAGGATATTGTGGGATTTATTAGGCCTTTGGGCCTAATTGTACATTAATGGCATCAGGGAGTTTTGTTTAAGGTAGGCAAGATTGAGAACTAGCAGTGAGGAACAACTAAATTTAGGGTCTTCCGATCTGAATATAGCTGAGATTATTCACCACTGACAGTGTACTCCAAAGCCATTAACTGCAGAATCAACTAGCAAATGTGGAAGTAGTCTCATTAGCCTGTGGGGAAGGAGGAACAAAAGCATTCCATACAATTCACTGGGAAGATGTCTCATCTGCCCTGAAGAGAGCTCCACTGAAGGAAGACTTCCCAAGACATAGCACCAAAGCATAAATCTTCACCCAAGGGCATGCAAAGTAAGTATCTAGACACATCCTGACACATACGTAGACAGAATAAGGTGTTGCCCCATAATTAACTGACAGAGTCAAAAAGGCAAACAGGATAATAGGACTGATTGGGAAAGGAACAGAAAATAAAATGGAAAATATCATAATGCCACTATATATAATCCATGTCACATGTTGTGATGGCCAAAAGATAATTGGGTTCAAAAATAACTGGATAAGTTTTTAGAGGATAGGTCCATAAAAGGCTATTAGTCAAGCTTGTCAGGGAATGAGACCTCAGTCTACGTAGGTGTTTTGAGGAGAGTGAACTAGCATGGCACTTCTTATGTTCTTCAAGCAATGCTGGAGTTTGACTCATCTAACATGCATCCCCAAATTTGGTTATGACTCTAGTATACCTAAAAACTTTGTAGCGTACAAAGGACAAGTTCTGTGGTAGCAACAAAAAATGGCACGGCTCCCAGATATCTCCAGAACATCAGGAATGGGCCTTGATACATGTGCCACATACTTATATCAGGGTAGGAACTGAGCAGAAGAGATAGGAAATAGAACTTACTCTGTCACAAGACATTTGAGGGATATAAACACATAAAGAGAGAAGCTGTGTATTGGGAACCCTCGCTTCATATGTCAGCGCTGCAGGACACTAGTTCCAATACTAGCTTTGTCTGTTAATTAGTTAGAGAGTGGGCAGAGGTTGGGACCTAGCCTTATACCCACAGATTCACAACTGGTTAAGGATGTTGCAAGAAATCCCACTTTCCTGTACTTTCTCCAATTATTTTGACAGTACCTGTATTTATTAACTATCAGGGTATGCCACAAACACTATTTACTCTGGTTTTTGTTGAGGGGGTGGGTGGAGAAACTATAAGGTGGTTGGATGTGGATGGATGCTACTTTGACCAAACAGTATTTCAGCTCAATTTGATTTTGCGAGGGAACTTTGTTGTGATGGTTTGGCTTTCACATATTTTGAATCTTTGCAATAAGTAATTATAGTTATTTAGGATAGTTTTGGAGTTTAATTAATTGACAGAAGAGGATATTTGGTTTCCACCTATTTGGAAAAATCAGAAAGCTAAGATTAGAAAATGCATCCCTCATTTAGACCCTGCTAAAGTTAGGTTTGATGAAAGAAAATGTTTTGTCAGTTAGCCAATTTGGACTACTAGAAGTAATGCTATTCATCATCATATATCTTTATTGACACGACCACTTGGTCAGTGCAAAATCATAATAAAAAGGGACAAATTTTCCCATACAATACAAACAGCGAGAAAGGAGAGCAACCTTGTAGAAGTTATAAGCCAATATACTAACATTTTGGTCTGGTCTTAGTTCTGCCCTTCCCACCCTCCCATATCAACAACAGTCCAGCCACTTGGAACTGGGCCAATTCCTAAGCCACCACTTTATTCTTCAAGTCATACCAAGCAGCGGAGCCCTCCTCTACAACTCCACCTGAACCGTACTACTTCTCATGGGCAGCATAAACAAAAAATTGGCTACCTTTACCATTTGTTTTCTGTTAGGGTTAGCCAAGATATATCCCAGTTTATGGTCATGGTTCCACCACACAGCCCCAGGGGGGAAAAATCTTCCTAAAGCGGGAGCGAATGTCTGCAGTTAACGTGCAGTCAAGGAGGTAATGGGGTAAATCCTATATAGACTGGTTGCAGTCACATAACCTTTGGTCAAAAGGAGTACCTCTCAGTCACCCCTCTAGAACTTTGGAGGGCATCAACTGGAATCTACCCAGTGTAAGGGCCTTTCTCAAAGCAAAATTTCTTATGTAGTCAAGGTAAGGTTCAAACTTATGTTCTATTTTCAACTTCCCATAGTGGGGGGCAATTGCTGATGCTGCCACTTGTGCTACGTCTTGTTGTTTGTGGATGTCAGATAAGCGGGATCCCAGGAGCCTCTTCAATGATCCCCCTGGGTAACCCTTCAGAGCATCAAGGGAAAAACCAATTCGTCTAATGAAAGAGCTGAAACATGTTCTCCATGTTTGGCTGTTTTTAAATCCTCCTTGTTCTACCCAGCAAGCATACGGCAAAGAATCCTTGGGCATATTAATTAATCTAGCCCAGAAATTACAAATGGTCACCTGGGCCCTGTGCTCTACTGAGAGGACACCTGTTTCAGTCCTCAAAAAATGGTACTGGAGTGTATCCTGGGGCCCCCAAGACCCTTCTAAGTATCTTGTTTTGGACTGGGTCCAAAGAAGATGCATCGAAGCCCCACAGCTCAGCTCCATACAGTGCCTGAGGGATGATTTTATATATGAGTAGCTGGAGGGCTGGTTTGACCATCTTCCCACCCCTAATAGCACAGAAGTTGACAATTCCACCAGTTGTTTGTTGGCCTTTTAACTTGGCAGTCACCAGTTGCTGGAACCAAGAGCCCGAGGCAGCAAACACCAATCCCAAGTATCTAAACCGGGAGACCTGCTCAATCCTAACCCCATCTACTTCCCATCTGCGCATATGCACCCTACTAGAAAATATAACGATCTTGGTTCAGAAGGAATGAAATTTGCACCTAAGTGCATATCTAAAATGTCCTCCCTCCCATCCTCATATTTAAGCACTAGCACTGTCCGCAAAAGCTCTTCAGCTCAAGAAAATTCCAAGAGATTTTTAAAATTAACACTGCTATTCTAATTAAAACCTGAAAGTACGTGATACCAAATTCAATTAATGGATTATTCGTTTTCTTGCTTATCAATGAAGGTATTTGGCATACTGTAATGCACCTGCTTGCTAGCTACTGAGTAACTTTATTCCACCATCTTCTAAATGAGCTAGGGGCATGGATAGATTTTGGAGGTGCATAATCTAATCTTACACAGGGTTATATGCTACCCATATTGCCTGAAAAATGGAAGAGAGATCTTGAAGGTAGAGGGCTAGGCAGAGTCAGGAGGCTAGTTGTGGATATATATGCGAGGGTAGCAGTTTGGTTCTGGCAATGGAGGGAAGGTAAAGGAAATAAATAGCCTTGCAAGAGATGTGCACCACATACCACAGCTGAACAACAGGACAATCACTGATTGGGGAGGATGGGGTTTTGTGAAATTAGCAGCACTGGCAGTGTGTGGATAATACAGTACAAAAACACGTAAATAAAGGACAATGGACAAACCCTTCAAAAAACCAGGATTTGTCCTGTATAAAATAGGACCAATGACCACCCTAGGTGGTTGGTGGGCCTGAAACACTGGCAGAAGGCCAGCTTGCAACAGGAAAGGCTGCAAAAAGCAGCAGTGTTGGGGAGACAAGCAGCCACCAGGTAAAAATGACTAGCAGTAGCTGGAGCAGGAGGAAGGCCAGAGACAGCAGACTGCTAAGCAGCAGAACCTGGCTTGCCTAGGTAGGGCTGGAGCATGGGGCTAGCCACCGAGGGCTAGCATTGAACCCCACCAGGTAGCTGAGTTGAAAGTTGTTCTCCGGGATATGAAAGAACACTGTGAATCACCCCAGGAGCTGGGGGTACAGCTGGCGGCAGCCAGAAACAATCCGCAAGAAGACAAAAGTGGCAGGCATTGCAGCTTCAATGGACTGGGAGCTAGAAAACTTGCCTGAGAAGGTACTTTAGAACATGGGCTTGAGAGGGGTCCGAGCAAGCCTGACTCTGGGTCAGGGAAGGCACCCTATTACAAGAACACACTAATATAGGGATGTACCAGACAGGAGAAACTTAAAAGGTCACCTTTTGCTTATCTATAAAAAGAAAAGATCTGAAGACAATGTAAGACCCGGCTGTTCCCCCAGGCCTTTGGTCAGGGTGATGGGTGAGAGGTTGGGTATGGTGGGTGGGATGTTTTTAAGCTCTGCTTTGGATTTTATTGTTGGTTTTAGTGTTTTTATGTGTATTATATTGTTTTAAGATGTTGTGAACTTTCCTGAGCTGCTGTGGCAGGAGGGGGTGGCAAAGAAATCTAATAAATGAACTGAAATGAATAAAATCAGAAAAACCATAAAATACAATATTTGAATGAAGCTAAAAAAAATATACACACCCCTCCCATCTCCCCCACTGAAAGCCTGGCGGAACAGCCAGGTCTTACTTTGTCTTCTAAAGGAGGCAAGGGCTGGAGCCAAATGGACCATCGCTGGAAGGAAGTTCCACAGCCTTAGGGCAGCCACCGAGAACGCCCTCCACCACCAGAGAAACTTGGGGCACCCGGGCTGAGTGCAAGGGCCAATCAAGAATCCGGGGGATGAGGCGGTCCCGCAGTTCACATAAAGAAACTCTCTTACTTATTAAAAATGTGAGAGTGGTGTTGGGAAAAGACTAGCATAGTGTTTGCTGATTATGAAGCAGGCACTTTAATGCTTGTGGTCTTTGGAGTGCACTAAATGTCTAAGAGGATCTCCATGTACAGTGGATCCTCTTCAGTGAGCTTGGTTACAGTAGCAAAGTTGATTAATTTAATCAGGAGCCCAGTCCTGTACATGAAAGCATGCTGATTCTGGTTGGCAGAAGTTCTTAAACAGATTAATACACAGCGATACCATATAAAAGTTAATGGATAAGCTCTGTATGGTGATTCAGTCAAACTAGTTTCAGACTTACGTGTTTGCAGAAATTCCTGTCACTCATAAAAAAGCACTGTTTACTTACAGTAAGTACTTTTTTAGTTATCATGTGGATGGGAGCCCTTTGATGTGACTGCTCAGTATAGTAGAGAATGGGCTAATGGGTTAAACTATTTAATCTACTCTTTAAGGGTGGCTTTGAAATAAAAGTGAATTCTGTGAGCTTGAGAATTACCAACATGAGAAGAACTGACACTTGCAAGGCACTGTGCATGTGTATGTACATAATATCATTCATCCATGCCTTATCTCTGGAAGCTGGTAGTTACTCCCCGACAACAACCCTGCAAGGGATGTTATTGTTTAGTCACCCAACTGACAGAGGAGAAACTCAAGGTCTAAGCTAGGGCTAAAACCGAAACTCATTCTTGTGATTCTCGTGTTTCACAGCAACAATCACAGTTCTTGGCTTGTTCCAACAAATGAGAATGAGCCAAGAACCAGCAGTATCTCTCGACTGCATTTTTGCCAAGAAACATGAGGAAAAAACAAAATAAGAGAACTGTACATGAGCAAAATAGCCAATGGGGCCATTTTTACACATACACAGCTCTTTTCCAAAATGGTGCCAGCACTGTCACTGCCATTTTGGAAAAGGGCAGCCGTTCTGTGCACACATGGCAGCCATTTAGTGCATTCGCAGGTTGGCTGCTGCTGGTGCCATTTTGGAAAAGGGCGGAGCAGAATTTTGCACATTTTAAAAAAAAAAGATATTTTTTAAAAAACACTACTGTTGCTGTGTGGAGTGGGAGCGGTTTCCTGGTAACACCTGCTGGACTGTTCATCCTCCTCACATCCCCTCCATTATAAGAAGCTGTGGGGGCCTGCAAGCTGTGCTGTTGCTGTGCAGAGGGGGAATGGTTTCTTGGAAACACCTTCTGGACTGCTCCTGCCCCTCTCCCCTCCAGTATAAGAAGCTGTGGGGGGCTGCAGACAGATTCCTGCAGCAGCTGCCCTGTTTGCGGGAGGTGTGGGAGTAGAGGTGGAGGCTTTCCTTTGCATGTTTTTAATGGCTTTTAGAGAATAGGGGGACTGCTGGACTGCTAGGGGGAGGATAGGGATGGGGTGGTACTGTCCCAGCCCCCCAGTGAGAGGCGGGTATGGGCAGGGAGGAAATGAGTTATGCCTGAGCCCCCCAGTGAGAGGGTTGTGCTGTTAGGGGTGTGAGGAGGTGCCCTGTCCCCCCGTGAGCAGGCTATGGGCATGGGGATGAGGATGGGATGAGGGAAAGGATAGGAGGGAGTGTCCTGCCCCCCCTGTGAGAGGGGGGTATGGGCACAAGGGAAGAGGGTTGGAGGAAATACCATGGCATGGGGGGGTATAGGCGTGGGGGTAGAGAACTGTGCCCCAACCCCCCGTTATGAGGGGGGTATGGACACAAGGGATCTGAGGTATGGATTGGGTAGGGATGGGTGTGTTTGGTATTAGAGGGAGGGATTTCCCTGCCTGCCTCCCGAGCTGTTCGCAGGAGGGGTGGGGTAGAAATTCAAAAATAAATAAAAAATAAATGTCACTGCCTCTGGGGATGCAGGGCTCGGGAGACCCTCTTTGGCCACCTGCCTCCATAGATCCCCGTGGGCCGTTTTGGAGGGCGGGAATTGAGGATCAAGTCCTGGAGGGGGGACCCTATTTGACAGGGGTTGGGAGGGGACATCTATTGGGGTCATGTTGGGTATGGGGAGGTATGGTGTGTGTGTGGTGGGAATAGTTTATTGGTGTTGTCAGAAGAGACACTTGGTGTCTGTTCCTGTATCCTGCTTCCCCTGTCTCAGGATATTTGGAGGCTAAGGTCAGTAGGGTCCCTGAACTGACACTGATGCTACTTAATGAGAGGTTGATGGCTGACAAAACTTGTATCCTCTTCAAATTGATTCGGGATGAGGCTGCCAACCTCATATGCATTATGGAGACCTGGCTGGATGAAGCATCTGGGCCAGTATTGTGCCAGCTGGATACTCTGTACAGCATCAGATGTGGGCTGTGGCGGGGAGCTGTGGCTGTGACCTGTAAAGACAGCTTGGTCTTTCAGAGAGGTATCTGGTGCCTAACGTGTCTAATATAGAGTGTGTCCACCTTGTGTTGGATTTAGCTGGGTATAGACTGGGAATCCTTTTGGTGTACTGACCACCCTGCTGCACAGCTGATTCTCTAACTGCTCTAGATGAGCTGAACTTGGAGTGGAGTTGAGATAACCCAGACTTATTATCTTGGGTGATTCGACATGCATGGTGAGGCTAGCCTTTCAGGGGCAGAGCAGGAGTTTCTGGCCACCATGATAACCAAGGGACTTTCTGGCCCAACACATGAGGCGAGGCACACGTTGGATCTGATGTTTTGCACCAGCCTGGTCAATCAGGTTCGGAGCCTTGGAGTGCTTCTGGACCCCTTGCTGTGCCTGGATTGTCGGATTGTGGCAGTGGACAGGAGCACTTTTTACCACTCCATCTGATGAGGAGCCTGTGGGGTTTTTTTCTGATTCAGTTCTGGCCACTGTCATACATGTTTTCATCACCTCAAGGCTAGATTACTGCAACGTGCTCTATGTGGGGCTACCCTTGACGACCATTTGGAAGCTGTAGCTGGTGTAGAATGCAGCAGCTCACCTCCTTTTGGGGAAGAGGTGCTGGAAGCACATCACGTCAGTACTTCGGAGTCTGCACTGGCTCCCTATAGCTTTCTGGGCACAATTCAAGGTGTTGGTTTTGACCTTTAAAGCCCTAATGGTCTGGGCCCCACATATCTGAAAGACTGCCTGTCCTTCCATGCCCCACTGCATGCAGTCCCTGCAATCACCTGGGAGTGCCTCCCTGTGGGTACCATCCATTAGTCTTCATACAAGGGCTTGCAGGGAGGTGTTCTTGGTTGCTGCCCCATTTCTGATCCCTTCCCCTGGAGGTTCATCTGAACCTGAGCATTTTCTGGAGGTGGTGCAAGACCTTTTTGTTTGAAAAGGCATTTTGCAGTTGGGGATAAGGGATTGGTGGGGTTGTGGATGGGTTTGCGTCTGATGGGGTTGGATGTGGGGAATTGGGTGGCTGAGAGGGGATATGATAGAAATTTATAAAATTATAGAGTGGAACAAATAAATAGGGAGTGTTTAACCTCTCAAATAGTACTAGAACTAGGGGACATGCTATGAAAATAACTGGCAGCAGATTTGAAACAAATAAAATAAAGTCTTTTTTCATGCAACGCACAATTAACTTGTAGAATTTATTGCCAGAGAAGGTGGTCAAGGCCATTAGCATAGCTGAGTTTTAAAAAAAGGATTGGATAAGTTATTGGAGGATAGGTTCCTTATGGCTATTAGCCAAGTAAGTTGGGGCTTGTAACTCTGGCTGTTGAGAGCTTGGGAATGAACATCAGGGAATGGCTCCTTCTGTTATGACTGGTTGGGTACTTCTCCAAAAAGCGACTGAGAATGGCCACTGTTGGAGACAGGATGCTGGGCTCAATGAGCCATTGGTCTGACCCAGTACAGCACTTCTTAGGTTCTTATCCTTCATGCATCAAGCGACAGTATTCAGGAGTAGAAGGTGAAGTACATGCTTTGGAATAATCAGGAGCAGATCATTCCCTTTACTTTCTAAGTTACTTTACTTTCTTACTTACTGAAATATCTTGTAATGTGAACTCTTTCTGTGTTTATCTGGTGAACATGATATACAAATCATTCCCAGGCTGTAGAGCAAAGTGTCTCTCCTGCTGAGAATTCTGTGGAATCCATCCTGGAAAGTTTTGCATGCAAGGCATTAAGAAGGCATAGATATCATACAGTGTGCTTCCATGACCTGGCGACTAGGAGCAGATGGCGGCAGTACTAAATTGGTTTAGTAGTGTAGTGTGAATGATACCAGAGTAAGTAAAACCCAAATAATTGTTTTAACTTTGATAAATTGGATTTGCATTTAACATGAGACCATGATCAATATCTTGATCTTATTTATTTATTTAATTTATTTATTTAATAAATTTGTACCCTGCCCCCCCTGCAAAGCAGCTCGGGGCGGGGTAATTGATTTGCATAACTTAGTCTTCTTGCTCTGTGGTCACAGATTTGGGAAAAAATGTTTTGAAAATATGCAGGACACCAAACCTCATGAAAAACAGTTTATTTCTATGGTGACTCAGTGAATCTTGATTAACCTTGCATTCTGTAACTGCCAGAAGTGTTGCAAAGATAATCTTCTTTAAGACACTTGTGTGAAAGGTTCTACAGAAAGTAGTAATTACAAATGAGTGAAGAATGTATTTTATCTTTGTTGTTTTCATTCACATTTTAAAATGGATCTACTGTGGCTGTGCTTGCTTCACTTCAGTGAAAACTTTCCAGCGCTGAACTTTATTGCACAAATTGCACAGTTAGCCTGCATTTAACTTGCATGTACTAACAAGGTGCATTCAGTGAAGAATCTTTTAATAGATGTGGAACTCCAAACAAAAAACCTGCTGTTTTCCTCTAGTGAAAACTAAATACCTAGAAGTTCACAAACCCATTAGAAAGAAACAGCACATCTGGACTCTTGACTGTTAAACCCATTAATTTCAGATTCTGTGCCTCATATCTATGGCATAGTAAACTTCAGGATGTCTGTGGACCATATTTTAAGATTTTTGGGCACTTTTATTGTACACTGTCTAGACTGCTCATATTATGAGTGATTAAAAAGTTTGTATTATGCTATTGTAACATTCCTAGTCAAATAAGATATCCCTTGTGTATTGCCAGGCATAAGATAGGCCATAAGTAATAAATTTCCCAGCAATTAATACTTTTATATTGTGCATAACACTTTGCAAAGCAGTGTAAGAAGAATGTTAATTAATTCTCACAGGACCCCTGTGCGGTAGGTAAGGGTTCCTATATCCAGAAGAGTTACTATATGCAGATGTGGAATTAGAGAAAGGTAAAGAGACAAGGCCACACAGTGAGTCCCTGGAAAAGCATAGACTACAATTTAGAAGTTTCCTGGCTCAGTGTACTAAACACTTCTACCTGAGCAGCAATGCCATGCAGCTATTTAAGCAGTGCCTCACAGTTGAGTTCAAGCTTCTTATCTCTGAAGTTTTCCTTGCAAATCCACAAAGTTTTCATTTAGGCCCATAGGTGACTCATGGGGGGGTGGGCGCTATTAGGATAGCGTGGCCAGATAGGCAAAAAAATTTACAGGACACTTATGAGAAATACAGGTTGCATTGGCTCCAGTCTGAGTCGTAGAGTTGGCTCTTTTTCTGAGAGTAGAATTTGGCCCACTATTTTTGTCTGTTACTGTGGGTAAAAACATGTGTGGGCAGTATGGTGGCTCCCTGGCCTGGCATGGGAAACCACAGCCTACATGGCGCGGGGCCCTGAACAAATTTGCCCACAGCTGGAGAGCCGTCCCACCACCTGCACGGCCCAGCTCGAGCAGGGGGATCAAGAAACATGAGGCTGGATGGCCCTGCCCTGCTTCCAGAGCACTGGCGTACTGCCCATAGGGCAAGGTGGGACAGTTGCGCCATGGCCCACCCCAGCTTTGAGGGGCAGCTGCCACAGGCTGTGAGAGTAATGGGGGGGGGGGATAATTTCTCTTGCCCCAGGGCCCCAAAATCCTAGCTATGCCACTGTTCTGAGCCCAATTCAACCCTGCAACATGTATTTCTCATGTGTCCTGTAAACATTTGCCAACCCTGCTCGTCTAGGAAGCCTTATCTTAATAAAAGTGTCTTAGTTGCATTAAGATGATGAGAGTAAAAATCTTTCAGGTTTCCCCCCCAGAAATTAAGAGAGCGCCTCTTTTTTAGGGCTTTGAAGGCCCTTGGTTTACGTATATCCTAAATTTCTTAGAATAAGCTAATAACTAATGGGGTGATAAGGAGTAGTATTAAGGATAGGGTTATTAGTTGTGGGAGTAAAATGTGGTGATGGGTTTGGTTTCGTCAGTTTTTTGTCACATTTGAGGTGTTTGGGGGGGCGGTTAGAAATGCGTTAAGTACTAGGCGGAGGTAAAAGAAGAGGCTTAGCAAGGTGGATATAGCCGCTAGGGCGGCTATTTGTGTTTGGTGCCCCTTCAGATTTATGTAAGCCCCAATACCTGTGCCTGCCCCCCCATTTACCAAGTTGCCTATTCTCAAACCTTAGATTTTCACTCTAAAACCACAATCCTGTGACTATTGGCTGCTGAATCCTTCCTCTCCTATTGGCTGCTGAATCGCAGGCGACTTCATCTGGGTCCCTGGCCCCTTGCGATTCTCTAGAGGTAGTAAACTCATGCAAATGAACTTCCCCCAGCCTAGAAAGAAACCCACATAATCAAACTTAGCAGCAATGCTATGCATTTATTTTGCAGTTATAGAAGCAGTTCACGCTGCTTCTATAACCCACAATGCATGCTAAACAGGCTGGCTTAACAATGTCCTCAAGTCACGGTGAAAGAGGGGCAAATAAACACAGCTGGATTCCTGTGTCAGCCGGTCTACAAGAGACAGACATCCTTTTCCTTAGGATCTGATTTCCTTCCAAGCACCGGGGAAAAGAGAAACTCTTTGCCTAGCTCCGCCCCCTCCATAGCAGCCTAGTATTTATTTTGCTAATGTCAGGGATAGGAAGCTGACTCATAATTAATAACTATTGTGTGTGACGCTCCAACCGCCCCCTCCCTGCAGAAAATCACTTCGCGTTCCATGAAACATTGCTCATCCTCAAATTGCACAACTCCACAGCCCCTTCTGGGCACAACTCAGCCAAGGAGTGGAGTGACGTCATTCAACTTGGCGGGGGAGGCGAGGATGGCATTGCATAGGCGTGCAAAACGCTACCCGTCCCATGTTTGGATTATGCACCCTTAAAGCGTGCAGTCCCCCGTCATTAAAATCCATGGAAGTTTTGACATACAGAGACTTCAACGGGGGGGCACATGTCAACCTTAAGTGTTACCGGGGGCTGCAGCTTGAGGAAACAGAGTGGCCCATTCCCTCCCAGAGTCCTGGCTGGCTCCTGGTGAGCAATCTGCTCGTTTGGCTGAAACCTCTCCAGAGCCTCGAAATTCAAGGCAAAAGTGTAAACGTGCTGTCTGTCGCCTCGAGCGCTACCTCGCCCATTAAAGTCAATGGGAGCTGAGCCACTGACTGGCTTGCGCCCTAAGTCACTTCACCCCCTTCCGTGAGGTAGCCCCTTACACCCTCCCCTCTATTTCACCTGCAACTTTCACGTTTCTTTTATCTCATGTTTTCTTCGCTTTTCTCTTTCCCAAGTGCTCCCCCCCCCATCCTCAATACGCCTTCACTTCAGTGGTACTACTCCGAAATAAGTGCCTCAAGTTTGCGATTCCCTTCGTTCTTCCTCTCCCTTTTGTCTTTTCTTTCCTCACTCATCCTCCTTCCTCCCCCCATTTCCTCCCCGCTTCCCTCCCCCAGCAGGCGGCTGCCTCGCTTCTGGGCAATGAGCCCTGCCAGGAGAGGAGCAAACCATTCTGGCCAGGAGGGGAGGCGCATGGGAGCTCTCAGCGAGGCTGGGCTGTGTGTGATGGGCGGGGCCGCGGCTTCTGCTCTGCTGGGAGGCGGGTCCCTTTCGGGCTGGGGGCTGCTGGTGGTAAGTGCCTGCAGTGAGTCTGCCTGGCCGGGGAAGGAGAAGGATGCACAGGGGGCAGCGGTGAGAGCGGAGGTGAGTAGGGGTGGGTAGGCTGGCTGTGTGCAGAAGGGCTGGGGGGCGCTGTGGGACTGATTGTGAGGCATTAAGGGGAGTTGGGGCGGGAGCTGCTGCTTGTGGGAACCAAGGGAAGAGGCGATACCGAACTGCTGCACTACAAAGCCGGCGTCAAAGTTGCTTCAACTTAACCCAAACAAAGCCAGGAGAAGGAAACGTTGCCCGCAGGCTCTGGGGGAGGCAGAGGAGAGGAGACTTCTTGTTGTGGGGGAGGAGGGGAGGACCCTCTGGAAATCTAGCCAGTTTCAAACCTCATCTCCTTAGAAACCTCCTGGCCCTTTAAACTAAACCGGCTGTATGGGGGACGAGTCTGTTATTATTAGTGAGGTTATTAAATAAAACCTTCCCCCTTTTTGTCTAGTAATACGAGCTCTGTTTGATTTAGAAGTTAGCGTGCATCTCCTAAGGGATGGTTGGATTATGGACAAAGTGCTATTAAAGTGGGGAGAGGAAGGATAGCGCTTTCCTTGTGCTCTGGGTACTATTGACTGTAACTGTTTTCTTCACTCGCACTGAATCAGTCTCTGATGCTTTGGAGAGCAGGCTTCCCCTTATGCTGGACAATTGTGCTGGTTTTAAAATGTTTATGATAATACTGTAAAAAGTCTTCTCCTCTTGTCTCTTGTTAATCCTGTTCCAGTACTTTTTTCTTTGTGGTTTTCCTCCTTTGTCACAGTCTATTACTTTCCTTTTATTAAGCAAAACCTTTCTTCCTTGGTTGTCCATTATTTTGCTGTTAAGACAAAATGCTGCTTCTGTGCCTTCACAATTCAAAAAGAAGTAGTGCTGTACTGGGTCAGACCAACGGTCTGTCAAGCCCAGCATCCTGTCTCCAACAGTGGCCAGTCTCTTTGTTTTGGGAGAAGTACCTGGCAGGTCACAATGGGCAATCCATTCCATTATCAAGCAGCTGGGATGCTATTAACCCAGAATAGAGAATTCACTGCAGTAGCTTATATAAGATGTGATATAAATCAACTCTTATTGAAACACCTATTGTTCTGAGGGAGGGGAGAGACATGAAACAAGTCTGAGCCAATGACTCTTCTAACTGTTCTCTTCCAAATTTCCTCAAGTGGTGGCATTCCCTTTCACGAGTCATTCCATTGTGCATTGTCTGTATGTGATTCATTAGGTAAGCAGTCTACCTAGGCACAGTTTTGAATGAAATCCACTGTAAAATTTGTCTCTTGAATTAAGCCAGACAAGGCCGGATCCAGGTAAAAGCTGACTCTGTGACCACACAGGACTGCAATAAAATTGAAATGACAACATGGATGTGAGGCTGACTGATATAAAATATAGGCTCTTGGAAGGTTCCCATACCAATTTTTCACAGGACCCCTACTTCCCTGGATCCAGCATTGAAGCCAAGCTGGATCCACGCTGGAATATTTTGGACATCACTCCAACACTACTATTTCTTTGCTTGTGGTGACAGCTGTCTTATCGTGGGTTCCAAACTTGCCTTCATGGATGTAGCCTCCAGGACAAATTCTGTACGATAAGTGAGTTTTGCGCACTCATGAGATGATATGAGAGAGAGAGCAAACTGACTGGCTTTATTCTAGGTTGATTTTCAGGACACTTTCCATTCACTTCAATTGGACTCATGCTTGCACTTGAATAAACTGAGGATTGTGTTCTCTTTTCACATACAAAATTCACTAAGTTTTTTCCCCCCTCTCATGCTAAGACTAAGAAAGCCAAGAGGAATGGACTTTACAGTGTGGGTATGGGGATGACCATTGTAACCTCAGTTATTACTACTACTTTTAGGCTCCTTTCACATGTTACTTAAGTATCTATCAGCCCAAATTTACTTTGTGTGAAAGCGTTAAAATGGTGTGAAACTGTACCCATTCCAAGTTTCTCTGCTTCAGTCTAAATTGGAGCAACAGCCTACTTGATTTGTTAATCCAGTGCCAATGCAATGTGTGAATGTAGCCAGTAGCCAGTTTCAAATGTCTGTAGAGGCACAATGAAAACAAGGTGAAGGTCCATTGTGGGGTATTTACACTGCCTTCCCCTGAGGAACAGTGCACTGGGAGGTGCTCGGGTGCATGGAGCAACAAGAGTATCTGTTCACTGCACGTTAGTCACTGGATGAAATGCAGATGTGCTTGATGTGGTGTTACATAGAAAACGTAATATGAGAAATTACTCTGAGGGTAGTTGTGATGGAGATGCTGGCATTCAAAATATGGGTCAAGATTTAATGTTGTTTTTTGAGGCATGCTACTCTGGGAAGGGGGGATAAGGTGGATTCAAATTAGTCTGTTTCCAAATTTGTTTCCTCCCCCCCCCCCCCTTCCTTCCTATTATACAATAACAGTATAATTATTGACTAAAGGGAGGGAGAAATAGGACAGCTACTTAGCGATCACCTTGATGCTGACTGGCGTGTACTGTCCTGTATGTTTTGCAGAGTATGTCTGTGCACTGAACATTTCTTCTGTAGCATTTCCCCTAATTTGTAGCCATATGTGGCACACATGTCTATTTTGAGGTATTTATTAATTGGTAGTGGGCACTGAAAGGTGGTGGGAAGTTTTCAGGACTGTATGATGGGTATATAATGTGAAATTGCCTAAAGACGTATATGTAAACTTACCTACCAGATGCTGGTACACTTATTGTGTAAACTTGCCTTTAGTTTTCCTAATGCAGTTAGGGTGGCCAGATATGCAAATTTTAGACGACACATGATTAATACAGGATGCAGGGCTGCACTGGCTCCAATGCAGCCCTACACCCTGTATTTCTCAAAGGGTCCTCTAAAATTTGCATGTCTGACCACCTAAAAGAGAATTTGGTACAAGTAGGTATGCCATATGCGCAATGGATAGTTCTCCTAATTTAAATAGCTGTATTTTAAAACTAACTTTTTATAAGTGGTTTACAGAGAAAATAATGGATTGCAGTAATTCTACATCCTCTTAAATCTGAAGACTGGAAAATAAATTCCGACTTGACACAAAAGAACATGAACTTTGGTATCTTACATGAATCTCTGCCATTGACCATGGGGTGTAGTTAATATGGCTGTGTGACGTGGCAGATGTTTGCAGGACTGCTCTTGAGTGGTTCCTCTCATTCTTGGCTGGGAGAACCTAGAGGGTGACAATGGGCAATGGCTCATTGTCCCTTTTTGACATCCCTTGTGGGGTCCCACAGGGTTCCATCTTGTCCCCACTCCTGTTCAATGTGTATCTGAGGTCCATGGGTGAAGTTGTTCAGAGATTTGGAGTGAAGTGTTATCAGCATGCTGATGATGCCCATCTCTGTCTCTCTTTTTCATCTGACCCAGGTCTTGCAGTCTTGGTGATTTCCTGGTGCCTGCCTGCCGTTGGGGACTGGATGTAGGTGAGCCAGTGGAAGCTGAATTTAGACAAGACAGAGGTGATTATGGTCCGGCAGCCTTGTGGTCTGGAACCCCTGTTATTGATGGAGTCTGGTTTGGTCACTCAGGTTTGCAGCCTTGGGGTGCTCTTGGATTGCTGTGCCTGGGTTACCAGGTTGTGGTGGCTCTCAGGAGTGCTTTTCACCAATAACAACTGGTGAGAAGGCTGTGACTTTTTTATCAGATTAGATTTGGCCACTGTTATCCATGCCTTCATGACCTTAAGACTAGACTACTGCAGTGCCTCTACTTGGTGCTTCCCTTGATGACCGTCCAGAAGTTGTAGCTGGTGCAGAACATAGTCGCTTCCCTTCTGTGGGGGGTGGGTTGTCAGGAGCATATTACACCAGTGCTCCAGGTTCTGCACTGACTGCCAGTAGCTTTCCGGGCACAATTCATGGTGCTGGTTCTGACCTATAAAGCCTGGCCTAAGCGACTTGAGTCCCAGGTATCTGAAAGACTGACTCTTCCCTCTGAGGTCAGCTGAGAACGCTCTCTTCTGGGTATCATCTGCCCGTGAAGTTTTCACAACAAAGGCATGCAGAGAGGTGTCCTTGGTAGTTGCCCCACAATTATGAAACTCCCTCCCCTTGGAGATCCGTGAGTCTACTCA
Organism: Sphenodon punctatus; assembly: GCA_003113815.1. Classification (NCBI taxonomy): domain Eukaryota; kingdom Metazoa; phylum Chordata; class Lepidosauria; order Sphenodontia; family Sphenodontidae; genus Sphenodon; species Sphenodon punctatus. The sequence goes on from QEPC01006353.1 coordinate 1,576,158, forward strand.
TCTTCCAGAAGAGGTATAAGACCTTGTTTGGCCAGGCAGTGATAAGGTTGGGTGGGGTTGGCATGGAGGGGTTAGGGAAAAAGTGGGTTGGGACTAGGGGATTTTTTTAGTTTTTATATGTTTTTATATTTTGTAAACTGCCCTTAGCCTATTTGGGAGGGTGGGGTAAAAGTTGGAATAATAAAATAATCTCTACTTGCTTGTCCACTGAAGATGGTGCAGTTCCTCTCAACTGGCACTGCTTAGAGGAGGTCCAAGATTCAGACAGAAGTGTGTTCTGATTAAAGTGCACTGGCAGAGCTCTTGTATTGATGGAAAAGTACCATGAATTTTGTCTGTCGTTTTTGAGACAGACCGAATAAGAGTGAGAGAGAGGAATTAAGAAGGACAAACAGAAGGAGGTATCCAGTGTGTGAACAGGTTTGTTAGCTGTGGGGATAGAATGAAAGGGATGGGAATTTTTTGTGAAGTAAAAAGCCAATTAAATTGATGAACACTTGGCTGCATGAAGAGGAGAGAGACTAAAAATGACATTGAGGTTTCAAACCTGAATGATTGAGTTTGGTGAAATTGAAAACGGCAGTGAAAGAAGAGGCAGGGAGGTTGATGAAATGGCCAGCAGTGATAGTGGAATTATCACAAGTGACAAGCTATGTGTTTGCTCTATTGAGTTTCAGTTGATGATGGGACAAGATGATTGTTAGAAGACAGATGAGGTAACCTGTAAAGAGGCATTTTGATTATGTCCTCCAGTTTAAGATCTTCATAAGACAGAAGTGAAAATTGACGGTAGGCAAAATGTGAAAGTAAGTCTCAGTATTGTGTCTACTCCAAGTACATTATATTTGTTTTGTTTTTAAATTGTCAGTACAAATTGCTTGTGCTTCATAGTAATTGGGATTAATTACTGAGTTGCTGCCAACAGTGATGCTCATATGCTTAAATTAAGAGTCCTTGGCTGATAAACTTTATAGTAGTGGTCGTTCTAGGTACATGTTTAGAGGCCCCAGATCACAGAGTCTTACTAGAATAAGGTTAATTCCACCAAAAATATACTTGAAAGTGGTGGCGCTCCCAGAAGGTGCCAAAGTCCACCAACCCTTGTGCTTTAAGACACAATACTGGGACCTTAAAGCATTAAGCATTCCAGCCCAAATTTCTCTTGAGTGCAGAGTATGACATTCCAATTGAATTGTTTTCTTTCTTTACTGGCCTTAAATATTTAAAATAGTTTTGTTTTTTTTAATAGGGATAAGTGTTGTTTCCTAGGCTGGACATGTAAATGGAAGAGAATCATGGCCCTTCTTTTATTTAGCAGCTCCAGTAAATCATGACACGTATTGTAGTTAGGGAGGATTATTGCCACGGAATGTGTTTTGTCAGTATCAAGCATCTTCTGATGAGGTAATCTGGGTTATGAAGTGCATTTGATGAGATGCATTTAGTGTTGGATCATGTAAGAGGTTCTAAATATTCTGGGTAAACAATGAGATAAAGAGCTGGAAGGGCTGCACAGAAAGGGAGGGAAGAATGGCAGACAAAAGAAATCGTGGAAATGAACACTAAAGGAAACCGATAAGGATAAAGAGTGTAGAAGAGACAGTGGAAAGAGAAACAAAGAAATGTTAAAAAAACAAAAACAAAACCAGAATAACATTTCACAAGGAAAAAACCAAAACAATGGGAGAGAGCAAAAAACCGTTGAAGCCATTGTAACTATTTTCTACATTCTAGGATTCATTCATCCCCTTTATATGCCAAACTCCCATTAAGCCAGATAGGTATGTGCATATATAACTAACTAGAGAGAAAGTGTGCATGCTGGGTGTTTTTAAATGAGCACCGCAGGAAGTGTGTGTGTGTGTGTGTGTGTGTGTGTGTCCGTGACTGCTGAGTGACGCAGCTGCGGGGCACTCACACATGCAATGTGCATGGGGAACGCTTCAAACGAGCGATTTCCAGCATGGCTGCTGCGCTATCAATTGAGGCAGCCACCCTGGCCTACACGGGGCACTCTGGATTTTTCAGGGGTGCTTTGTTCGTGGCCGCTGTGCGGATTACAGAAGCACGCCTCCCCACGCACCACCATCACACGAGCGGTGGATGCATGGATGGTGGGGGGCCATGTGTGGATGCATCTCATTTAAAAATACCTGCTGTGTTAGTCTCGAATGTAAGCGATGGAGACAAAGTAGTTCAAATAATCTCTTTTATTTAAAAGAGATTATTTGAACTGCTTTGTCTCCATCTATATCTAGAGGAGAATTAAAGCATCTTAATAGTGTCAGTTAAGGTATAAAAGAGGAAATGTATTGAATTATTTAGTCTTTTCTGCTCTTTTGTGATGAATATATTTGAATGCAGTATCCCCCCCCCCTTTTTTTCCCCCTCCTCACCTGTCTACCTTTAGAAGTATCAATAACATGACACCTTCCCCAATCCCTCCTTTCCCCAATGTATCCTCTGGGGCAGCAGTCAGTAAATATCAAGTAACCAGATAACACCAAAGTACATTCAAACCTTTGTAACTGTAAGACTTAGAAACACATGTAGGTTTGTAAAAAATGAATAAATGTCTAATATCTCCTGAATGGTGACCCAGGCAATACATACACACAATTGAAAACAGAAAGTTGCTACCTTGTAAAGAAGGTTCTTCGAGATGGCTTCAAACATTATCACAACTGGGTTGTGCATGCACGCCCTTCACCTGTGTGCACAGACCTAGCTCATTTGAATTCAAAAGACCACATGATGGTCTTGAGACCACTACTATATATAGCATTGTCTCGCCTTAGAATTTTGCTCGCTCAAGGATTCGAAGGAATTATCTTTCTAAGTGGGGATGGAAGGGTGGGTTTTGTGAGAATGTTTGGAGCCATCTCGAAGAACCTTTTTTACAAGGTAGCAACCTTCTGTTCTCTGAGTGGCTCCTCACATTCCCACAACTGGGAGAGTACCAAGCTGAAAAAAACAGGTGGTGGGAGGATTTTGGTCTATAAGAACAATCCATTTATTTATTTAGACAGAGATGCCCCCCAAATAATATAATATGGTCATTATTAAAGTAAGTCAAATAAAAAACAGAAATATGAGCAAGTGTACATTCGGTGGTGTTATTATTCCCACCCACCCCCCTTTGTTTTGTTTTACTGTTTAACAGTGTTCAGTACAGCGACACCTACTGCAATCTCCTCTGCAGTATTTAAATGGGGAGGGCATAATGCTTAGTGAAAGTGTGGGTTGAACTCCAAGTGGCAGCCTTACATATTGCAGATGGTGTCACACTGGAGAAAGTTGCTATGGAGGCACCCACTGCCCTAGTAATATGGGCTCTTCAATTCCCTGGTGCCTCTTTCCCCATAAATGTATAACAGGAAGTTATTAATCTCACTAACCATCTGGATATGGTCTGAGAAGAGACCTTTGTTCCTAAAGAACTCGAGGAATAAGAGACAAGAGATGCGCAGACTTGCAAAGAACTTTTGTCTTGTCTAAACAATGCAACAATACCCTCTTTACATCTAATGTATGAAATTTAGCCTCCTCAGAAGTATGAGGTGGTGGCATGAACACAGGGAATGAAATATTCTGTTGGAATTGAGACTTACAACACCACTTTAGGAATAAATTTTTGGTTTAAAGCCATCTTCATCCTGTCATGGAAAATCTGTAAATAGGGTGGGGAAATAATATGTGCTGCCAATTCACTAACCCTTTCTAGGGAAGTAATGGTGATCAGAAATACTGTTTTAAGGGTCAAATGGTATAGATCAGCTTGTTCCAGGGGTTCAAAGGGATGTCTGGTAAGAGCGTCTAATACCAAGTTCAAATCCCAACTTGAAATTGGTTTCTTTACTTGTGGGAAAGAATTACTAAGAACTTTTAGAAATTTTACAGAGTGGATGTGTAAAAACCGATTGCACCCCTAGCAACTGAAGTTGTTTTGACACAGCTGAAAGTTGTACCCTTATGGAAGAATGGGATAACCCACTCTTTGCCAATGATAGTAAGTATTGTAACACAATGTTTATATTAAAAGCATCTGCTGAAATAGATTGTTCTTTCAACCAATAATTGAATCTTAACCATTTGCTAATATAAGACCTCTTGGTTGATGGTTTTATGTCATTATCAATAATTTGCTGAACCTCTGGATGAAGTTTATCTGAAGACACTATGACTTAATCCTCCAAGCAACCAGGTGTAATCTGCTCAGATCCGGATGCCTCAAGGTTCTGTTGTTCTGTGTCAGGAGGTCGTATTGCACAGGAAGTATTATCCTGTCTACTCCTAACGCCTTGAGTTCTGTGTACCAGGTGTGTCTCAGCCAGTCTGGGGCTATTAAGATTAAATTGGCCCCTTCTATCAGGATTTTCTATGCCACCCTGAACAGGAGAGGAATTGGTGTAAATGCATAACCCAGATGTACTTTCCAATCCCTGTGAAAAGCATCCCACAGGGATTGAGGGTCATATCCTGCACGAGTGCAGAATGAGGAGCGCATCTCCAGGAGTTATAGATAGCAGGTCTCTGGACAAGATCAGAGCAGAAACTACACATCAATGCCTTAGAGACCATAACTATCTTAAGAACTCTAAAGGTGTTCAAGCAGGACTTGCAGAACCAAGTGGTACAGATCTCCTCAGACAATATGACTGTGGTGTTTTATGTGAACAAGCAGGGGGGAGGGGGGACTCACTCCACAGAATTGTGTAACCTGACATAGTCAGATTGGCACTGGGCCGTAGAGAATGGGATGACATTATAAGCTGTGCATGACGGTGGGGACAGAGAACATGAGAGCAGATGTTCTGAGCCGAATGAGGAAAGAACATCGTGACGAGTGGGAGCTATGCCCTCAAGTGCACCAGCAATTAGTTCACCGCTGGGGTGTCCCCACGATAGACCTGTTTGCCAGTTCAGTGAACACAAAATGTCCCCTATTCTGTCAAGGAAGTGTCGGTAGTTAGGATTTTGGTTGGCTTAGGTACCCTAAATTACATACCCTGAAGTACAAATTGCCTTCTGCACCATATTTTTAAGGAACTAAGTACAGCAGAAGTTACCATCAAGGATTTTTATCACTTTTAAAAGCAGGATTATAGTGATCCAAAAACCATAATTGCAAAGGCCTCATATGCAGTCTGGCAAAGGGAACTAGACTAGTTGTGGGGGCTGTGAGGCAGGTACTCTTTGATATGACAACTGGGTACATACACCTGCGTTTGATTTGGTAAATCAGTGATCTGATTTTTTTTTTTTTTATACTGGTCTAAGGGTGAAAATACTTTTCTCTTGAGTGGAATCGATTATTGCACTCAAATAGGATATTTTTTTAGTTGGAACCATAATAGACTTTTCTGTATTCACTGGCAGTCCCATATCTGTACGTGTATGAAGAGTTAATTGTAAGTTCTCCAAAAGTGTATCTGTGTCATTCCCTATCAATATCCAATCATCTAGAGAAGGAAATATGCACAAACCTTGTCTGGGCAAATTTGCTATTGCATAGGCCATCACCTTAGCGAATACCCGCGGTGCAGAGAAAAGCCCAAAAGGAAGAGAGCACTATTGAAAATGCTGATTCTCAAAAGTGAAACAAAAATACTTTCTATGGTCTGAATGCAACTTAATATGGAAACATCTTAAATTTCTCATACATTACATATTTGTTTAAGTTTCTCAAATTCCAGATGTCTGTGTCCCCCATCTTTTTATCTACTACAGAGTAGCGTGAATAAGACCCCTGGCCCCTCTTTTGGAGAGGCACCTGTTGAATAACGGACTTTGGGTAAAGGTCTGAAAGTTGTTAATTGAGAATGGAACAGTGCTTTTTCGAGAGAGAGCTATAGTAAACTCAACAAATTTTACTTCATAACCATATGCTATGATTTGTAACACCCACTTACCTGAGGTTATGTTACACCAGTTTGATAGATGTTGTAGCAACTTTGTACTCAAATTAACATGCCCCCCAGATCCTGCAACATTTAGACTAGAGGCTCTCTGTCATTGTCAGCACGCTTTGCTCTGTTAGGAACCATAGGTTGGACTTGCCTCTGCTGTCCTCTAGGTTTAAACGCCTGTTGCGTTTGTCGGGATCTGGCTGATGAAAAAGGATTAGATTGTAGGTAGTACTTCCTGGAGTACTGGAAGTATGAAGAAGGATGGTAAGACTTCGAGGATCTCTGGAAGATGGATTACTGGTTGTGCAGCTGCTGTTACTGCATGGGATTATGTTCTCTTTGTGTGATTTTCATCTTATAGGAGGTGGACCTGGAAAAAATTGAGAAGTCGAGGACTTTATCAGTGTCCTTGGAAAAGAGCCCCACCTCATTGAAAGGCATGTTCTCAATCTTGGCTCTGTAATGTACATCGAGCCTGGTTCCCTTGATCCATGAGTAATGTCTGGTCACTATGGTGTTTGCTACACTCCTTGCAGCAGCCTCAGAAGTATGCTTTGCCACTTTTAACTGACATTTTGTTGTCGGAAGCCCTTCACTGCTGAACTTCTGATTCTTTTTCTGGTCACCTGGAGGAAGGGAAGGCAGTACGGATTTAATTCAGTCCAGAGATGATACTGATAGGAAGCCATCCCTGCACTATAGTTGGAGGCTCTCATAATCATTGTTGAAGAAGAAAATGATTTACCATCTTTATCTGCAGGCAGAGTGTCCTGCGGTGCTCTATTGTACTTCTCCACTAATGCAGTCACTCTTAGGGAGTTTGGGACTGGGTGGCAAAACTACATGGCACCAGTCTTTGGCGGGAATAAGTAAAACAAGCTGTTACTCATGCTAACTGGTTGTATTATTATTATTATTATTATTATTAACAAACATTTATATAGCGCCAGCAATGTACCTGGCACTTTACAAAGTAATAAAATAGACACGGTCCCTGCCCCTAGGGCTTACAATCTGAGAGACAGGAGCTGGGGGAGAGACTTAGGAAGGGGAACAGAGGGA
>QEPC01006353.1:1595851-1702456 GCA_003113815.1 Sphenodon punctatus
CCCCCCCCCCCCCAAAAATCTCCCTCCCAAAAGGCCTGGCGAAACAGCCAGATCTTACATTGTCTCTGGAAAGAGGGGAGGTCTGAGGCTGGGCAGGCGTCCGTTGGGAGGGAATTCCACAGCCTAGGCGTAGCCACCGACAACGCCGTCCCCATTGTCGCCACCTGGGAAACTTAGAGTCGCGTGTCCCTGGGTCGAGTCGGGCGTTCCCGGCCGACAGCAGGTCCTGCACCACGACCCAGAGCATGAGGCGGTCCCGTAGGTAAGTGGGACCGAGGCTGTTTAGGGCTTTATAGGTCAGAACCAACACCTTGAATTAGGTCCAGAAGACAATGGGCAGCCAGTGCAGAGAACGGAGCACTGGTGTAACGTGCTTAGTGCTTACGATGACCCATCCCTGTTAGGACCGTTTTAAACTGTTAGTAGTGCTATGAAAAGATTGTGTTATACTTGATATTGACGGTACCCCACTTTTAGCTTTATATTGCAACCCACCTGTTAGTGTTATACTTAGTAGCGGTACCTGTATGTAATATGATTAAATGAAACTATTAGTAATAGATGTATTTTGTTAGATCAATTAAGTGTATGTTGCTTAAATTCAAATTCAATTTTATTATGTTGTTCCTTCTGGAATTGTATATGTAGTGTGTATCATATTGGCCCAGCCATCCAGCTTGTTGGCCTCGTGCTCAGCACTTTTTTGTTCCATATATCGGCCAACACCTCTCTTTTTTTTGGCTTTATAATGAAAAGCATGATGGGTACAAACCAGAAAACAGACTAGCCAGCTTAGGCCATGAGCCTCAGATCACAGTGATGAGGAAACGCTTCCTCATGGAAAAGGAGAAAGGCGGTTTGGAGAAGTTGAAGTAAAACAGGACAACAAAGTGCACAAGCATAAGATAATACCAGTAACACTCAGCAAACAATAGTTCTTGATGATGCAAGACAATGGGTATCAGGTAACAGCCTTGAGCGCACCAGGGTGTGTGAGGAAGACCCTAATCTCATCCTGAAGCACAGAAGATCCAGCCTCGCCCAGAGGGATGGGGCCTGGATATTCTGAAGAGATAAAGCTTGAGATGTGCATAAGAATGTGGTCAGCAGAAACCCACGAGATAACAATGTGAGACCCTGCACCAAGCATACCAGCATAATGCCTTCCCACCCAGAGGCCACCCGAACTCAGGAACAAGCATCGCAGTAACATTCTGCAGCCCAGAGGGCTATAAAAACAGAAGCTCAAACCATGGCAAAATGTCTTCAGCTAGCTTTGTAGTGAGCCACTGGGCTGTTGATTCTTATTTTCGCTCTCAAAAGATCCAGATACAAGGGGCACCTCTCCCCGGTATGGACCCCCAGGTCCCCACCTGTACCAACCTCTCCAAACTAATGCTCGCCACTGTGGTCTGCAGGACACGTAAGAAACATGTATTTTAATGTGTTGAGTAAGACAGGGCTAGATCTATCCAAGAACTGTGTTGATGGTATGTTATCTGTGTGGTTAAGAATAAAATAGTGTTGTACCCAATTAAACATTTGATTCGTGGTGTGGGGTGACTAAGATCCCGATTGGGAATTGTGCTTGGGAGGGAAACCAGGTAAATTCCTAACAGTAGTACTTCTGTTCCCTAGACCACAATCAGATTTTCTGACTGATATATATTGCACTGACTCCAACCCTCACGTCACTTATTCTGGAGTAGTCAACCGATGTAAATGAGGCTGCACTGGAGGAAATGGTTTGAGGGCTGTGACTCTGTTCTTTGTTGTTAAACACATGCGGTTTTCATACTTGTGTAAGTTTCAGATGTTCACCACATGAGAGGTTTTTGGCCCTTCTAACATTGTCAGCTCTCTTTTGGCTTTTAACATGCTTGCAATATATTATGTCCATTTGAAGACAAAAAAACTCCTTGGTTTTACTGCTGTTCTATTATGCAGGTGCTGTGGTTCATCCATGTCTCCTGCTGGAACTCCCCCCCCCTTCTTCTTCTGAAGTGTCCACAATGCAATACCACTTTCCATGCACGCTGAATTCCAAGTCATTAAACCTCTATCCTGTTTGTGGGGAGGGATCATAGACCTGGACTCTGCTGAGAGTGTGATGTCGTGGCTACATGACAGCATCTGAGGCGGCAGATCTGCCTCTTCCATACTTCTGCCATATTTAGGGATGCCTGGCAGTTGGGAGGGCAGAGTGAGCTGTGTGTCCATGCTGGGCTCTGGGCATGGAGTCGCTGCTCTTCCTCACCAGAGTGAAACTNTCGCCTCTGGGTCTTACTCTGTTCTTTTTGAAAACAAAAATCCAGGCTGGGCAGGGTGGGTGGGGGGTGTCCCCCCTTCCACCCGCGCAGCCTGGACTCGGGGAGGGCTTTTTTTAAAAAAACTTTTTGGCTGGGGCTTTAAGTTTTTTTACATTGCAGCCATTTTTAAATGGCTGCAATGTAAAAAAATCCGGTACCCCGGAATCCGGTATCGGGTCCGGATTACCGGGTCGAATCCGATAATGCTGGTACGCCCGTTACCGGCATTATCGGATACCGGATTCTACCGGTTTCCCACCCCTACTCGCCACTGTGGTCTGCAGGACACGTAAGAAACATGTATTTTAATGTGTTGAGTAAGACAGGGCTAGATCTATCCAAGAACTGTGTTGATGGTATGTTATCTGTGTGGTTAAGAATAAAATAGTGTTGTACCCAATTAAACATTTGATTCGTGGTGTGGGGTGACTAAGATCCCGATTGGGAATTGTGCTTGGGAGGGAAACCAGGTAAATTCCTAACAGTAGTACTTCTGTTCCCTAGACCACAATCAGATTTTCTGACTGATATATATTGCACTGACTCCAACCCTCACGTCACTTATTCTGGAGTAGTCAACCGATGTAAATGAGGCTGCACTGGAGGAAATGGTTTGAGGGCTGTGACTCTGTTCTTTGTTGTTAAACACATGCGGTTTTCATACTTGTGTAAGTTTCAGATGTTCACCACATGAGAGGTTTTTGGCCCTTCTAACATTGTCAGCTCTCTTTTGGCTTTTAACATGCTTGCAATATATTATGTCCATTTGAAGACAAAAAAACTCCTTGGTTTTACTGCTGTTCTATTATGCAGGTGCTGTGGTTCATCCATGTCTCCTGCTGGAACTCCCCCCCCCTTCTTCTTCTGAAGTGTCCACAATGCAATACCACTTTCCATGCACGCTGAATTCCAAGTCATTAAACCTCTATCCTGTTTGTGGGGAGGGATCATAGACCTGGACTCTGCTGAGAGTGTGATGTCGTGGCTACATGACAGCATCTGAGGCGGCAGATCTGCCTCTTCCATACTTCTGCCATATTTAGGGATGCCTGGCAGTTGGGAGGGCAGAGTGAGCTGTGTGTCCATGCTGGGCTCTGGGCATGGAGTCGCTGCTCTTCCTCACCAGAGTGAAACTGATGGGGGTGGGGTTCTACCTGGAGTGGTGTAGTGTCTTGTGCAGGATCGAGGCCTTTGTTGCAGTCACAGTACACAGTTGAATATAAACTGTTACACTGCCTAGTTGGGTTTTTTTTTTTTAAGTGGGCTAAGGGGAATTGATATTTATTTATAAATAAAAAGTAGCGTCAGAGAGAGACCTGTTTTTAAATTACATGAACTGAAGTAGAGAAGTTTTTGACACCAGCAGTTGTGAAATTTTGTGCAGAGGCAGAGAGTACATTTAATAGATTTACAATAAAGCATTAGTTTGAAACTTACTCTTATAGTACATTTCTAGAATACCAAACAGTAGGTAAAAATTAGGATTGAAATCAATCAGGATTCCATTGATGAATGTTCAGATTGGATTTTAAAAAACTGAATATTCATCTCTGTGGATTTTGAAATCATTTAGTTTGATCCTTGTGAACGTCCAAGTCAGAGTTCATTAAATAAACTCTCAAATGTTTAATGAATGTTTCCAAATTTGGAAATGCAGTTTTGCTGCTGTTTCCATTTAAAAAACCCCAACAACCTTTCATTTGCAAATTTATTTTTGTTTGTGACATAATAAAATTATTCAAGTATTCATTTTGGTGTGGATATTCCCTTTGGGTCTAGTATTAACTTCCAGCAATGATGTATCATGTCGAGAAGGAGGAGGCTTCCTCCTTAGCGCTTTGTTCTAATAAGGAGCAGTCCAGCCTTATGGAGGCTATACCACTTTGCAGATTGAAAAACCAGTTTCCCAAGCTATCTGCCTTTTCTCCAACTGGAAGAGTCCAGGAGATCTCTTTTTTAAAAAAAGATATAAGGCTATACCTCCCCATCAAGCCAAACCAAGCCAAGCACGTGCACATAAACCTCACATCTTTGTGAATGTTACGTCCCTTGTCTCTCCCTCTGTTCCCTTTCCTTCATCTCCTTCCTTTGTCTCTCAGATTGTAAGCCCTAGAACAGGGACCGTGTCTATTCCATTACTTTGTAAAGCACCAGGGGTACATTGCTGGCACTATATAAATGCTTGCTAATCATCATCACCATCACAGCCATCCATCATCAATGGATCACAGGAGTGATGCTGAAGTCATTGTAATGATGTGGAATGCTATATTTGTGAAATAAAACTCTTGGATGGTGTTTTATTCCCCAAGAAAGCTAATGGGAGGGAAATATGATGGGGTGAAAACTGTCCTTGGATAGAAGGGGTGGGTGATGATGTCGCTGGGGGAAAAGCAACATGGGTGAGATTAGTACAGGAGTGACTCAGAAGGGAGTTTTTACAAGGGGATATGATGGAGCAAAGGGTGAACAGGAAGAGAGAGCATTCCCACTGCATGGGGCAACTTGAAAGAAGGTAGCAAGCAACAAAGCTACACTAAGGGTAAAGCCACATGAGACAGGGTGGGCCTCTCCCTTTGGGCTAGTGGGGAGAGCAGGCCACACGATTTGCGCTGCTGTGAGGAAGCTCGGTGGACTGCTGTCATAAGTTTCATCACGCCACCAGGTGGGCTGAGAAGCCATCCACACGTGTATCTAGCTCCACTCCACCACCCCCACCATTCCCCAGCCCACCCAATATCCCGTCCCCAGCCATGACGTGGACACACGGTAATGGAGAATGTCACCTGCCGCTCCATGGTACCAGCGGACCCCACCTCAGGGTGGGGCTGCATGGACCCAGCCACACAGGAGGTGGCCTGTTATTCCACATTGAGCGACCCTGACCTGGGTTGGGCAACAACAGCATGTGATGTATCACCAGCCTTCTCCGGTGGATACGCTGCATAGCAGTTGGCTTCCTGCCCCGAGGTGGAGCTAGGCAAACCTCTGGCGACTGGCAGCCATACAATGTGCTGCATTGTGGGGTAAGGTTGCCCAATGTGGGGTAAAGCTACCCAAAGTTGGATACCGTCTTGTGTGGCCTTGCCCTAAGAGGAGAGCTCTCTAGGAGGAGGAGTCATGGACAACTAGCTACCTTTGAGTGTCTGGGGGGCTCTGCTTAGTTATGTACAAAAATACAACAAGCAGATACTGTACAAAATTAGCTGACACCTTTATTATGAAGTTAGTGATTACTGAGATTAAACAGGTTGTCTGGTTCAGCTCTCTTCTGTTTTCAGCTAGTTTTTACTATGAGATAAATTTACAAGATCAACATGTCATCAGCAAAGTATTTTAGAACTTTTATTTCATTTATTTTAGAACTCAATTGTCCATGTCCACACCCTTCTGTATTCCTGAAGTTCAGGGACCTTAAGAATTCATTTGCACTTACTCAATTCTTAAAAGTTTTAATATATTTTTTCTTGACTATTACACAAAAACTGACAATGTTTTTCAAGTTAGTTTTGGCTTGTTTCTAGATCTGCAGTTGCACATTTTGTAATTCTTAATTTTTTTATAAGGTCGTCTTGTAACTACAGTAAGCAATTCTGTGATAAACTTGAGTGTTCTTGTTTTCCTCTTTAACTCCTTTAGAAACTTGAATTGGAAATGCATCTTGCCAAAATATTTTCTACATCTTGACTGGCTCATACACCTGCTTTGATGAAGGCTTATTTGTGAGGTTAGGGCTATTGGCAGTAAGTCTTAGTCTGGTTTTTTTTCTTCTTTTTCTTTTTCTTTCATACTAGTATACTTTTGTAGGATCTTTCATCTGTCTTGGTGTTCAAACATTTATGCCATAAATCACAACCAAGAGCCAAGGCATAATACGTATTGTTGCCACTTTACAGATGGGTATGCTAAGACAAGACAGCTTGATAAACAGCTGGACAAGGGCATATAGCAATTGGGCTGCAAATAAAGCAGAGGAATCCTGATTCCTTGATGGTCTTGCCTAACTATGTTTGCATAACTTCCATTAAATTAGGAAAATATAACAGCTAAAGGTCTATTTGGAGGCGCACAAGAACCTACAGAACAGGTGCATGGACTTTAAAACTGATATAAGAAGTCTAGCAATGAAACAAATTTTTGATATTGAAAATTTGAAAACACTCCATCAGATATTTCAGAAATCTTTCTCTCAAAATCATTGTAACACTTCTGTTTCAAATCCAAATGTCTGTGGTATGGTATTCCTGTCAGGCAGAAGCACAAGTTCAATTTTAATGAATGTTTTAAAATGTTTCTGAACTTGCCCAGCATATGTTTACTAGTGATATTGTTTCCTTTTCTTGCAGGTGTCAGATTTTACTTTGCTCCATCAGACCAGCTTGGTTTGAATCATCCTCTGAGATGAACAACATGATCCCAAATAGAAGCAATCTCTCCTCCTTCCAGAGCCATGGGCCAGGTAGGAAACACAAATCACATCTTCTGTGACTTTATTGGTACATAATTGAAGGCAACTGCTACTATTACTATTTTTGCTACTGTCACTTTAATAGTCCTGTAGTCATCTGCTGCCACTATGGCCCTTTTCACACAGACACTCTAACATGGATAAAATGGGTGTTATATTTTATTATACATGTTGCAGGGTACCCATAAAGCACACCTGCAGCCCTGCAACATGTATAATAAAATGTAACACCCATTTTATCCGTGTTAGAGTGTTTGTGTGAAAAGGGCCTATGTAACTTTTCTCAGATTGTAAGCCCTAGGGGCAGGGACCGTGTCTATTTTATTACTTTGTAAAGTGCCAGGTACACTGCTGGCGCTATATAAATGTTTGTTAATAATAAAATAATAATAACTTATTTTACTAATTAATTGAGCCTAGTGCTGTGACATGGGTGCACCACACTCAAAAACTAGTCTTGGTTTATGCCTGCTTACAACGTACAACCAGAGCCTACAGTTAACCACCTAATTAAAGCAAGAAGGCAAGTTGGAATGCACAGGAATACAAGGGTTCATTATTGCTCTAGCCAGTAAATACTTGGCCAAAAAGATAAGCCGTACCCAGTAACCTTCAGCCAATTAAAACTCTGGGTGACCTCCAGAAGGACTGAGTTCTGCACACCCAACTGAGAACCCCCTGCCTGCATAGAGTGCGCCAAGAAAAGTCTCTCAGCAGTACTAGGAGAGTCTTATCTCAAAAATCTTAGCCCCTGCTTCAGGAGAAAAAGCCTTGATACAACATAGAAGCTGTGGCACATATTGAAGACTCATTGGAATAAATGAGATTTAAATATGCTTTGTGTTAACCTAAGCACATTAAGGTAAGGAAATACGGTAAAGCAAGGAAAAGATGCATTCAAGCAACTACACAGAACTCTTACCTCTGTTTACCTATTCTTCTCATTCAGATTAGAAGTAGACTCATTGCTTCATTGCTCTGGTAGGCAAGTCTGGTCTACCTTGTAATATGGCCAAGGAACACAGGGCCCCATGTATTTTCCATTTCCCCCTTGGTAGCAGTGTTGGAAAGGAGTAATACAATGTGTCCTGCATGTTTGACAGAATATTAAATATGCTGAAGAGTAATTATAAAACTCCATTTCCAACTTTAAAAGTGTTGGAAAGTTTTCAAGTTACATTGTTGAATGTATGCATTTTGTGGGAGTCAGTAGAAGTGACGCAAAAAATAAAGAACTGCTTGAACAGAAATTACTCTTTGCTGGTTGCATCATGGTTTACATGGGATAAGAGAGTAACTGAAGGGTGTCTGAGAGAGAGAGTTAGAAATGGAATATCGAACGTTAACATTGAAACAATTCAACGAAAGAAGTGAGTGTACGGAATCAACTTGTGATGTTTCAGGGTACACAGCAGAAATGCTCCCTGTTGTTTTGACCTGAAAAACAATCACACCAGAAGTTCTAAATCTTTCACCAATGGTTTTGTTTTGTTCTGCCAGAGAAAGTGAGATGTTGCACACAGAAATCTCTTCTTGTTGTTTTTTTACAAATTTGATCACCACCACAAAACCTATACAAACTTAGTTTAAATAAACTTTAATGTAAAATTCCACATTGAAAGGAACTGTCTGATTTAAAGTACTGATATTGACACAGGAAGCCTTTCTTGCCAAATCAAGACCAGATTGTTAGTGACTAATAATCTATGAAATATATTCATAGTGTCAATCCAGTACTATTGAGTTGTGGTGTTCTGGTGACCGTAGACTGCAAGGCCCTTTCGGCTTTTGCGACAAATGGAAGGGTGCGTTGTGGTGGACTGCAGTGCTAATACATTCGGGTTTGCATTTAAAACTGTAGATAGTGATTTCAGCTATTAGAACAGATTGCACTGTGTGCATGTGGAACTGGAAGGATGGAATAATTCTTCCCAACTTGTAATATTTTCCATGTGTTTCTCTTCGTTAATGCATATTAATAGGCTGCCCGGTAACATTATCAGAGAAAGTGCCTTTTGCTCTCTTGTTTTATGCCTGAACTACTGGGAGTTTTTCCAGTTTAAAACACCATCATATTTTTAATACTGTGGTGATAACAATTAGCTTTGCAAAATGAACGCTCCACAATTTTGCCCTAAGCTGGGAAAGGCTTTTCCCTCAGCCAATAACGAAGGATCTTGGAAAAGGCATTTTATCTTTAACAAAAGTTTGTGTAAACAGAACAACAGATGGTGCCTGGCTTTTGGTCTTATGGGTGAAGAAGATTTCAGAACCGAGGGCCTCACGAATACCCTGAAATAATAATTAATTTAATTCATTTTTTTATTAATCTTTATTTTTATATAGTGCCCCCCTGCTATGGCACCTGGAGCGCTTTATATATAAAAACACAAAGTTTAATCCTCACAACAACCCTAGGTTAGGCTGAGATAATGTGACTGTCCCAAGGTCAGCCAGTGAGTTCCTGGCTTAGGCGAGACTTGAACTGGGGTTTCCCCCCCCCTTCCCCCCACAACCTCCCGGTCCAAGTACTAGATGTAATCTGCTAGATGTTCAAATTGAGTGATCTTTAGTGAGGGTGCATCCACTATGTGGCTCTTACAGAGTGGATGGCTGAGAGCAGAGGCAGTTCCTCAAGCTGCTAGCAACTAAACCAGGTACTATTTCATATTTATTTATTTATTTTATTTTAAAAATCATTTAATGCCCTGTCCCTCCTGCTCCAAGCAGCTCGGGGTGGCTTACAATATTAAAACATATAAAATCAATAAAACCATAAAATACAAATAAAAGGGAAGACACAACGCCCCGATATTGAGGCTTCCCAAATGTGTCTTTAAAAAGACAGCGCGAGCTGCAATTCCTATGGCAGACGGCTACTTCTGGTGTGTCTAAATGCACCCCGCCGCTCGTGTAAAAGTGGCCTGGGTGCTTTGGTCAATGCTACACAGGATGCCTGTGGGAGAGCAGGGAATTAACCACAGGCCCCTCAGTTTCTGGGCTAACATGCTTAACTGTTGTATATAAAATGCTTATCTATCTCACCACAATCCTGTGAGGTAGGCCATCAGTATCCTCACTGTACTGACAGGGAACTGAGGGTAAGAGACAGTGCCCAAAGCCATGAAGTAGTTTGTGGCTAAGGCACTATTTGAACAGTATTTGAACCTGACAGTAGTTTCCCAGGTCCAAGACCTTATCCATTAGGCTACACTGGCTCAATCCTTTCTTCTCAAGTGGAGTTCATTTATTGACTTAGCCCACCTTGGACTCCAATACAGATTTCTGAGCAAAACTGAGATTTTGTAAATCAGCTGAGGCCTTATTTCAAGCTTTCCCAGGTTCTATACTTTTCCTACAACAATTTATGCCATCTTGAACAGAAGCTGAATTGGAGTTGCATTCCTCTCACTGCCTTATTTACTAGAAATGCCGCTTTTAGTTGAGGAAACTCTGGGCTTTCATGCTTGAACTTAAGTCCTGGCAGGGGGGTAACAAATAAAATGGCTTTTGAACTGTTATTTTACTTTAAATGTATTTAGTTTGCAGTTCTCAGTAACATTGTCGTCTTTGTGATCTTAAGACAGCTTTCTGTTTTTTATATTAAGGAATTAGTCCTCTTTTAATGAGGGCAAAGATGGCTAATTTAATATTTCTTTGCATCTTTAAGCTCTCATTTGAAGACTGTAGCTTAGTGTTTGCCTTAGTGCTTTTCCCTTCTTAAATGGTTTACATATAAACCAAGCCTTGGCAACCCTGTTTTTAAAAAGTACAGCCAAGGTACATGGGGCTTGAGACAAAATGGAAAGTTCATGGAATGTGTGAGTGTAAAATAACTGGGATCTGAATTCAGGATTTCATGGCCCACAGTTCTGAGTGCACATCTCTCTTAAAGCTCTTTGTTAGGGCAAAGTAAAAGTACTGTGGTCTAAAGGATAGGGCACCAGATAGAGTATTGAGGCCCCTAGCTGTTTTTTTCTCGGTTCTGAACTGATTCTTAGTATAAGTTGTCTTAGATAGAGAGGTTAGGTTACTTTGTTTCTTGGATTCCTTTCCTCTAAGATGGATTTGAGAGACCTTGCTCACTTTTGTAAAATGCTTTGATACGTACATACAGGTATGAGTAGGATCATTAATATGGCACAAAAGTGCCATTTTACAGATTGTTTTGTAGGCTAAAATGAATAAGCATTTTAAGCTCATTTCAGGTTAAAACGCAAGTTATTCATTTGCTAAAACCCCAACTTTTCTTTCTCGTCTACAGATTCCAACAGGATTATGGCAGAGTACAGCCACATGCAAAACCAGCTGGAATTACAAAATACTAGTGTAGGGAAAGGTTCTGTGGCCAATTCTCTTGAAAATGATCTCCAGGACATAATGGATAGCCTCAACCAGAAAAAATATTCATCAAGTCTTAAATTCAAAACAAATGGCGACTACTCTGGTTCGTATTTAACCCTGTCACAACCTGTGCCATCTAAACCTAGCCCTGCATCCAGTGTTAAAAGCATGCACTCTGCTACCAAAATTCAGGGAGGTAAACCATTCTTTTGTGAGAGTTCTTATCTTTCAGACAAAAATGTCTCTGCAAAGCATATGGGCTCTATTTTGGGAACTTCATCCTTAAGTGGGTACAGCCTGGGAAGGACAGACTTTGATATACATGCCAACAGAGAAAATGAAAAACACTTTGGACGTTTCGATAAGTTTCACTATTCAAAATATGCTCAAAAAAATAAATCTCATGACAATGTCTACTTTCCAGGGCTGCTGGATGGGAGGAAAAACTCAGGCTCTCTGCTTGCAATGTGGAATGGAAGCTCAGGGAGTGAAATGTTTTTTTCACCAGTTAGCGGTTCAGGAGCAGCAAGTATGCCTTCTAGCCCAAAGCAAAGCAGGAGGATGAATATTCAAGACAGCCTAGCACTTCATCCAAGTCCAATTAGACATAAGGAGATGATGACGGAGACCCTGGGTACTAGAACTAGGAAGTATTCTGGTGGTTCACTGAGTAATATGGGAGTTTACAGTCGTTCGCTGCCTAGGCTGTATAAATCAACAGAAAGCCAACTCATCCCATTAAGTTTACCCCCAAGAAGCTCTCTTGGGAATTCCAAAAGGAAAAAAGCTGTAGAAAAAGATCTAACTCAAAGCGTATTAGATGCTGATAATTACCTTAATTTTTCTTCTTGTAGATCAGGGGTTTCATCATATACAAATTTTGCATCTGATAATAATTCCTATGTTAACTCAACTCTCAGTGTCCCACCAAGCCCTCGGATAGCTAGAAAAATGCTTTTAGCCCCTTCCACATGTGTTTCTGATGATTTTGATAGACTTGGACTCTCAGGGACAAGCCCCAGCAACTCTCTTTCTCCTGTGGATACTGACAGAACATTCTCTGTCAGAAGAAACATTTCCAGTAGTTCCATGGAGTTTGATGAAACAGATTTGGAAAGCTTCAGACAGACATCTTCCTTACGGGAGAGAAAGAACAGTATTAGCTCAATTTCTGGAAGAGATGACCTAATGGACTATCACAGAAGACAGAGGGAAGAAAGGCTTAGAGAGCAGGAGATGGAACGATTGGTAATTTTCCTTTTTCCAATAATTTTTACCAGTATTTACTGTCTCCATAACTAACTTTCCAAGTGAAACTACTAAGCTTTACCATTATGTAAAACATCTGCTGCTGTGTTTTGAAATTCAAATGCATGACCTTGAACACTGATCATATGTTGTTTACTATGTCAGTCTCTAAAGTTAATGGTTATATAGTACGCTGCCTTAAAATCTTGGATGGTGAGCAGAAACCATCTGCAAAATGTAGGAAACCAATAGAAATTATGGTCATTTGTCCTGTGGGTTCTGCCAAAATGTCTGCATTTATAAAATCCACAAATTGCATTTCAGAGATGCAACATTCTTCACCCCCACCAAAGGCTACTGGTACTCTTTTGTGGTAACTGCACAAATATAAGCTGTTTAGCATTGTACTGTAATATTCATTTTGCTGAAGGAATCAAATAGGAAAATTCTTTGACATATCATTTTCAGTGAATGCAATTTTCCTTGTTTGGTTTGAAGTTCTGCTTTTCAGTATTTTTCAACAAAGTGTTGGGTTCTATGATTTATTGCTTTTTCTAGCAATCAGAAATGTGTGTGAAGATAAATAATTTACCCTTCTTCATTTTACAGTTCAGTCTGATTAGAATGCAGTATTTGGTAGTCATGCCTCATGCTGCATTTTCACTGAATTTGCATTATAATGAGGATACTTAAACCTTGCACCTTTTGGATGCACTTAATGGTCATACTGTTGATTTAATTAGAAAACCAAAGTACACTAATTTTGATGAAACACATTGGAAACAATGCATCACACCACGTTAAAACCAAATTTGCTCTATAACAGTGCATGTTATAATGAAGTTATCTGTATCAGTACTGATCAAAGAAGAAGAATTAATAAAATTTAATCCTTTAAGAAAATGACACATGCAAGGATAATGAAAGGGAAAAAAAGTATTGCAAAAAGTTTGGAATTTTTCACCGACAGCTTCAGGAATGATGTAAGATTTTGTCTAAACATAGAAGTATAACTCTTGTAATTAAGTTTTTTAACTGACAGCATTATTCATTTAAATTTTTTAAAGGTAATCTTTAAAAAAACCTGATGCATACCCCTTACGTGGATGCCTAAATTGGTTTGTGTGCTTTATATCAATTTCATAGAAATCTAATGCTTACTGACTTAAGTCAAATCAATAAAACACTTTTAAATTGATCTGTAAATATGTTGAAGTATCTTCAACTTGACACAAATTAATAGGGAAGTGCAAACGCAGTTCGGATGTTCGGAGTTCGGGCCGAACTTGGCCTGTTCGGACGACCGAACCAAACGTTGGACCAGTTCGGAAAAGTTTGGATGAGTTCAGGGGCGGGAAAAACGTGGCTGGAAGGGGGAGACAGCTGAGGAGCAGACTTTTTGGCACCAGGGGTGGAGACCAGAGGTGGTTTCAGGGCCATATGATACCGATACCGGAAAAAAAAATGACTTCGGTATCGGTATCAATAGCACTATTTTTGGATGTTCAGCCGAACCAAACTCCACCGAACCGAACCCGAACTCGGGTTTCGAACCGAACGTCTGAACCGCGTTCTGTTCATACATCTCTACAAATTAAGTGGATGGAGATCAAGGCTCCTATTTTATGAAAGTGTGGACTAGTTTAGGGGAAGCATTCATTAAAATCCAGCCCCATCTTTTCACCACTATGTATCTGGCCTTTTTAATGAGGAAAGGAAGTACAGAAAGGTGAATAGTGTATGGACATAATCCTCATTTGTCCAGGTGTGCAAGGGGGTTGTGTACTTGTAAGTTGTGCACCAGAGTGCTGTGATAGATTCAAGTGGGCACCTCTCACTCGTGCTTGCAGTGTCAACTCTGAGTGCAGCACAACCCCTCTGCCTGGTCAGTCCTTAAGTGTGATCTGACCACTCACAAGTATACTCAAGAGACATTCTGCATTCCCAGATTACAGGCATTAACTCAATGACTGTGGTTATGCTATGAAATGAAGATTTGGAGCCCACTTTAGTCTGCCATGTCACTTTGGCACATAACTAATGTGCACAACTCCCTTGACCACATGAGGACTGAGCAAATGAGGATTGTGTCTAGTCTCTTAATCTTTGTCTTGAGCTTTAAAACAATTTCCCATTGAGAACTTAAATTTGGGCTGAAATATTGACAAACATTGGTATCTGAAATTCAGAATTGCTGTTTGCGTATTTGGGACTGTTCATAAAATGCGTCGTGCATCAAGAGAAAAGGTGGTCTTAGCAAAGTTGTGTTTACTTCTTCAGCAGAATAATTTAGTATGTAGTTGTTAGCTATGCTAGGGGCCCGTCCCCAAGAACAGATGTAACAATTCAATGTAATTAAATCAATGTACCTACTTTATTTCTGTACCAATCTCACTGCAGCTTTAAAAGAAGTAGTTTATCCTCAGTTTCTCTCTAACAGGTATGGCACAACATAGCCACCCAAACACTGAAAGTTCACAATACAGTTACCTTGAAGTAAAAAAGCAAAGGAGAAAAAGAATTCCTAATATTTCAGGAGCGTATACTTCTCTCTCTGCTCCTGAATAACTTTTGTTTAGTTTTCTTGACGTGTGAATGGTTCGGGAGTAAAAGTGATTTTAAGGCTTAACTATATTGAAGCGTGATATTACTTTCTGGGCAGCCCTTCTGGCCATCTCTGTTCAGAGTCTAAATCTATAAACTAATCTCTCAAATTTAACTAGCCAGATTGTCTGAGTTGTCTGCAACATTCACTTAAGCTGATAAGAATAGGGTGGTCAGATATGCAAATTTTAGAGAACACATGAAAAATACAGGTTGCAGGGCTGCATTTGAGCCAATGTTGCCCCTGTATTTTTCATGTCTTCTTTGCATATCTGGCCACCCTAAATGAGAACTAATGGAGTTTGATGGAAATAGTTTAAAAATTCAGTGTTTCAACAGAAAGGGGAAGGCTTGTGACAAAAATGTCATAGTTAGTGTGTGTTTGCTTTACGAACTCTGTTCAGGTCTTCCGTGCTTTCAGTCACCAGGCTATCTATTTTGATGCTGGACGATCTTTGAAAGCTTTAGCCTAGCTGCTCTAAGAGTTCCCAGAGTACTCTTACCGTTGGAAACATTTCCAATACATGCTGCAATTGGGGCTTCCACTGTAAACGGTGCTGCCAACATGAGAAGAGGGCAGTATTTAGAAATTCAGGGGAAACCTAATGGACTGGATATGGCTCTTAAAGGAGCCTTTTTTGAGGCCCTTTTCATGAGAGACGCCCCCATGCAACACACACGTGGGGGAGTCCTGTGTGACCACCATGGCAGGTGTGTGTGTGCGCACGCACTCCTGCACACCACCTGTTGCCCACGCATGGACACATTGGCCAAAACTGATGATTCCATGCGTGGATATGGGTGTGTCAGCTGCCCACGCGCCGCACACCCACCGCAGCCCTTTGGAAAAGGGCCTGAGTTGAGGGAATAACTTGCAGTTAGTAAAGCATGAGCCTAAAGAGAAATGACTATTTCCCCCCCCTTTATTTAGGATTTTTCTCTCCAGTCAATACTGCTTTTTTAGTCTTGACTTTATAAAGGCAGATTTAGCCTAATGATTTCTCAATGTGTTAAATGCTAGAGAGATTGCATGTTTTAGTGTTTTATAACTTAAACTTGAAACGATATCCTCTCTTGACTTAGTCTTCTGTTTTTAGCATCCTGCAAGTGCAACTCTTAGTTGTTGTTTTAGTAAGAGTTGGGATTCAGGACCGTCTGTCCCTGAAGCAATGTGAGAACTTAAATAGCCAAAATATCTGGCTAGAAGGAAGCGTGTGTTTGTAAAACAACCCCGTCTTTATGTTCCGTGCTATTAGTCAGGGCTCTTTCCATTCTTAGTCTCATTTTACAAAAGGTCTGAGCCTCCTGCTGCTTTGTCACTGCTGTCCTTTGAATTGTCTTCTTAGTGATTTAGCACACTTAGCTAAAGTTCAGGAAAGCTGCTAGTTTATAAATTCACTGTTTTCCTGCTTGGAAGGGATAGAACAAGATTAAATTTCCCAGGTTACTAGAGCATGTTTCCTATGAATAAGTAACCACTTACCCAAAAGGTTCATAGCACTTAAAAGTCTGAGTTAATGATTTGAGAAGGCAGTTAATTTTTGTCCTGATATTTGTCTTTTCAGTACTTTTTTTCACTAAGAGAAGTCGGAATTAATGTCTTCGCAGAGTTGAAACGAAGGCAGACGCTGTCTTTCAATTAGTTGAGCTCCAGATTTGTCTTTGTTCTCTGCCTTGCCCTATGTCTGTTTGTTTTTTAGCAAAGCTTACTGTTAAAATATTTTCCTGCTGCTGAGATGAGGAGACAGTGGTTCAGAAGATATCTTTTATTTGTCCAACTTCCATTGGCAAGTGTATACAAGCTTTTGAAATTACAGAAAGCTCTCTTTTGGATTTCTAAAACTCAGAACTGCAGATGGAGCAATGCATATGCTAGGCTATATGTGACAGCAGTCACTTAGAAGGTGGCTGTTAGGAGAAAAAGGTCATTAGCAATTCAAATTAATTAAAAATTTGAATGTTAGGATGCAGTAGCAGTTTCCCCTTCGTTGCAGTTAAATGATTTGAATGAGGAAGGGCGGGGTGTGTTGGTTCCGAGGCCAGGTTTCTTACCAGAATTTGTGCGTTTTTCTGGCCATGTCTGGTGGGGAGACACTGCTGAAGACGCACAATTCCTAGTAGAGGTAATATAGGATCAGTGGACTTTCCATCTTATGATGGGTGGATAGGGTAGCCCTGTCAGGATATAGGTATGCCAGCGGCCACCAGAATAAACACTGGTGCAACTTTCTAGCATCAGATACTGTGTCTTTATCATGGCAGTTCATGAATATGTTAAGAAAGGGTTATTAGACCATTCGTATTCATAAAGCCGATGTGCTTGAAAGGGATGAATGTTGTATCCCCATGGTACTAGATAATTGCATTCAAATATGGTCAGTCAGCTGAACCAAGGTAAAGGAGGTGGCGATACAGGTGCACAAATGAATGGAGGCGGGGGCTTGATATAGCAGAGGATATGGATCCCTGGGAGAGTTGGTGATACAACAGGCCTTTGCCCCACAGACATGCATAGAACAGAGGCAATCTCAGGCTCTATCTGCCAGGGACCTAGTAAAGCTTGGAAGTCTCTGTGTAAGTGTGGAGCTCCTGGATCAGCTGGAAGAGGTGCATGGCATCTCACCTCTGGCACGCTAACTTCTTAAAGCAACAGAAGTTGTCTAGAGCAACAATCAAGGGAACTAGCTGCTTAATCTGTAGCGCTGAGGCTATGCCCAGCCATAATCTGGCCTATCTACTCAGTGCAATGCAGCTCCCTTCCACCTAGGTCAGTAATTACCAAATATCCTGTGTAATCTCATTTTAAGACCAGGGTGTGAGGGGGTGTCATCCTTGCCTGTTAAAAAAAATGAGAACTTTGTCACTGATTTTGATGAGTTCAGAATTGCAGCTTCAAATACATTCCCTTTGTGTATTTCAGCAAGAAATATAGCACAAGAAAAACAATGCAAAATGTATCAAACAACAGTCAGACATGGGACCTCACTTGTGGTCCAGGCTGATAGTTTGGGAACCTCTGGCCTAGGTGCACTTCCCTTCAACTCAAACCCTGGGATAATCTTCTGCCGTGTGGAATGGGTCACGCATTCTTCACAGAAAATTCAGGACAATTCAGTCAGGGAATAGCTAATTTCAATCTTTCATTTGGCATCACCTACTACTTACCCATGTGAGAAATAAATGTATTTAATAAATATTATTAACATTGCCTTATACTGATTTAAGGCAGTATGCAATTTTACCACTAGATGATGCTAGATATTTAGAAATTACCACGTTGAGTGAGACAAACATAAACCCAACCATATGAAGGAGGCTGCACAGTACAACGTGCTGCTTTTGTTGTTGTTATGAAAGCCAGGAATAAATTTATGGGAGACTTGAATTTTAAAAGAGCAATTGATTCAGCTACAGAATGAAAGCTGAGAATGTTTAATGGGATTTTATTTATTTCACAGTTTGCTGAGAATGTTTAATGGGATTTATTTCTTTCACAGTTTGCTAATCAGGTTTGCATAGTAGTTCATTCTTTTACTAGGAAACAAGGCATATTTAGATTGAAGACCTTCTAGCACACAGTCCTAATAGCTAGGTGTGATTTAAAAGGAACTGGAAACGTGCTGAGTTTTAAAAAGCAGTACCAAAGATTGTCACAGATCTTCTGTTAAAATAATTTTTAAAATGAATGAAAGATGTATAGCTAAATCTGCCCTGCCTTGAAAATCTCCACTATAGACTAAAATTTCAATGCTGCTTTGATTTGCATAGCTCCTTTCATCTCTGCATAGCTCCTTTTATCTCAAAGCATGTTAAAAGCACACACTATATGAGCCTTGCAAGCACTCCTGTGAGGGAGCTGATGGCTATGTTGTTACCTTTATGACTAGTATTGCATTAGTGTTTCGTTTTTATCTAATATTTTCATAACCAGTAAAATAAACCATACCTAGGGTGTCTGGCCCTAACTTGCTTCGTCAGAGGCCCATTAACCTACCAGCTAGAGTTATACCGGGAGGTAGACCAGCTAGAGTTATAGCTAGCTAGAATATATGGAGCTATGGGGTTCTGAAATAAAGGACATCTGGCAACCCTGTTTCTGACCCAACGAGTTGAGTTGTCCCACAATAAGGATGTACGTTTTGGGCTTCGGCCATCATTTAAAGCACCGGCACTTGCTTCAGTACAAGTACTGAAGATGGTGCTCCCCCAAATTGATGATAGGTAGGGGAGGGTGGCTCAGATTCATATCAGTACAAGTTGTCTGAATTTAGATGATCCGTATTGATAAGAATCAGTACGGACCTACTGGAGGATATGAACCAAAGGTTCGTATCCTTCAGCGGGGATCTATCAAAGCTCCTTGAAGCGGTGTTGACGCTGCTTCACGGAGCTTATGCATGCCAAATCCATCCTGCCCCCAGCTCTGCCTCCACCGGCCTTCTGCCTGCCTGCCTGACTCATTGCCTGCCCCACCCTCCTGAGGGTAGGCTGGGGTGTGCGATGGGCTGGGCAGGCAAGGGTCCGGGGGAGGTGAGTGCCAGGCAGGGCCACGTGGGAGGCAGAGCTGGGTGCAGAGGGGCCACACGGGTGGGGAGAGCGGGGGTAGTTGCTTTACTTGCCTTTTTTCCTGTAGGCTCCAGAGTCCAAATCGGTGACCCGTGGCACCTGGCACAGCCTTCTCAGGGCCACGCTGTGAAGAAATACCATAGAAAATCACTGCACAAGGACAAAATGGCCGACATGGCCGTTCTGCGTATGTGTGGCCGTTTTTCAAAATGGCATCAGCAGCATCAGTACCATTTTATAAAATAGCAGCCAATCTATGCATGCTCAGCCAGCAGCCAGGCATGCACAGACCAACTGCCATTTTCCAAAACTGTGCCAACGCTGCTCTCCCCACCCCGGTGTGGCTCCTCTGCACCCAGCTCTGCCTCACACATGGCTCTGCCTGGCACTCATCTCCCCCGGACTCTTGCCTGCCCAGCCCATCGTTCGCCCCAGCCTACCCTCAGGAGGGTGGGGCAGGCAATGGGCCAGGCAGGCAGAAGTCTGGTGGAGGTGTGCACTGGGCAGTAGTCCAGGGGAGGCAGAGCTGGGGGCAGGATGGATTTGGCATGCATAAGTTCCGTGAAGCAGCGCCAACGCTGCTGGCACCGTTTTGGAAAATGGCCGTGCATGTGCAGAACAGCAGTGGTGGCCATTTTTCTGCATGGACAGTGATTTCCTATGGTATTCCCAGTACAGCCCTGAGAAGGCCACGCTGGGTGCTGCAGGCTGCTGTATCAGAGTCTGCAGCCTACAGAAAGGTAAGTAAAGCAACTATACCCACTTTCTATGCCCTCTCGTCCGTTCAGTCGGACGTTGGGATGATCCCTGCCATGGACACTAGGAGGCAGCAAACCGATCTTCGACTGGGCATGCGCAGGGGATCTCCCTCACATTCCCCAGTCGAAAGTCTGCCTCAGAACAGAAAGGAGTGTAGCAGGGTGCTCCGCACCCACCGGCGACTTTCCGGCCCCCCTTCCCCCCTAAGGGGGGGGGGCCTCTTCCGTTGTTTTTTTAGGTAAGCGGGGGCACTGGCCCCGCAGGGATACCAATAGCGCTGTGTGCGCTGGAGCCGCGGTAAGCGGCAGCCTCCTCCTTTCCCCGTTCCCGGCTTGATGCACGGGACGGGGCTTCACTAAGTCGGGGGTGAGGCCCACTGGGTACCCCCCCGCACGGGCCCGCAGAACCATGGCGGCGGCGCCGGGGACCGCCGGTGCGGTACCCCACCCGCTACGAGGCAGGCCCCGCGGGCAACTCAGGGAGCGAAATCGAAACTGCGCGCTCTGCAGCCCCGCCAGCACAGCCCGCCGAAACTACGGCCCGCCCCGCCGCAGCCGGCTCAGTCCCGGACTGCTGGCAATACGGGGCCCAATTCTGCAGGGTGAGGAGGCTCTGGAATTGGGGGAGGTAGCCTCAGCTGCCTCCCCACAAGTAAGTGGGGACCAGGCGCTGGATTTCCACCGCAAGCAACAGGGTGCGGGAGAGCGCGCCAGGGAGCTCAGGGCTCAGCCCTGATACAAATCTATTGAGGGTGTAAAATCCCTATAGCGTTCCCCAAACCTCCCTCGGGGAGATTAAAATTTTTTTCTAAGCCTCCTTCAGGGCTCTTCCGAGGCCACTGACAGGCGGGGCGTCGCTACCCACTTCCCCCTGGAATTTGTCCTCATAGGAGCTCCTGGGCCCCTCCTCCAAGGGGACCCGGCTGGGCTCCCTCCTAAGCGCGGAAGGCGCGACCCCCCCTCCGTGCGGGCTCTGAGTCAGTCCCTTCCTAGTAAGCGCTCTAACTGGCACGGTGCCCCCTACCAGGGTCGTCACCCATGCTGAGCAAGGGGCTGCCAACCAGCCCCCCGGGAGAGGGCTACGGTGGTGCTGCGGAGCTACTGGCTGCTCCAGAACCTTAAGGGTTCAAGAACTGGGCCCCCGTAGGTTACAACGGCGAGGCTGGAGGGAGAGGACACCCTCCTCCAGGGACACCGGGAAGCAGATGGACAACTTCCCCTGGTATAGGGCCCCTGGTCTGTCCAGGAGCAGGGGTGTGTGATTTAATCATCCTGCATCCCCCGAGGAACAAGGATTCAGGCCCCTCCTCCCTTAATGGGGAGGAATCAGTGGGTATACATCCACTAGGGAATCACACCTCCGGTGGGGCCCCACCGGGCAGAGCCTGTCGCAAAATAAACTAGGCTCAATGGGGGATCCTTCCCAGTTCCTCCCAGCTTTCTGAGGCACATCCTCCATACCTCAGCCATCTGCAGAGTGGTCTCTGCTCTTCCTCGGGCGAATGCAGCCACTGCGGCTCGAGCATGCCAATCTCCGTTCCCCATAGAGGGACTCCCCCGCCCGGCCCAAATGGTGGCACACAACCACTGCCAGTAGCCAGTGTGGGGTAGTAATGGGGGGGTTCGGCGATTGGATCTTGGGATCGGGGCTCGGGGCCTGCTCTGACCATGATCTCGCTCAGGAGCCTTGAGTGACTCAGAGCCTCTCGGCCTCAGTTTTCCCATCTGTAGAATGGGAATGGGTGCCTGTGTTCCACTCACCTGTGTCCACCCCAGCTCAGTCTTAGGGGTAGTCGTGATGCCGTTTAAAGCTGGGCAAGCCCTCAATGATCGGCTGCCCGGTCCAACGATCTTGCCACCAACGTTACCCTGGCACCTGCTCGCCTCAGGGACTCCGCAGGGGCATACTAACCGGGGCCGCCAGGGGCATGACAGCCTGTATAACGGCTAGTCTACTCCTGTCGGGCAGACCCACGCTCACAAAGCGGCACACGAACGCTTCAGCTATAGGAACCATTAACCTCCCCCAGCCGACTTATCAGGGACCAAGCGGCCAGATGCACCAGCCCCAGATGCTTCGGGGCGCTTGGACTAAGGTCCTTCAGCCCCAGCAGCCCCACCGGCCCAGCACCCACGGCAAGGCCAGGCTTTTGTCTTCCATGGGCAGGGGGTACGTCATCGCACACACATACCCCGATCCCACACCTCTTCAAGAAGGGGTAAAATGCCCTAGGAACCCGGCAGGGCTTGGTGGTCTAGTGGAAAGACTCCTTGTTTGGGAAACAAGAGGTCATGCGTTCTAGTTCTTTGTGCTGCTGCTCTCCTCATCAAGTAGGGGAGAAAAAGCCTGTACCTTTACAATCAGGCTCCATGGTGTGGGAGCCATGGAGAGGGCGCCGTGGCACGCACAAGGAAGAGCCGCTGCTCTAATTCTTCCTAGTGCAGCAGAATTCGGGTGGCTGGACACGGGGTTTTCCACCTCGAGCGGCTGTACAGATGCACTGATGGCACTTCGAGATGACTCACTAGCCCATCTCGTTAGCCCTAGCCAGGGACGCCCGGAGGGCCTCCCTGGGCCTCAGATCACGTACAGTACGTCCCCATTATCCAGGCTTGCTGACGTTGGCTGCGTCGGGGATAGGAGGGGACTGTCTGGCAATACCGAACGGTCCCCTTGGGGGTGGAGACAGTACTGAGACCCTTCACCAAAGTCCTAGTCCCGCTCATCGCCAATCTTGGCTTGGTAGAGAACGGGTCGCAGTCTATCCATGCTAGATGACTACTAATCAAGGCTACGTAACAGCACCGGCCCCGGGGCCACCTTCTCCGTGCCATTGCCTACTAAGAACACCATATTTTATTTTATTTTATTTTTTCCTTTCCCCTTATACAGGGACAGGGGCCACCCAGACCTTCTTAGCGGCTAGAGCACCTGCAGGGGCTCGTCGATATAGCACACGGTAGAGGGTTCCCCTCGTAACACACTGCAAAATCAGAGACCTGGGCTGCGGGGTAGGGCAACGCTTCGTTTCCCATTCAGGTCTCTAGCATCCAGCATCTAGCCAGTCGAGACACCCTCAACTCGCTCACTGCTGGGAGAACCCGCACAACGTCGAGCAGGGTGTCCCCCTCGGGGTCCCTGAGTACAACGACGGCTCAGGGCCGTACGGCTGGCCCTTCAGTACCTTCGCCCGCTTTGCGGGGCAGGCACATCTCGTGTACAGACACATGTTAAACGGTACGGACAACTACTGTCCTAGCGTACAGAGTCAAGCCGGACGGCTCAAGCTCTCGCACGCCACACAAATTGGCATAATGCCTCCTCAAGGGGCAAGAACCCACCTATTCCGCTTACCATATCAGGAAGGATAAAGATAGGCGGATTGATTGAGCAGAACGGTGATAGACCGGGGGGGCATGGCTCCTCAGCGCCAGAGCCGTCCAACTGGTGAAACTCACCTACCAATCCTCGACCCCCTTGTCTCGTCAAGCAATGCCAAGACGAGACGCTGCTTCGCCAGATGGCCTCACCTCAAGGCGAATACACACGACGCCCTACTGTCAGGCGGGTCTCCTCCGTGCCTTTCACCTTGCCCGCTGTTGGGGCACACGATACACAGTAGCAGCGGCTCTGAGCTACAGGTATCTTCCTGGACCTTTCTGGCCTAGCCGCCCCTGGGTTCCAGACCTCCTCAGCATAGCCGCAGGACACCTCCCTGATTCCCGGAAGTCCCGGGCCCGCTGTTCCTGTGCCCAGCCCTGTGCATACAGCCGGGCTTCTAGCGTCTGTCAGCTGGGCTGTGAGTACACAGCCAGGCGGGGGTTGGGACTGTTTGAACCAAGTGCGGCAGGCCCTGCTAGCCTTTCGACCTTACACAGTGTCACATTATCATGGCAGCGGACGGATGTTGGGCTCCTGGGCCCTTCCCCTCGTCCCGCCATGCCCTCCCCCGCGATATATCAGGTTCTCCTTCTCCTGAGGGGGCTGGAGAGGGGTTGTTCCCCCCCTTGATACCCTGTTCCACACAGGTAGGAGCACTGGATAGCACCCGGGGGGAGCTTCGGGTCAACACATTTCAGGCACACTACATCAGACAATTCATGAGGGCTGCACGTCTCGTAGCGCCCCATTGACCCTTGGGTTCCACAAGCGGAGCCTCTACATATTAGGTCCAGCCCGGGCCACAGTCCTCCAGAGCTGCCCTTCTTCCTCTCGCTTGGGTGGGGTCTTCCTGTTTACCATCGTCTCGCCCAGGAGGGTCCCCAAGCTCGGAGCCCTCCCCAGCGTCAGGGCCCTGGTCACCCCGCGCAGGGAATTGGGCATCCTTAGTTGAATCCCACCTTCCTCCGAAGGTTTCCCCTATTCCTCCGGTCCCAGAGCTGGGCCTCCCTTCCTTCTATCCTAGAACCAGCCACGGGCCGGAACGGGAAAGACACTCCCTAGACGGCCACCATCCTCTCACGATATAGGGAGTGGACGCGGGCATTCACACTACGTCCTGTCTCTCGGTTACATACCGTCCCCATTCTAAGGATGACTAGGCTTTCAGACGTCCATGGCCAGTTGGACATCAGCCTCCCTTTCGGATGCCTGCAGGGCATCAAGCATAATGCTACTGGTCAGTCCTTGGCTCTTCCACCAGGCGGGTGGCAGCTCACTGGGCCGCCTTTTCTCTAATCCTGGGCGACATATTTTTACTATCACCTGTAGGAGGGGGTGTTGTAAGCTAAGCTTAATGGAAGCCCTAGGCGAACTAATTTACTGGCACGGGTAGACGCTTCCGCACCTCCCCTGGGTGTTGTACGCTGGACTTACGGGACTCAGCTAAGACTGCCCTGAAAGGCGGGTGCTTCACAGGGCGTGCTGAGTTCTCAATGGGCGCCCTGGTCCCACCCGTGCCGACCTTCCTGCTTTGGTAACTCCCAACGTCCGACTGAACGGACGAGAGGGCATAGAAAGGGCAATTGGGTCACTTACCTCGTGAATTGCCCTTCTATTCCCTCGCGGGAGTTCAGTCGGCCCACCCGACCTTACCTGGGCGCCATCTTTACGAGTAATCCTCGGTTACCTTGCTCCCCCTTCCGGGAGGATAGAGTGGATAATTTTGTTTTCTGCTAAGTTATAGTTTCAGCTTCTTCGGCTGTTTACTCCTGGGGAATGTGAGGGAGATCCCCTGCGCATGCCCAGTCGAAGATCGGTTTGCTGCCTCCTAGTGTCCATGGCAGGGATCATCCCAACGTCCGACTGAACTCCCGCGAGGGAATAGAAGGGCAATTCACGAGGTAAGTGACCCAATTGCCCTTTCCACCTCTGCGCAGTCCCTCTGCCCCCAGCTCTGCCTCTCCCAAGCCCCAGCCAGTGACCACCTCCCCTGGGCCCCTGCCTGCCTGGCCCATTGCCCGCTACTGCTGGGTTGGGTGATGGGCCGGGTGGTCAGGGGTCCGGTGGCGGTGATTGCCGGGCCGCGGTCTGTGGGAAAAGCAACTACCCCGCCTCTACCCACCCTTGCGCTGCCTCTATGCCCACAGCTCTGGCTTCCCTGGACCCCTGTCCGCCTGGCTCATTGCCTGCCCGCTGGGGCGCGGGAGATGGGCCAGGCAGGCAGAAGTCTGTGGGAAGGCAGAGCTGGAGGGGCCTGTGTTGCTGGGATACTAACAGAATTCAAGCAATACAGGCCAAAATCCAAACAAAAAAGCCAGTTAAGTTTAGAATTCCCATCCCTAAGGTCTGAGTTATGTAGGTATCTTTTTAAGCCCAGAAAGACTTTGCACCCCATCTATCTGGCTCCAGATGGAGATTGGTGAAGAATGATGGTGGCACAGTTCACTCTTGATCTCTACCCGCAGCCCTTCACAGATGGATTGCCAAAGTGATAATAGTGCTTGGGATTCAATCATAAGACACACTACACAACTGCATCACAAAAAGCCTAGTCTGACAAGAGACAACAGATGGATACAACAAACAGGGAGTGAAAGGAAGCAGTAAGAGGGAAAACTATTGGTGCAAAAAGCAGTGGCCCTAAAACACCAGCTGTCAGACCATTGTTGAGGGGTTTGATTAAGGCATTCAGGCAGAGATGAGATTTGAAAGAGGACCATAAAGTGATGTCTTGCAGATGATTACAAGAAGCTCCTCCCATGTTTGAGAAGCAGCGTGGGGAAAAGTGTGCAGGTTTTTGGAATATTTGGTAATCAGGGGATGAAGGCTGGTACCTAAGGCAAGGCAGTCATGGGATCAATATCTCAAAAGCAGGTATCATGATACCATATATGGATAGACAGTGAAGGACTTTGAAGTTGTGTTTTTTTTTTGTTTTTTTTTAAAATAATTTTTTCATCACTAAAGTTATCCATCATTGTCGAGCCACAGTTAAATTACAGCAATACTCCACCTTTAACAGCAAAATAAACAGCACTTGTAGGATTTAAGCCACTTGATACTTTAGGAATGCAAGATGTATTAGCCAAGGTGAATTTCCAACCTGTAATATCCCTAGTTTGGGATAATAGTTCTGTAAGAGCATTAATAATCAGAAGTGTTAAGGGAGACCATGTTTCAGAATAAATCTTATTTGGAAGACTTAAATAAGGCCACTAGTTTATTTCCACCATTTCCGATAGAAAATGTGTTTAATTTAGTTCCTTCTGCCTTTGATGAATTTGAATTTATATTCAGTTTCATGGAATAACTCTGCATTTACACAGTGTAGCTGAGATCAGAATTTTGCTGCATCCTAGGCTTGGTGTGCTGTTACATGCCTTCACTATTCTGCCCTTTTACTTGGCATCTCTTTGAGTTCTCCTTCCCACAAATAACTCCAATACGTGCCTATCCGCCTGCTCAGAGTTTTCCCAAAAAGCAGCAGGGAATTAACATGAAGCTTAGCAATCTTAAATTCTGTATGCTACCAACTACATAATACTCAGGAAACTGAGTGAGAACTGATAAGCAAAAAACCCTGCTTTCTTTTCACCCCACAATAATCCAGAAGCAATGCCCCATTGAAAAGTGAGTATATGTTTAACAGAAGGGAAAGGAAACTGGGTTTCCTTCTGGGGGTCCTTGAACTGCTTGAGGGCAGTTCTGGTGTACTTGTCTTGCTGTATCAGATGTCTCATTCATGAGAGTATGGTTTCCAAGCTGGTCTCAAATGTAAGCCGTAGAGACGAAATAGTTCAGATGCTATCTTTCCTGTGGACCATCTTCGGTTGCTGAGAGTAAGCCCTTTAGCATCCAAAAGATTGCATATTCTCACCAACAGTAGTTGGTCCAATAAAAGCTAGTATCTGAACTACTTTGTCTTCATCTCTGATAAATGTGAAGCAGCCTTTACTGTCCTTCAGTTCCTGTGGATTGACAGAAGGGGAAGCAGCATTTGCTTTTTCTCTTTTCCATTTCTCATCCCAGATGGTCTTATCTGCTGTAATGTAGGAAGCATGTGCATCTGTTCTATTCCTGCTCTGGAGTCTGGTCACTTAAAAAAAATAAAAAATAGAAAAAAATAATAATCTGCTCTTAGTAGAATAGCTGTTGTTACAGCCTCTTCTGCTGCTCTGGGTTTCCCCAGATGCAACATCATGAAGTTAGAAATCCTCTTGTCTCTCCATCCTCCACTCTCCCTCCCACCCCTGAATTCTGTAGAGTGATATTGAAAACTGTGTTTGGTGTGTTGCTGATTGGAGCTTTGCCAAGTAGTAGCAGGACTCAGCTGTCCGGAGATGTAGAGAGATTCCTACAGTGATTATAGCTCATGTGTCGGAGCTAGAGATGCTTTTTAAATATGGAATATCATTCACGATTTTCCAACCTTTTCTCTGACAAGTGTGATCACCAGTTCGCATCTGAATAATTTATAAACCTGCCAGATAAATGAGAGGTTAACAAGACTGAAATGGCAGCTGCTTAAAAGTACTTGTGCCTCCCAGTATAGTCAAGGTCCCTATATGCTCCCTAAAAATGTCCTTTTGTGTTGCTTACGGGGAATTTTAACTACAGAAAGGTTTACAAGTATTACATTAAGTTAGAGTGAGAGGTTGTGCTCCCCTCGTTCATCCATACGATTACCCACTCTTGTTGCGTATGTTGCAATTCTCATCAGTGCCAGCAATGGTGGGTTGCCAGTGTAGTCATTCTAGAATCGTGTTACCATATTCGTAGGTGACACACATGTTAATGGCACAAGGACTTCATGTAATGCAGCCTATGGGTGAAAATAAACAAACGATAGCACACAGGAATCCCATGTTCAATCCAGGCAGTCCCCACTCAGGGGTTTCATGTGGCAAACCCAATACATAATCAGGTGCCATGCTCCATCCACCACTACCTCATGACTCATAGCCACGGGGTAATCTGGATCCGGGAAGCTCCTCCCCTTCCCCCCCCCCCCGCCCCAATGGAGCACTGCTTTTAAGCAATCCAAAGCGAAATTAAAAAGTAGAAGCCGGAGTGCAGCAGCCCCCTGGGTCGTCGAGAGGGGCCTTGCCCCTCCCTCACTCCCCTCAATTTGCTGACACCCCCAGTGAAGGGGAGCAGGGAGTAGAATCAGCATTGGAGGAACCTAATCCTTTGCCACCTGCTGCCCCTGCCAAACTGGCTATGCCAAGTCCAGAGAGGCGTTATCCTGCAAGAACAAGGAAGCCACCTGTGGTTTATTGTTGTAAGCCGCCCCGGGCTGCTTTTGCAGGAGGGGCGGGGTATAAATCCTCGAAATAAACGAAATAAATAAAAATAAATTAACCTGTGACTTTTTCTTATTATTTTCCAGAATACTACTTAAACTTATTCAAATTTCTCTTACAGTTGATGATCCACTATTTTTTCTGACTGCTTATAGTAGCCTCGATTCTGTTATCAAGCTGGAGGTTGTCCCCAGGCCAGAAACTTGCCATTTCCCATTGGCGTTAGAAATTAAGAGACAGAGAGATGGGTATGCATTAGCTGATGCTGAGGAGGCTCAGGGGGAGAGGGTTATAACCCATACTAAACATTCAGCGGAGCTTGCCAAGGCGTGTGATGATTTTATCACCTGCCCGGAGGTCAATGAGATTTACTCAAAGTTGTCTCTTCATGAGAGGGGGGATCTGTCTTGGTATAACAAGCTTATGGACCTGCTAGAAGAGAGGATTACTCGAAGGCACCCTGTGGATTTTATCCACAGGAAGAATAAGATCTTTCCCTCTTGGTTTGACGGGGAATGTGGGGCTGAAAGGAGAATACTTAGAGCCCTAGCCCGGAGACTTAAATCAGCCCCCTCAGGGATTAATCGTAGATGGCTGCAGTCCCAGAGAAAATATTATCAGAGCCTTCTGACTAGTAAGAAAGAATTATTTTGTAGGGTACAGTGGCAGGAATTGCATAAGGCTGCTGTTGCAAAAAATTCGCAGAAGTTCTGGTCAAGGGGTGAGCCTATAGAGGCCCAAATCTGGGGACAATTCTATGGCAACTTGTACACTGCCACGGTAGGTGTAGATGAGTGCTTAAGCAGGCAGCTTCAGCATAGATTCGACATCTGGCCCCCCGTTACCCTTGAGCAAGTAAAAACTCCCATAATGGGCCTTAAGGTAGGGAAGGCTCCAGGCCCTGACCGGGTGACTTC
Organism: Sphenodon punctatus; assembly: GCA_003113815.1. NCBI lineage: Eukaryota > Metazoa > Chordata > Lepidosauria > Sphenodontia > Sphenodontidae > Sphenodon > Sphenodon punctatus. Next base: position 1,625,751 of record QEPC01006353.1, read on the forward strand.
CGAGGTTCTTAAATTGCACCTGGATTGGTGGGCTGCTATATTGGCCCCCTTGTTCTCGGAAATAAATGAAACAGGAGTGATACCGGCTTCATGGTTGAAAAGTACGTTGATTCCTATTTTCAAAAAAGGGGAACCCCGACTTCCATCTAACTATTGCCCGATTAGCCTGCTTAGTATAATTGGGAAATTATATACTCGTCTCCTTTTGTTAAAATTAGAAGCATGGATTCAAGATGCTGAACTTATTGTACTGGAGCAGGTGGGCTTTATGGCAGGCAGAGCCACTACTGACCATGTGATAATTTTGTCAGCTTTAATCACTAAATATATAGCAAACCAGGGGAATCTTTTCCTGGGGTTCATGGATTTGGAGAAGGCGTTTGATTCCATCACAAGCGAACGCCTTTGGGTCAAGTTAAGCCTGCTCTCCATTGAACCCCATTTGCTGTTTTTGCTTATCCAGCTACATTCTGGGAATAGAATTCAGGTCAAGCTGGGTCCCTTGGGGGAGCTATCTGCACCAGGTTCGGTAGAGCGGGGGGTTAGGCAGGGGTGTCTGCTGGCCCCAGTACTTTTTAACCTTTACCTGAACAATGTTGTCCAACATATGAATAGCAGAGACACCCATGCGCCCCATCTGGGGCTGAGGCATTTGCCTATACTGCTCTATACGGACGACACCGTTCTTGTGTCTTAAACTCCGATTAGCTTTAGAAGGCAGCTGGGACTTTTGGGGGACTATTGCCCAGTGGAAAATTTTAATATTAACCATCAGAAATCGAAGGTTATTGTGGTTGGTCAGAGAAGAGCCAAACCCTTATGTTCCTGGTACATAAAAGGGGAGTGTATTTCCCAGGTATTTCAATTCAAATATCTAGGGGTTATTTTTGACGCCAGTGCTAAGTGGAATTCCCACTTCGATCATGTGAAATCGCAGGCTAGACATTCTTCGGCGACGATTTTAAAATTCTACTTTGGACGAGGAGGGAAAATGATAGTGCCAGTACTTGTTCTTTTTGGGGCTAAGATTCTCAGCCAGGTCCTATATGCAGCCCCAGTTTGGTCTCTGGCCCTAATGGATAAATTGGAGTGTATCCAGAATCGATTCCTGGCCTCTTTGCTGGGTATTCTGGGTGGTACTCCACAGGTAATCTCTAGAACTGAGACGGCCTCTCCGCCTGTGAGGGTGCGAGCGCTCCAGCTAGTTATTAGTTACTGGATGAAGGTGGTTGGGCTTCCCAGGACTGAAAAGTCCTTGTTGGCCATGGCTTGCGATGCAGGGCTGCTTAATCCCTGGCTCACCCAGGTCACTCGCTTGATCCATCTACTGGGAATTCCCCCTGAGGTGTGGGGGAGAGTTGGGTCCAATGCCTTTAAGAAATTAGTGCGGCAGAGGATTAAGGACCAACACTTTCAATCTGAAGGGGCCCTGTTAGACTTGCAGAAAGTTGCCCCGGGAATTGTCCCTTATGATGCGTTCCATCTGGATTCTTTTTACCTGTTTAGGTGGGCAGATTCAGCAAAAAGAATTGCATTTACTAGACTGCGCACACACCCCTTCCCTTCTGCTTCTGTAGAGGGAAGATACCAGGGTATTTCCCATGAGCATCGGAAGTGTCTGTTGTGTAAAAGTGGCAAGGAAGATACGGTAGACCATATTTTGCTCGAGCACTCTGCATTGTCGGGGCTAAGAGTTAAATATTTGAGTTCTGTTATTTCCGATTCACAATGGAATTCCAGACCATGGCTACTCAGGCAATTGCTTGGCCCCTTTGATTCTCCCACGACTAGGGCAGTAGCAGTCTATGCTCGTCAAGTAATGATATTGCGAGAATCTGTCCTTTTGAAGGGAAGGGCTTTTAGACCGAATTCACTTTAAGGATATGGGTGGGGAACTGCTATGCCCCTGGAGGGCGTTGCTGGTCAGTTGACAGCCTGTGAAGTTTCTTTGGTGTACATAGAGGCCTTTATGCCACTCCATGGCTTAGCTATTATAAACTGTTTAAAAGTGAATATTTTGGAGTTCTACTGTGTATATTTTGTATTAGAAACCCATTTGGGAGGAATTTTTGCATGTTGATGTGTTTTGATTCTGATTGTTGTTTTCCTTTATGATTGTGTATCACGTATTGTGATAGCTGAGGCTAAACAATAAAATATATATTATTATTATTTATTATTAATCCACTATTAATGTTATCCTTGTTAACGTTGTTGAGCAGTTTTCTTGAGGGGGGAAGAGGATTGTTTTGTATGTTCTGCTAGAAATCCTCTAAGGGGCTCAGCTTATGCAGGACAGTCTGCTGTGCGTTAATAAACAGCATGGTTGAGCAAGCTGTTGGTGTCTCACTGACGGTGAAAACAGACATGATGCTAACTCCACTTTAACATTCCTTATGCATGTTTCAGGATTGCATAGGGCATCAATACAGCCTGCAAGATGCAGAAGAAATGTTAAAATGGTGTTGAAGTGGAGTTAGCATCATGTCTCTTTCATCTTGAGTCTCTGAATGTGCCTATAGTGAGGACATCACACTTTCCCAAACAGAGAGAGGAGTGCGGGCACAGATCCTCTGGAGAAGGTCCTTACTGCATCCCCAGCCTTCTTTCCTCTTACAGCCACCTCTCAGCTGACAGAGTGCGGTCACTCTCTCCTCTAGCAGCCGCCTGTCAGTTGGGAGAATGCCCTAGCGCTGCTTCTAATGGAAAGGAGAGTCATGACCAGGGAAGAAGCTTCTTCACTGGCTGTGGCTCTCCTTCCATCAGGTCCAAAGAGAGGGAAAGCATTGAGTGGTGCCACTGGTGGTGGGCCCCGCCAGAGCATGAAATTCATGCAGGGAGCTGCCTGTTTATCAGCCCTTCATGCTAAAACATCAGAGTAGGGGGCTACCTGGACCAAACATGGACTCCAGTGAGCTGTCATCTCGCCTATAAACACCCAATTTATGTTGTGTAGGCATGGAGTGAACAGAGCTGCTGCGGGGGGAAGACTAGCATATTGTGCACGAGAAAGGGTGCACGATGGGGCAATTATTAGTATGTGCGTAGACACAGTCAGTGATGTGTGTATAAAGGGAGTGGGGTCTGGTTCAGGGGCAAGGTTTGACTTGCTGTCAGGGCCAAGTTGAAGGCCCCACCCCCTTCAATCTGGCCCTGACACTAAATGAAAGAATATTTATAGTGGAAAGTGCGATTTTATTTTTTATTTATTTTATTTTAAGTTTACAAAATCTTCTAAGCCTCATTAAACAAACAGCATTATGGAATCTGACACACTTTATATTTTCAGAAACCTATAAACTGAAAATGAGCTTTCTGCCTCCTGTGTACTGTTCATTTTAACAGATCTTCCATCACCTGACACCTTCTTTACATCTTTAGTTGTACATCTTTAGTTGTTAAATCTGCTCTCAACGTCTCTGTCTCCTCCACACTTGACTCCCATGCCTCTCTCTCTTCCCGCCCTGCCTTCTCCCACAACCCCCGTTCTTGGCTCACCCCTAGTATCCACCACCTCCGTTCTTGCACTCGTGCTGCTGAATAACTCTGGTGCAAATCCCATTCTCACGCTGACTTCTTTCACTTCAAAGCTGACTTCTCGCCACCCTTACTTCTGCTATCTCCCTTGCTAGACAACACTACTATGCCTCCCGCATTGAGTCCTGTTCTCCGGACCCTCGCCGCCTGTTCTCTACCTTTGATTCCCTCCTCCAGCCTCCCTGTCCTCCTCCTCCTTCTTCCCTTTCTACTCAGGATCTTACCTCCTTCTTCACCTCCAAGATAGACAAGATCCGCCTCGACATCGCTTCCCACTCCTCTCCGCTTCCCACTCTCACCCCTCTCCCTCCTCCCCCGCCTTCTCTCCTGTCCTCCTCCCCTGCCTCCCTTGAGGAAATCTGCTCTCCTCCTCCAACCCTTCCACTTGCCCCCTTGATCCCATTCCTTCCCGCCTCCTCACCTCCATTACTCCCACTGTCGCCCCTTCCTTCCTGCACATCATCAACCTCTCCCTCTCTACTGGCTCTTTCCCTTCTGCCTTCAAACATGCCACAGTCTCTCCTATTCTCAAAAAGTCCACTCTTGACCCCTCTGACCCTTCTAGCTATCGTCCTGTCTCACTCCTTCCTTTTGCTTCCAAGCTGCTTGAACGTGTTGTCTACTCCCGCTGCCTTGACTTCCTATCCTCCAACTCCTCCCTTGACCCCCTCCAATCTGGCTTCCGCCCCCTTCATTCTACTGAAACTGCTCTCGCTAAGATCACCAACGATCTTCTGGTGGCTAAATCTAAACGTCTCTATTCCATTCTTGTCCTCCTTGATCTCTCTGCTGCCTTCGATACTGTTGACCACTCACTCTTGCTGGATTCCCTTCACTCCCTTGGCTTTTGTGGCTCTGTCCATAACTGGTTCTCCTCCTACCTCTCTGACCGCTCCTTTAATGTGTCTCTCTCCAACTCCGCCTCCTCCTCCTTCCCCCTCTCAGTTGGTGTTCCTCAAGGCTCTGTTCTTGGCCCTCTCCTCTTCTCGATCTATACCTCATCCTTAGGCAAACTCATTGCCTCCCATGGCTTCCAATACCACCTCTATGCTGATGACACTCAACTCTATCTCTCTACTCCCTCTCTCTCTCCCTCTGTTCAAGCTCGTCTCATCAACTGTCTCTCTGACATCTCTACCTGGATGTCTCAACGTCAACTCAAACTCAACATGGCTAAAACTGAACTCCTTATCTTCCCCCCTCATCCTTCCTCTCCTTCCTCACTGTCAATAACTATTGATGGAGTCACCATCCTGCCTGTCCCCCAAGCCCGTAGCCTAGGCTTCATCTTTGACTCAGCCCTTTCTTTTAAACCCTACATTGACTCTGTTGCTAAATCCTGTCGCTTCTCCCTCCATAACATTGCTAAGATTCGCCCTTTTCTCTCTGTCTCGTCTGCCAAAACTCTTGTTCATGCTCTGGTCATCTCTCGCCTCGATTACTGTAACCTCCTTCTCACTGGCCTTCCCCGGTCTCACCTTTCTCCCCTCATCTCTGTCCAAAACTCTGCTGCCAGGGTCATCTACCTCGCCAGTCGCTTCGACCATGTGCAGCCCCTCCTCTCTTCGCTTCACTGGCTTCCCCTTCCTGAACGAATCCTGCACAAGCTCCTAGTCTTCACCTATAAAGCTCTTCACAACCTTGCTCCCCCCTACCTCTCTGCACTTATCGCCCTCCATACTCCAGCCCGTGCACTTCGCTCCTCCTCTGTCCCTTCTCTCACCCTTCCACGCCTTCCCTGCTCCCCTAAGCGCCTTCGTCCCTTCTCACTTGCTGCCCCCCATGCCTGGAACTCCCTCCCTGTCCACATCCGCCTTGCCCCCTCCCTTCATACCTTCAAATCTCTCCTTAAAACTCACCTCTTTCGCTCTGCTCTGTCTGACTCTTTATCCTGCTGAGCCACTATTTTCTATACCTATGGTCTGTTTACCCTTATCCTTGCCACATGGACCTGCCTGTTGTCATTCTCATCGTAACCAAGCCAAGTACGTGTACTTGAGACCTCACATTTTCATGAATGTTAGACCCCTTGTCTCTCCCTCTGTTCCTCTTCCTATGTCTCTCCTCCAGCTCCTGTCTCTCAGATTCTAAGCCCTAGGGGCAGGGACCGTGTCTATTTTATTACTTTGTAAAGTGCCAGGTACACTGCTGGTGCTATATAAATATTTGTTAATAATAATAATAATAATAATAATAGTTGTTGCAATGTTTCTTGGCTTGCCAAACTGATTGAAATGAGAACAGACTGCACAAAATAGCAGTGCGGTAACTTATTCCCCAGTTGGTTGCGCTGCTGGGAATAACACACTATTTCTGGGTAATTTCAGATGTTACTATACCACGGTCAACCACAGTGAATCCCCTGTGATGGCCGCGGTACAGTAACATCTGTAGTGCGTTCTGCCAGATGTTCACTACGGTGAACACCTGGCGGGAAACACATTGACCACGGTTCTGGACCTCTGGCTGCCCAGAGGTGGTTAGCTGGAGCTAACCGTGGTTAGCTGGAGCACAGTCCGGAATTGGCAGAAAGTAACATCTGTTACCTCCGCCGATTCTGGACCGTGGCCTGGACCCTGATGCGGGATCGGGTGCAGCGGCCTAATTGGCTACTGCGCCCACCCGTCTCCCGGAGGGTGGGTGGCCAGGGGAGCGCGGGGGGCGGGGCTGTGCGGCCACACGTCGTGTTACGCAGCCCCGCCTCCTCCCCGATCACCTGTAGGAATCAGCCGACACGTCTAAAGGATGGCCGTACTGATTCCTCACTGGGATCCGAAACGGATCCCGGTGCGTGGTTGGACGTGGCGAATGCACGTCTGAAATTACCCTCTGTTGTTAGGAGTATGCATTCCTGCAATGTGTTTTCAGAAATATAGGCAGGACCTTTTTGAAGAGTGGGAAATTCTTGTAACTGCGTTTTCCCACAAGCATTTTTTTTTAAAAAAAAACCCCCAAACCTCTGTGCAAGGCTGCAAACTTTTAAAAATGTTTTCTAACCTTCAGTCATTCTCAGACAAGTCACGATATTGATTTAAATTATCAAACTTTTAAAAAATAAATACATGGTGCTTCTTATTTGTCTTTTGGTTGCTAACGCCTTGGCAGTTGTCTCAATGAGATAGTTCTGTAATCGTACAACTTTGGCAGCTTTTTTTTGTCAGCTGAGATCCTGATGATTTGCATCACAAGTTTTATGAAAATAGTAAAATCACAAGATTCAGATTAAAATCCCAAGAACAAACAAACCTGCAGTTTTGCTAAGACTCATCAAAAACAGCTATACATGAAAACTGATTCCCAAAAGGACTTCCCTCAACTTTAATCACCAAGTGGTATCCATCCTGTCACTGCTCCCATAAGGGAGCTTATTATCTCTGCTATTTAGCTGGGGTGAAGTGTCATGGTAGCCTAAAATTTGATATGTCCTGTATTTTTGAAGAGAGTGTAGGAGGCACTGGGAGGTGAGTATATCCTGTCACAGCAGGAGGGGATGGACTCTAATGTTGTTTCCCACTTCTCTTAACTAGTGGGATGATAGTATCAAGGAGACAGAACTGGCCCAGTGGCAGCAACAAGAAATGGATAAATGCTGGAGTTCCTGGCCAGTGCTCAGGCACTGCTTTTGGAATTTGGTTGTCTGCACAAAAGATTCAGGCTTAGGAGGAAGAGAGTGTGAATGGGCTAGATGCATGAGGAAAGACTTGGAGGCTTGTGGAGGAATTGCAAGGAGTTTTGAGGTGCAAGGGATTTTATTGGTGTCTGAAGTCATTCTGCTTAGTCTGTTGCTTGTTTTTTACCTTTTTAAAGATGAATTGTTATATTGGATCAGACAATAGTCCACTCAGTTCAGTAGCCTATTTCTGGCAGTGACTCACACCAATGACTTTTGAGGAAGGAGCTGCATAGCAGACAAGGAATAACCTGCCTTTTGGAATATGTTATGCTATCATGTTCTCATTAGCCAGTGAATTTATAGGCCTTTCTTTTGAATATTGTGCCAGAGAATGAATAACACTTAATTTGTCATGCTCAAATTACTACTTACATTTTTTTCTAGTTTTCTTAAAAAAATAAAAAAAATAAATCTCTGTAACTCTTTTTATGTGGTTCATTACCAATTGATGTTGGCTCTTGTGAGATAGGATTACAAGAAGTTAGCTTTTTTGCAAATTCTGACTTGGTTTGCTGCCAGGTAGATTTTAAATCGGGACTCTACCTGTGCTGGTTGTAATAGGAGTGGTGGTAAGCTGAGTTTTTAAAATGAGATAGCTGAGATTCAATGTTTTTCCTATAGATAATAAGGTAAACGTTTAACAAAACCCTCAGTCATCATTGTTGGTATTTAATGCAAAAGAAAATGGTGTCCAAAACTAGTTTTTCTTCCAAAGCTAGCTTTATCTAAATTTATGGTAAACTGCTTTCAAGGTATAAACTTTTCATTTTAAAATTATTTTTGTAAAAGGTGTGTATAAACATGCATTGTAAAGCATTCTCTTTTAAAATAGACATGATTTTGTTCTGCATTCTAAGTTGCATGAAACCCTGTAAGATTAATGGGAAAAAAACACACACCAGGATTCATTTTTTACCTGTTTACATCAATGGGAATTTTGCCATTGATATCCGTGGGTGTTGATTGCATTGAAAGGGTTTTTTGTGTGTTTTTTCCTGTTCAGCTGCTCCAGCCCTCATCCTACAAAGACCTAACTTTATTCACTGAGAGGATTAGACTACAGTGTAAGGTTAAGCATACACAAAGGTCTTTGCAGGAACATAGCTATGTAGCTTTGTCATAACGAGTTCTACATGCATACTAACTTCAGCACTGCCTTTTTTTATTACTTTTAAAATTAGGAACGACAGCGCCTGGAGACCATTCTCAACTTGTGTGCAGAATACGCCAGACCTGATAACGAACCTGTTGCTGCTACAACTGTAGCTGATGTTCGAAAAATTAATAAAGAACTTGAAAAGCTTCAGCTGTCAGAAGAAGATTCTGTATTTGAAGAGTCTCACATGAATCCAGAAATGAGATTCAGAAACCACTCAAAGTCATCCGCTAGTGAATCTGACTTCTCAGAGTTCAGTAATCTCAGTTGCAGTGCTGCCAATCTCCTTTCCTTTAGGGGGATCAGAGCTGAAGAACAGTTAAACGACAACAGGAAGACCCCACCTGGAGTTTTTTCTGGCTTTTTGAAGAGTGCCAACGAATCATCTTACCTAAGTATCATACCGAAGGTAATCCTGATGATAAATGCATGTTACGCAGTAAGAACAGTTGCTTGAAATCTTATTTTAGAGTAGGATTTTCATGTTTAGGCATACCAAAAGAAAATGGCTTTTATTGTAAGTTTTAGTTAGGAGAGCATATCTGATTTGGTTTAGTATTAGCTGAACTTTCGGTAACTTCATTTGCCATGTAAAATATTAAATCTTAATTTTTTTCTAGGGGAATATATCTAAAGACATACTTCGTATTGTTGAGGTTGGAAAGACCATGTAATAGCAATATTAAATTATTTCTATACATAGCATTTGTAAAGTCCTATATCCTGGGTGCTTTATATGAGCAAAATGAATTCAGAATTATTATCCTGTTGAGACTTACCATTTTGAGTATTCAGGCCTGTTGCCTGAGGAAAGAACTGCAGTCTTCTATCAATTCAAACACCTACTCGCATATAAGAGAACCAAATTAACTCTACCCTTTCCCCTATTCTGGCCAAAGCTCTGCCCCAAAGTAGTGTGGTCTACGTACACAGAAGCTCCTCTCCTTAACTATGAAGTTATTGCACAGTTCGGTCTTGGTTAAGTACACTGAAAAATTTTCTTAGCTATGTTGCTAATAACTTTAAAACTGAAACAAAAAAAATCCAAAACACTTCTCTCTAAATTTTTTATATGGGGTTCCCCACTTGTCTCTTTCTCTCTGCCATAATGGCAATTTAATATTTTACAGTATTTATATAGCACTAGCAGTGTGCCCGCTACAGTACAATAATTCATTTTTGTATAATCTGCTTTGCCTTTTAGTTTTTATTGCACCAAAACTTCAGTGCTCCTTAATAATGTTTCTTAAATAGCAATATTTGTATTGCTAGCTTTTTTTAGCCTTTTTTGGGTTTACTTTTTCACTACTTAAATGCTGTGCCAAAGGAGACTGAAAAATATTCTCTGTTAAAGGCAAGCTGGCAGTATGTGCCTTGGAGCTGTGTGTGTGGTTTTCTTTGTGTGTGTTTGTCCCAAGGAGGTTGACCAACACAGGTTCATTAAATTGGTGAAATTTCAGTGTGACACTGACCTCACACTAAGACTGATTTCTCAACATTGTTACAGGAATACCCATCAGTTGCAAGGTTGACAATCATTGTTTTGTTATCAGCTAATCCATTACAACACTAACCCCTTAGGGACTTTCAAAGCAAAGAGCATGTCAATGGAGAGTGGTTCAGTTTAATCATCTTAATCATAACTTCACAGCAGGGAATCTCTCTTTGTTTGTTTGAGATCCTATTTATAGCTTCCAAATATTTTCTAGTCTCCCCATGTAAGAGCTACATTAGGCTTTGTTCCACTCTAAAATAATATATGGTAACAGGACATCTTCTATTTATCTTGGTAAACGCATGGATAAAAATGGGGGTATGATTTCTTTAAGGAAAAAAGACTGTGTTGCTGTGAGTAGAGCATTACTACTTGGCATTTTAGGAATCAAGGTGTTTAAACCAGAAATTTGTTCTGTCTAAATTTACTCTACCATGTTGACTATTTTCATTCCTAATTTAAAAGTTATATTAAAACATTTCATATGGAACTGCTACTCCTTCATGATCATGGCTGTTACTTTCTTTCCATAAGTGAGATGCTATTTTTACTCCTCCATTGGGAAGTTGAAATTCAGTATGTAATGTCAATGTTAGCCTAACAGGATACTGGACAAAAAAAGGCTTTCCTGCTAGGATTACTAGACCTACTCAGCAAGGAATACCAGTCATTACAAAGAGTGCTCTGTTAAACCATGAGAATAGCAGTAACAGGCACTTGAGCATTAATGAAACACAGCTCATTGTTCTAACATATCAAGGTCGGAGTTGCATGCTCTCTTTTGCTAAAATGTCTGGTCTCAGAATAGCATTTAGATTGTTCAGCTTCATTTGATTTCAAGAAGGTCATATGGTATAACAGTTAAGGCAAAGGATTGGGAGCCAGGAACTGGCTGAAGTTCTAACAGCAAGAATGTCTTTGTGACCTTATACAAGTAATTTAACCTCTGGTGATCCATTTGAAAACTGCAAGTGGCAAAAGAGGGCACTGAAAAATTGAGTTTGCTGAATTAGCTGTAGACGTAGGGTGTTTATAAATGAGACAAACAGCCAGCTGGAGTTTGTGTGCGGTCCATGCAGCCCCCCACTTGCATGTTTTAGCATGTAGAGATAAAAAACAGGCAGTCTTCCCCCCCCTCCCCCCCAGCCCTGACTCTGATGGAAAGGAGAGGGCGGGGAGAGTCCAGTGCTCCAGTGGCTGCAAGAGGAGACGGTCCTTCCTGCACCCCTGCTCTCTACTCTCTCTTCTATGGTTTTTACTTAGTCCTGATGGTAGGGATACTGGATGTAGTTCCGCCACACCACCACTAGGAGGCGTTCACAAGCTTCCAATGCTCTTGTGCAAGAACTTCCCGCTGAAATCTCCTCAGTTTTTCTTCTGCCTCACACGCAGCAGGAGGCTTTTTCTTTTCACTCAAGGGGGAAAAAAAAAGATGACAAAAGTAAAGAAGAACCCGCAGGAAGCCTGAGGCTTCAGGCTTTGCTGCCGGCCGCGGCTTGCATGACCTACCTGGGCGCAGCCCAGTCTCCCTTTTCCCTTTTGGGGTGCTGACTAAGAACGGACCCGAGCAGATTTTGGAGGGGGAGCCTCAGCGATGGCAGAGACTGCGAAGACATGGAGGGGTTCATCCCACGCCCAGCCCGCACCACCTCAGCAGCGGGAGCCTGAAATGGTTTCACATTAGCAAGGACAAGGAAGTGACTGATGTGGAAGCAGATAAGCTAGCAGAAAATATATCCATGGCTCATTCCTTTTTAGTGGATTCATCCCTCGACTCTGTTCTGTGGGCGGCCTGGGGCATGGCGGCTAATATGGTGGCCAGAAGGCGCCTTTGGCTTTGTTCCTGGAGAGCGGATGCACATGCCAGGAGTCTCTTAGTGAATAGTTGGAGCAAAGCTTTTCGGCTTGGCTCTTGATAGGGCACTCAGACAAGCCTCAGCCAAGGAGAAGATGACTTCGCTTAGCCAGCTACGATCTACTAAATCCTTTTTTCGTTCCTTCAACAGGTCCTTTTCTGGACAATGTCCCGGCCCTGCAACTTTTTGGCGTGAGCCAGAGGGTCAAGAGGTAGAGGGTTTCATCCCCGACCCTACCAACAGCCTTCACACGGTAGGAGGGGTGCTTCCCAGACCAAGAAACATGATTCCTGACGCCCTTCCATCTCTCGATCTGGAACCCATCATCCTGGGGGGAAGGCTGCAATGGTTTTCAGACAGGTGGCAACAATCCACCTCCGCCAGATGGGTGAAGGACACTGTTGCCAGAGGCTACTCCATCGAGTTCACACATCGCCCCAGGGAGTCCTTCCAGTCTTCTTCCAAATCCAGGAACTTCATGAAACATTCAACGATGCTAGTGGAGAGCCAGAGGCTTCTGGATCTACGAGCCATCGAGCCTGTCCCACCATCAGAAAGATTTATGGGACTATATTCAGTCGTCTTCTTGGTTCAAAGAAGACAGGAGGTCACAGGGGAATTCTGGACCTGAAGAGGCTGAACAAGTCTCTGAAGTATCAGCAGTTCAAGATGGAGACAGTGGCCTCCATTTGCATGGCCATATGTCCCAACCAGTGGCTAGCTTCCCTGGACCTGAAGGACGCGTACTTGCGTGTGCTCATTCTTCTGGCCCACAGGAGGTGGCTTCATTTCTTTTAACACCAATGTCATTGGCAATACCGTGTTATACCATTCGGCCTGTCCTCCTCTCCCTGTACCTTCACCAAGGTGTTTATTCCCCTAGTGGCCAACCTGAGGCTCCAAAAGATCGCAGTTTCCCCATATCTGGACGATCTGCTGATACGAGCCAACTCGAAGGAGGAGGCCACGTCACACGTGCAAACCACCCTTTCACACCTTCAGTATCATGGCTTTGTGATCAGCAGGGAGAAAAGCCAGCTGTCTCCCACTCAGCGCATTCTCCATCTGGGGATAATCCTAGACACAGTGAGGCACAGGGTGTTTATACCAGAGGACAGGCAATACAAGATCCGCCGATACTGCCGGAAGGCCAGACGGTCGCGGTCAGTTCCTCTCTCACTCCTAGCCTCGCTCCTGGGTCTGATGGTTTCCTGCTTCCCACATCTGCAATGGGCAAGATTCCACACAAGACCATTTCTGCTCCCCTGGCTTCACCTCCTCATGATCAAGGCAGTAAAGCATCTAAGCCTGGACAAGCTTACAGCAGAATCCCTACGCTGGTGGGAGGATCCAGATTGGTTTTCAGAGGGGGAACCGCCCAAGCAAACCCTGACAACACACGCCAGCCTCATGGGCTGGGGAGCCCATGCCAATGGACGTTCAGGGTCGTTGGAGGCAAAAAGACCTTCGTCACAGCATCAACTGGCTCGAACTGAAGACGGTCCGGCTCGCTCTCCAACACTCTCCCAGAGCACTCAGACATCAGCACCTTAGTATTCTCAGATAACTCAACGACAGTGGCGTCTATCAACAATCAGGGAGGTTCCAGATCTCCGGTCCTCCATCTAGAGGCCACTCTTCTCTTACAGTGGGCAGAAATCCATCTGGCATCTCTGGTAGCCTGCCATATCAAGGGGAAAGACAATGAGATGGCGGACCGATTCAGTCACGAGCAGGCGGATCCGGGAGAGTGGAGCCTCGACCAGACAATCTTTGAGCGAGTGGTCCAGAGATTCGGCAAACCTCACCTGGATCTCTTTGCTTCACAGGTGAACACCAAACTCCCTCTCTTCCTGTCCAGACACTTCTGTAGGGCAGCACTGGGGATGGACGCTCTCTCGCATGAGTGACCCATAGGCCTCCTTTGTGCCTTCCCTCCGCTCCCGCTCCTTGGGCGAACTCTGGTGAAATGCAGGCAGGGCAATCACAGTCTAATTCTGATAGTCCCATTCTGGCCTCGCAGGTTTTGGTTTGCGGATCTCTTGGAGCTGTCAGGCAGTCGCTTCTGGAGGCTCCCGCAGATTCCAGACCTGCTCAGGCAGGGACCCTTGATCCACAACAACCCATCCTTGCTCAAACTGACCGCCTGGTTCTTAAATCTGGGGCCTTAAGAACTCTAGGCTATTCAGATTCAGTTATTCACACATTCACAGCAGACAAGAGAGACTCGATCAAGAGAATTTATCAATCTTCATGGAACTCGTTTGTCAAGTGGTGTAGGGAACAAGGTTGTTCCCCTCAATCTCCCACTACATTACAAGTCTTGCAATTCCTTCAGAAGGGTTTAGATATTGGGCTCAAGCCCCCTACCCTAACTCGACAACTCGAAAGAGAGGCTCTCGTCTCATCCTCATATTTGGAGATTTCTTAGGGGGGCTCGTCAGCTAGCACCACCAGTAGTCCATCGATTTCCCAACCTGGAGTCTGAATTTAGTCCTCAACGCACTTACTCAGCCTCTGTTTGAGCCTCTTTCTGAGGTCTCTCTTTATTTTCTGTCTTTGAAAGTTACTTTCCTCATTGCCATTACGTCAGCAAGGCAAGTTTCTGAACTTGGGGCGCTTTCCATGGATCCCGCCCTCTGTAGCTTTAGACAGGAGTCGGTTTCTCTCTGGCTTGACCCTTCCTTCATCCCCAAAGTCAGTTCACGTTTTCACCTGGCTCAAGAGCTGGTGCTTCCCTCCTTTTGTCCCAGGCCCAGTCACCCCCTTGAAAGGAGGTGGCATACGTTGGACATGCGCAGAGCCCTTAAGATTTACATCCATAGGACAGCATCATTTAGACGATCCTCAACACTCCTCATTTACTACTCCCCTAGATACAAAGGGAAAAAATCATCTAAACCCAACATTTCTAACTGGGTGGCAGGGTGCATTAAGGAAGCCTACAAGGCCTCCAACGTTCCCCCTCCCTTGGTGGTGGTAGCTCACTCCACCAGAGGGATGGTGGCGTCCTGGGCTTTCAGGTCCAGGGCCCCCTACATGGAGATATACAAGGCAGCAGCGTGGAGGTCAATTCCCACCTTCATGCGCCACTATAAACTGGACCTTTTTGAGACTGCAGAGGCAGCTTTTGGCCACAGGGTACTCCAGGGGGTGTTGCCACCTGATTCTGTGTAGCCTCCCTGGGCTGTGTCTCTCCGCAGTCCAGCCTTAGGCTCTCCACCCCGCCCCAGGACCCCCAGTTTTTCTCTCTGCCTTCAATTAGCTCACACTGCTATGAACCTCCCAGTGTCCCGACCATCCGGACTATAAACCATAGAAGGAACAATTGGGTCTCTTACCTGGGAATTATTGTTCTTCTGTGGTTTATATGGGAGGATGGTCGGCCCTCCCAGAAGGAGCCTACGTCTGGCACAATTTGGGCCCTGTCACATGTGGGGGTTTTATGGCGAGTTCACATGTTTGTTCCCTTTAAGGGTTCATCTCTATTTTCTAGGTTCTCTACGGGCGGCCTCACTCCCTAGGTTAGGGAGGTTGACTATGAGTTTGTTTTGTCTTGTTGTTCTGTGTTCTCGTTCTGTCAGTTTGCCTTTGTTCAGTTTTCCGGAGTTTTCGGCTTCTTTCAACTGAGGAGATTTCGGCAGGAAGTTCTTGCACAAGAGCATTGGAAGCTTGCGAATGCCTCCTAGTGGTGGTGTGGCGGAACTACACCCAGTGTCGCGACCATCCTCCCGTATAAACCACAGAAGAACAATTCCCAGGTAAGAGACCCAATTGTTCCTCCTTGCAGCTGCTTCACAGCTGTGATCTCTCTTGCAGCTGCCCAAGCATGTAATTCGCGATCAGCTGTGAAGCAGCTGCAAGAGGAGAGAGCATGCTCGGGTGGCTGTGAGAGAGCAATCAGCTGTGAAGTGGCTGCAAGAGGGGGGAGAGTGGGGGTGCAGGAAGAGCTTTCTCCTCTTACCCCACTCTCTTCTCTTGCAGCTGCTTCACAGCTGATCACTCTCTAGCAGCCACGTTAGGAGGGACTCTATGGTGCTGGCAGACCTGGTTGCAGATGAGGCTGCGGGGGAACCTAATAGGTGGAGGCGGATGTGTGGATGCACATTAGCACACACTGGCCCACATGGTGGGTCCACGATGTCCTTGAATGCTGCCGTGAGTGCAGACTGCATGGGTGCTGCGGGCAAACATCATGCGGACACCTCATGGGCAGGTGAACACCCACTTGGCGGGTGCTAATGCGGGCTATCATCTTGTTTATTTTCACAGTATTGTATTATATCTGATTACATAGGGGGTGATCCTAAGACCCTGTGCACACGGTTTTTGTGTGTGCGCCATACTGCCCATAGTGCAGTCGTATGCAGGGTGCACATGAGTTGTGCATGCTGTGCAGGGCTTAGGACTGGTCCTATAAGCTGGTTAGCTGATCTTTTAAAAGTTGTAGCATCTGATGTGCACCTAGGCTTTTCATTTCTGTAGAACTGGAATATACCTTGAAGATGATCTTTGTCTTCCTTCATATGCCTCGATTAGTATGAAATAATGTTTAGCTTATTATCAAATGACCTGAAGATGTATGTCTAAATGAAGGTTAAATGGAAAAAACCCCTCTCCCTATAGTTTGAACTTTTGTACTGCATATTTAGAAATGAAATGATAGCTTTAGAATGTTTATACACTGGATAGGTATGGGTAGAATTTTGTTGATGACTGGTTCCAATCATTGCAGTATGTGTGTGAAGATCTTTAAGGCTATGTGAAAGACAACTAGAAAAATAAATGTACGCCTTCAAAAACGTATTGGTAAGCACATCGCTCATTGTTCTACAATGGTTAATTACAGACCCCGGAATACATAAGCGATGAGCAAAGGGGGCAGGAGCTTGGTCAGATGGAAGAGGAGCGCATTTCAATACTGAATAACTTAGAGGAACTTGGACAAAAGATCAAAGATTTAAATGACCAGATGGATGAGTCTTCAAGAGAGGTATAACTAAATAAGGTCCCTTGCTTCTTCCTGCAGAGGCGTGATAAACCTCTGGTCCATGAGCCAAATCCAGCCCACGTCTGTTTTTAATCTGGCCCCTTTCCAATTCCCGATTGTGGCCCATGATGGGTACAGCACTGAAAGAGGGAGCTCACAGAGGGGACAGGAGGTGAGGGCATGTACTCAAGGATAGAGACTGGAACCATGGCATCGCTCTGGAACCTCCTCTTCCTTCCCTCATTAAGCAGTTCAATTTCTATCCAGCCCGTAGAGCTTGTACCAACTTTCAAAGTGGTCTGCAGGAGAGAAAAGGTTCCTCACCCTGTTCTATCATGCTTTGAGTTTGTTTATACATCCTACTTGCTAAATATTTGTGTGTTGTACATATGTCTGCACCTTAATATGTATGTATTCATTTATACATAAATCTCATCAGTGCACATAGCTTATAAATACTATGCCTTTCTGCTAAAATGAATTTATATGGACTACCATATTAATTGATACACATGTCCATGTCTATACCCTCCCCTTGCAGGAAGGTAGACACCAGAACCTTAGACTTTTTCCACTTCTCGCTCCTGAAGTATAACTGCCTAGGTCATAATTACTGACTTGATATGAATACCTTGTATCACTGGAAGTATTGTTGCAGTGTCTCATGTAGCCATTTAAAGGGTAAGGAAGTGAGAACTTCCTTTTTTAAAATCCATCACTCTTTTGCTGCTGGCCGTGCTGGGAAGCAATGTTGGTTTCTGCTTTACATGGAATCTCATGCCTGCCAACAAAGCTGGACAGGACTTAGGTTGTGCTGACTTAATTATCAACGACAGGAAAGAAGCAGCTGTTCCAAATGTGGTTAGTGCAGAAGCTGGCCACAGCAAACTACAGTATCCTAGAGAAAGGAAGCAGAGAAGTGGAGAACTTAAAAAAAATAAGAACTATTGAGAAGAGATTAAAAAGTAAAATTTTGGACATTTTTCAATGTTTTCTTGCAAGTTTGTATAGCGATCCATTCTAGTAGAAAGAAGGTCATACTGACAGTGTCTTTAGGTATGTATGAGCATGTATATCAAAACTCCTTTCTAAGATGAACTGCTTCTAAGATTTATTTATTTTTTAAATTCCTAGTTGGATATGGAATGTGCTCTACTGGATGGGGAGCAGAAATCTGAAACAACAGAACTTCTGAAAGAGAAGGAAATATTAGATCAGCTGAACAGGAAGATAGCTGAGTTGGAGAGAAATGTTATTGGTGAAAAGACAAAGGTAAACAAAGTTAATGCTCTTCAGTGTTTGAGCAAAGAAAATTTAGATACCGAAAGTGTATAGAATATTGGGCCAAAATAGGATGTATGTTTTACTAAATGGAAGAAAATAACTATCTTCCTGGCTGCCCCTTTAGAAGTCACTTGACATTTAGGATTTTTGAGTTGCAACAATTAATGATTAACTGAAACAGAAGGCTCAATATGAGGAGGGTAGGTAACAGAGGTATAATTGTACTTGTCCTGAAAAAAACAAGCATTTTTTTCCCTTTCTTCCTTTCTAATATACATTAAAACATAATTTATTTTAGTTATTTCTTATATTTTTATCCAGCCCCTTTTGCCTATGGTAACTTGGGGCAGCTAATAATGAGTAATAATTGTAAGTAAGAGGTATGAATAAAGCACCAAACATGGTCTCCAGATTAGAAACTGATTTCAAAACTTGTGACATGGGGATGGGAGGTAGGGGGCCCCTGCTGCCAGGATGTACTGGGGTCCCAAATTTCTCTGTGAAACAGTCTGATTTGTTGTAGTGGAATTCTTCGGGTAACTTTGATCCCAAATGAGGAAGAGATGCAAATGACTGAAACTGTCTTAGACTGATACCATATACCAACAATGTGTATTGAACTATGAAAATTATAAATAAGATGACCAACTAAAGGAATGATGTTGACTTTAATGCACCATCCTTAGTGTGTGCTTTTTATTATGCATGCTTATTTAATTTTTTTAATTAGAGTTTTCAGTCTTCAGTGAGTTTATTAGACACTGTTGAAAATTAGTTGGTTTTGCTCTCCAAAAGATGGGTTGGGTGTTGGGGTGCTAGCTTGATGCAAGGAAGACCTTGATTCAGTACTATGCTACACCACTGACTTTCTCTCTGTGTCTCAGTAGTCCAGCCATAAAATGGAGACAACAGCTCTTTCCTACCACCCTGGAGTGTTGTGAGGATAAAAGATTGTGAAGGGCTCTCAATTACTGTGGTGTTGGGGCCTTAGATGTACCTAAGAGAGGCAACATTCATATACGTAACTTTCATTTCTCTTGTAGTGTGTAATTACTTTTGTGAAATGTTGATATACATCTTATAAAGCCATATGTATGTGCATGAAAAATAACTTCCTTCAGACACCCATATACACACTGGTCCCTTCCACATCAGGACAGAGTAGGACTTCTTCTAACACTTCTAGTTGTGTGTCTTGTACAGCACATTTGGTTATCGCCTTGGCAGTCTATTCCACAGTCTATTGCCAGGAAAGTTTTCTTGATATTCATCCAATAATCTTTCAGTTTTTAATTAGATCCCATAAATCCTAGTTTAAAGCTGTCTTTCCTTGAACTACTCTTATTTTCTTCTCCATACTTTTGTAGACCGCATTCACAGACATGTGTATACCATTGTTCGCTACTCCCTTCTGTTGAATACACATACTTAGCTCTTTTTATCTTTCCAACTCAGTCAAGCTTCCAGCTCCCCAGTTTTGTTTCGTTTTTCTCTGAACTCTTTCCATTTTTATTATTTTGCTATATTTCATATGTTGAGGAAGCTAGCCAGAACTGAATGCCGTGTTTCTGCTGCAGGCTCGTTAAAGTTGCCTACAGAAATACTGTTACTTCCTTGCTCTGTGAAGTGATACCCTTGAGTTTGCAGCTCCAGGGAGCATTAATTGAGTAATTAAGAGTAGCTTTTATTAGGCTTCCCTTTCTGCCTCCTTTCTCGGAGCTGTAATCATCTGATGTATCAGGGCCATAGCCACCTACTGAGAACCACGCCTATACCTTATACTGCAAAGACTGTGTTCATATTTTAAACTGAGAGGGAATAAATGGGGGTGAAAAAATCCAATATGGAATTACCTTTAGGTTTTGGGAGTTTTTTGGTTTGTACCACACAGTACAACTTAAAGCTGGTCACAGGCTGAGTACCAAGCCAAATTTTAAACCTATGATTGATAGAGCAAATGTGTTGTTCTTTAATGGAATGTTGTCCGGGATCTTAGAGATGGACATAAGAACATAAGTAGTGCCATACTGAGTCATACCAGTGGTCCATCAAGCCCAGCATCCTGTCCTCAGACAGTGGCCAATCTCGTTCACATGGGAGAAGAACCAACAGTCACAATGGGCAATCCATTCCCCGTTGTTCACTCCCAGCTCCCGACAGTAAGACGTTCATTCCGTAAGCCACTTGGAGATAAAGGACACCTTCATGCGAGCTGAGGAGGCCTTGATCCAAACTGCAGAAGCCTTGATCCAAACTACGGAGGGCTGTTGTCCTTCCCATCACACTCTGTGGCAGGCCAAGGTGCTGACCACATTAGTGGGCGCCCGCCCACTGTCCCACCCCTGGCTGTGATTTGGCCTCATGAGACTGGAGCTAGTGCCTGCTACTCAGAGCCCCGCAGCAGATCTCACCATCTGGCAGGGAAGACAGGGACTGGGCACATGAGTGGTGGTGCCGTACTGTGCCTTGGGCAGCCTTACCCCACTTTGAGCAAGGTGCTTCTGAGCACTGTCCCCCCGGTGTTTTCCTGAGCAGCCAGCCACCCACCCCGCCCCATGGTGAGGGGAAATATATGGCAGCTGCCAGGCACACGATGCACTGCATCACATGGTAAGGCTGCCTGGAGTGGGGTAAGGCTGCCCAAGACACAGTAAATGCGTTGTGTGGCTGCACCCAAAGTAGTTCAGTTGATATCGTTTATTGAACTAACTTCTGTTGGTGAGAATATGCAAGCTTTTGGATCACAAAGGGCCCTTCCTTAGGCATGTAGCAAGTTGGAACTATATAAACTGAGTAAATGCAGGAGAGAGATGCATGAGGAGGCATGGCAGTGAGTTGGGAGGGAGCGGATAGGACAAAGTAACTATAGAGGATCTGTAGACAGGGAGTGGGGAGGAGAGAGATGGCAGACGTTTTAAAAACAAAGCAGTAAAATATATATTCATACAATATATTACATGGCAACCCCTCTCTCTTTCAGGGATCTTGCATGTGTTTTAACCTTTTAAAGCCCTTCACGGCCTGAGCCCTGCTTATCCGAGGGACCGCCTCACTCCCCATGTGCCTGTGAAACCCTTGAGATTGTCCATGGGAACCTTTTTGGAGGTTCCCTGGGCGAGGTGGGTGGCCACCGATGTTAGATCTTTCTCAGTGGCCGCCCCTGTGCTGTGGAATTCACTCCTGGAGGAGGCTCGGTTGGCTCCCACTCTCCTGCTATTTCGGCGTTTATGTAAGACCTGGCTGTTCCGCAAGGCTTTTGGTGAGGGGGTGGGGGGCAGGGTCTTTCCCCCTTGCATTATTGTATTTTTAACTGTTTTAAACTATTTTATTGTTTTATTGATTGTTGCTGTTCGCCACCCTGGGCTGTCCTATGCGCAGGACGGGCGGGATACACATTTTTTATAAATAAAAAAAATAAGGCACTGGTGATAAGGGCCTTAAAAGTGGTGAATTAGGTTGGTATGAATTCAGTCTATGGGTAAAGATCTCTCATACCTGCAGTCTGCTTAATCACAAAACCTGTTACAAGCAGAAATGATTCCCTATTCCTCTTTTTTGTTTGTTTTAAGTTGACACATTTTCAGTGAGATTTAAACATCCTGTTGTAGGTCTGTGAACCAAAACACAACTTTGTGATGACACATGATGATCAGAAAGTAAACAATCAGGCTAGAAAAAGACTACTTGTGTTTTAGAAGAAAATGTATTTAAAATACTTGTTTTGCATAAGGTAGGGCAATTGTAACATAGGTTAAAAATATTATTCAACCTTCCAGAGCGGTCGGTGTAAGACTAACGTCCCTTTTTAGTAAAAATCTTTGATTGCACTCTGGCTTTTTGTAGGTGCCTATCCTAATATTCCTCTGTAGTTTTAAACTGCATGTGATCTATCCTTCCTCATTATCCTAAACTACTATTTGGTATTTCAATACACTGATAAACAGCTGCTGTAATCCACTCCAACAAGTGAATGGATTTTTCTGAGAAGTGAAATGGTGTCCCTATGCAACTTAAGAAATCTTCTGGGATGAAGTGCATAACTGGTTTCATTCACTGAGAGATACTATGATACAATTTTATGGCAGTGCTGTACGTGATAGTAGTAGCAAATTAGAGCTTATGGAAAGATGCTAGTGTGCTCTGGAATTCATTGTTGATCAGGCACCTGTTTGACAGGAAACCTACTTGCACGAATTCATTTGATCCATATTGAAGCACCTGTTTCAGAAACTTGTGAAATTCTTGGAGATATTACAAACTGAAAGATAATCAGTTGGCCATCTGTGTACTTAAAATAGATAAGAGAAGGCATTTTAATATTACTTGTTTCCTTTTTATTTGTAAATTTGTTCTACCTGTGGACTTTGACCAGCACAGTTCATTTGGCTGATGCATTGTTTGAAAAAACAATATTATGTACATATTTGTTGACTGTCCATAGAAAAATACAATGTAGCCTAACAAAGACACTAAAGAGTACTTTAGCACTAAAACCGTTGATTGAACATTTGGATATTATTGAGGCACTTCCAGAAATGGTTCATGGCCAACACATTTAGAGACCTGATTACAGCCAGAAATGCAATGGGCACTGGGTCTGGCTCGACTCCAACAGGGAATCTGTCATTGCTGCAGCTGCTTTGGGAGAAGGAAACATACTTGTGATGGGTGGTGGCTTGTAGTTTCCCCCTTTGCTTCCAGCTGTTATTGTTTACAACATACATCCACTCCCATCCCCTGCCTGGGATGTAATCTGCCCACAGCAGTAGAGAACTGCTAAGAAGGGGGTCTACAAATCAAGGCCTTTAACATGCATGTTTTTGCAAGCAGAAGAAGCCCCTTCCTGGGCTGGTGGAGGGAATGGAAAGGTGGCAGCAGAAGAAGGAATTTGGAGGTCTGGTGTAGTCCCCAGCTGGATTCCTTTCAGTGTTTGGTATGTGCAAGATGCCATAGGATTATGTACTCTTTCTGGGACTGCCTATGTCATGATGCCCTATGGATGTTCGTGCTCAGGACATCCAAAATGTCAGATTCCCCCTCAGAAGACAGGAAATTTATTTCCCTACCAGTCTTGCTTTTCTTATATTCTGGTGTGCAATGCCTTGTGTTTTCAATAGTTACAGCTTTTCCTACAGTTAGTGGCGTTGTGGTGCTTTTATGATTTTGGAGACTTGATTTACAAATTATCATGTCAAAACTATTTTTATTTTATTTAGAAATGGATAAGAATGAAGGCATTGATGAAAAAGGTTTTGGTGTAAAGATTCCTGCCCTGAAATAATTAGTGGTCTAGAATCCTACCAAGAAATGTGACTCAGATTTTTAGGAATGGAGGTTTATTCTGCTTTCCTGTAGGAGCCCCCCTCATATTTTGCTAAAATAACTACTCCACATAGATGGTGATTGATGAGACTTTGATTTCTTTCAGCCTCCTTAAGGACAAATCCCATAGTAAAGAAAGGGAGAGCTGGCAGAG
Organism: Sphenodon punctatus; assembly: GCA_003113815.1. Lineage (NCBI taxonomy): Eukaryota > Metazoa > Chordata > Lepidosauria > Sphenodontia > Sphenodontidae > Sphenodon > Sphenodon punctatus. The sequence goes on from QEPC01006353.1 coordinate 1,649,218, forward strand.
GATTATTTGCTTTCCTGGAGTTCACTTTATTTTGACTACAAATGTTTGTGCACGTATTTTCCCGTCACAGTCAAAGAATCTCAGAATTGCTTGAATTTTTTTAACTTTGACCCTGAAGGCCAAATCGTCCAAGACTGCAAGTTTTTATGTAAAGAAGGCAAGCCAGCCTACCAATGCACTAAAACCTCTAGAAAACAAAACTGCTGAGTCAATGGACTGACTTTTATTTTCTGTGGATTTTCATTTAATTCCAGTGTTGTTTCTTATGCGTTTTGCAAAGTCTTACACAGCCTGAAGCATTAGAAAAATTAATACTCCATAGCCCCTTTAAAATTTTCTCTATTAAGGTCTTGATTTAGGAATGTTCTAATACTTATGTAATTTTGAGCAGCTGAGTGATCCAAAGTCAGGTGGACTGTTTCTTTGCTTTGTAAATACATAAAATGTCACACTGCAGTAATTCCATGGTGCTGTTGGGAAGGTGCGTGGGGTGGGGTCATGACATCTGAAAGCATGTGTTGAGGTACCTTATGGAATATGCTACTAAGGCAGTTGAAACATTAAGGGACAGAGGACTGAAAGAGGGGTACCTGCAAAACAAGTAACTCATCAAATTTCTGGAACCCGAATTGACCTGCCATCCATTTGGTACCGATTGGCACCCTATTGCGACATGATTCAGGTACCCAAAGTCCTGGAATGTTGACTTCCAACACAGATTTTTTTTCTCTCTCTCATCAGTATACCATCTTCCGACACCTATTTATCGTTTTTTTGGTTTTTTTTAATCTCGGAAAATTGACTTCTCATCCTGGAAAGTCACCTTCCAGTCCAGGAAGACCAATGAAAGAGCCCTCCTCAAAAAAACATTCTTGATGTGAATGCTCTGGCGAGCTACTGGCCTGTCTCTAACCTTTCCTTTTTAGGGAAAGTTATTGAATGGGTAGTGGCCCAGCAGCTCCAGGTGCATCTGGATTGCACCAGTTTTCTCGATCCTATGCAGTCAGGCTTTCGTCTGGGTTATGGCACGGAGACGGTGTTGGTGACTTTGGTTGACGACCTCCTAGTTGAGCTGGCTAGAGGTCATATGACCCTGCTTGTTCTATTAGATCTATTGGTGACGTTTGACACCATGAACCATGAGATGCTGGTGATTTGCCTGCGGGACCTGGCCGGGGTGGACAGAACCATTTTACAGTGGTTCTGTTCTTACCTCACGGGAGGTCACAATGGGTGGTCCTAGGGGCTCTTATCCTCTGGGGCTCTCTTGTGTGATGTGGGGACCTGTGGGGCTCGATTTTATCCCCTCTCTTGTTCAATGTATATATGAAGCTGCTGGGGGAGGTCGTGCGCAGCTGGGGGGGTACGTTGCCATCAATATGCAGATAACACCCAGCTGTATCTATCTTTTTCATCAGACACAGGCCCTGCTGTCTCCTTGCTGTCCAAGTGTTTGGCCTCTGTGGGGGATTGGATGCGGTCGAACTGATTGAAGCTCAATCCAGATAAGACAGAGGTGATGTTGGTGGGTGAGGCAGATATTCTGGGGGAGAGGTATACTCCCATTATTGGGGGTGTTCACCCTCCATTGGTTCCATCTGTGTGGAGCCTGACGGTGCTCCTAGATTTGCAGCTGTGCTTGGACTCCCAGGTGTTGGCTGAAACCAGGGGCACGTTTCACCAATTATATCTGGTGAGAAGACTCCGCCCGTATGTCTCAAATTTGGACCTCGCCACCCTCATCCATGCATTTGTCACCTCGAGACTAGACTACTGTAATGCGCTCTATGCGGGACTGCCCATGGTGATGGTCCAGAAGCTGCAGTTCATGCAGAACACTGAGGCCCATCTTCTGATCAGGGCAAGTTACAGGGAGCACATTACACCAGTGCTCCGAGATCTGCACTGGCTGCCTATTGTATTCTGGACTTGATTCAAGGTGCTGGTTTTGACCTTTAAGGCCCTAAATGACGACCCTGTTTACCTGAAGGATCACCTCAACCTCACAGACCCCGGATGGCCCCTGCGGTCATCTAGGAGTGCCCTCCTGGCAGTCCCACAATTTCAATGGGTCCAAACAGACAGGCAGATGTTCTCAGCAGCTGTGCTGTCGCTCTGGAATGTCCTCCCAGGGGATGTTTGCCTCCGCCTGAATCTCCTTGTCCTCTGACAAGAGCTGTAAGACCTGGCTCTTCTGTCAGGCATTTGGAGGGGAGGAAGGAGAGGAGGAGGGGTTAATGGGGGGGGGGGGGGGGGGGGGGGGGGGGGGGGGAAGTATAGATTTTTATACAGATCACTATATGCTGTTTTGATTTTATAATGTTATATTGATAATTCTATTGATTATTTTATGATTGATTTTGTTGAGCTGCTCTGGGTCGCCTTGAGTAAGAGGGGTGGGATATACATGTTTTTAATAAATAAATAAATAAATATTTTTTCCTCTCTGCCCCCCCCCCCCCCCCCCCCTGTTTTTTCAACTTCTGACAATTATGTATTAGTTTTCTGTCCTGGAAAATCAATTATCTATCCCGGAAAGTCATCTTCTGGTCCAGGAAAACTACTACTGGTTCCAATTTTTTCCCCCTTTGTTTTTGTTTTATCGGATTCTGGCACTTTATTTATTGGTGTTTTGTAACCATATTTTGATTTACTGAAAAATTGGTACTGAAAGTTACTGATTTTGGGGGTGTATGTGAATACCCAAATGGTACCCGAAAACATGAGTGTTAACTGCAGGTACTAAATTAAGTACCCATTTCCGGTCTAGATTATCTTTTTCCATTCATTATAAGGAGGGAAACAAAGTGGTCTGAATGATCAACTGCTGTTGCTCAATCACTGTGTGGCCCGAGAATGGTGCTCATTCTCACCAACAGCAGTTGATCCATTCAAACCACTTTGGGTATTTTTAAATGAGTCGTGTCCACACATGGCCACCCACTGTGCACATATTCAACTGCTCGTGTGAAGGTGGTGCATGGGGAAGTGTGCTCCCATGACCCACACACTGGCCACTCACGGCCATGCATGAAGCACTCCCTAAAAATCCAGAGTGCCTTGTGCTGGGCAAGGCAAAAGATTATGTGAGGACAGGTGCCCATGCATCCCCCACTCGTATGAACCAGGACTCCCACCCATGCCAGCAGACAGGTCCTCAGCCTGGCTGCCTCCCCGGTCCTGCCCACAGCCCTGCGGGAAGCTCCCTGGGTAGCTTTTAAAGGAGACACATACAAAATACACCACCACATTGGCTCAATGCACGGCAAACCCCCCTTGCAATGTATAAGAACCAATGCCATTGAGGACGGCAGCTTCCTGCATATCTCGCCCAGTAATGTGCACCTCCATTGAAGGGCGGGGCTGCCAGCAGCTGCAGTGGTTGTGCTGTCTCATGGGCAGGAAGGGATTACTGGCTTCATGTTTGCATGGGCTGTGTGTCGTCATGGCAGAGGAAGAGCAGTTGGGCAGGGATTAGGGTGAGGGTGGGGGAAGGGAGGGGAAAGGGAGGGTGGGGGAAGGGAGCTGCCTGTATGAATTGTTTCCATGGTAGAGGGAGTGCATGTAGTCTGCCTGACTGGGCGCGATGGACACTGAGGAATCCGCCCATTAGAATACCTCCGCGCTCATTTCATGTGCATGGGTGCCCTGCAGCCATGCCACTCAGCAGACACGGACCGCCCCCCACCCTCAAGCCTTGCTTGTTTAAAAACACCCCTTGTCTCCCTCTCTGTCACTTGGGACCAGTGTGGGAACCATACACTCTCAAACTCCTTGTGAGACAGTCAACAGCGAGTTGACTATAGAAGCAGTTGGAACCGAAGCTTAAGAATCCCATCCCTCCCACTGACTAGTGCTGTGTGACCAACAGCAAATTGTAGCTCTTTTTTATTGATGGGGCTTGAAGGGTGTTCTGAGACTTAGTTAACATTTGTGTAGTAACCTTCATTTATGACTTGATAGATGAAGTCTATACTGCATAAAGGTTACAGGGGGGAAATGTAAATTATTTTAACTTAAAGTTTTACATGCTGAGCGGGTAGGGGGATTAATTACAGCAAAGTAAGTGCATAAACCTCGGAGTGGGTAGCAATGGCTAGTCTAGCACTTAGTATGGTCATGAGTTCATTTCACTGGTACTCGTGCAGGAACTAGCTGAAGATCACACCCTAACACCGCTTAGCTTTGTGCCTGTTTTACACTTTGTACAAGATGATAATCCTGCTGCATAGGAGACCCCCAGTTCTACAATAAAACTAATTTATGTCATCTGCTAGTGTGCATAACGGGCAGCATGCCCCTTTTACGCTGTGGGCAGTGTCTACAAAAATATTGAAAAGAAATGGCTTTTCCCCTTGGTGTCATGTTCCCTTCTCCATGCTCAGCATGCACCTGTCATTCTCTCAGATTAATGGCTTCTCTTGTAAGATGAGCAGTGGCTTTAGTGACAGCCCTAGCTTTGACAACAGTGACTAAAGTATGCCACCTTTTCTTTACTGCTGGGCTGCTATCCTAGGAGAGAAGAGTGTGTGAAACAGAAAACTGAGAAAGATGGGGGTGTATCTAAGGGACAATTCAAAAGACTTGTGTGCAGTGGAGTCCAAATTCATTTCTGAATGTTTGTGTTGCTTTTTAAATGCAGGTTCTTTCAGGATGAGGGTGGGATCTGGCTCTCTGTTAAATAAACAATGGCAAAGCTGATGGTGGGAATTATTATGTTTCTCAAAATTTTGCTCCAGTTTCCATCTGATCATGACAGCGTCTTTCCCTGTCTAGTTGGAGGAAAAAGGATGGTGGATCTGTTTCCATCCAGGAAAGGGGTACAAGTTCTGACAAATAGATTAGGGAGTCGTGGTAGCTGTATTGTTAGTGAGCTGCTGAAAATGAGATTCAGCAGAGCCAGGAGGTCTCTCCTTTTTATCCCTAATGATAGTGAGAATGTTTATTCAGTGGAGAATGCAGTTGTTTCCTCCATTTGCGCTGTGACCTGTATGTATTTCTTATGTATTTCTTCCTCTGGTGGTGGTAGCTATTTGAGCTCATTTTGTGATGGCTTTCTTGGATCCATTTTAAGGTTGCTGGATTCTGAACATATGTAGAAACAAGAAGACCGGTCCTTCGGTAACTGAACCGAAGGACTCCTTGCTTATTCATCAGGAAGCTCTGGAGCAGGTTGTTAGACCTGACTACTAAATCAGCAGTGATTTATTCTTTGAGAGGGTGCTAATGATTGGTAATGAGATCCCTGTGTAAAGACTGCTACCCTTTAGACCAGTGCTAATTGGAGGTGGGAATGCATCACTGATTACTACAGACACAGAGGTATTCCAGACAGGCGCATTCTAGTGGATAAGGTCCGGTAAGTCGGACAACAGGGTAAGGCCTGGACTCATCCACTAGGAGGCAGCACTAGACTGAAATCCTGTTGCAGGGAGCATCTTCCCGCTCCACTCCAGTTTAGTAGCCACAGCACTACTGGCAACTTCGCCGTGAGGGCTCCGCTTCTCTCCTCTAAAAGGGGGGGAAGTGCCCTTCACTTCTGAAATCCTTCTTCAAGTTAGTCACTCGGGGCGCCTTAGTGAAGGTGCTTCGGATGTCTTTCAGGACTTAGACCTGCCGCTTGTGTGCCAGGGCCGGCCTCCGGGTATGGACCCTTGAGCGTGGCCACCGGGGGAATCACAAGATGGCGGAAACTGTCAAGACTCGGCGCAATTCGCAAGCGAGGTCAGACGCTACCTCAGCTTCAAAGGCAGCTCCCCGAGCGAACTCAGTCTCTGACTCGGTGCAGGAAGTGCCACAACAGCAGCAACATAGCGACCTAGAAGCGGAGGAAGGGCAGTCAGCTGAGTCTCTCCAAACAGTAAGAGCCCAGCCCGGTCCCGACCCTTTTCAGCAGAGACAGTTAGAAATCATGGAGTATGTACTCCAGGCGTTAAAGGGTCCATGAGGGATCTTATGGGCTCCTCCTCAGAGGAAGGAGATTTCATGGGCTTTGAATCTGACAGCATAGACTCAGATTCACAAGACAGTGTTGCTGCCCAGTCTTTGCGTTAAAAAAAGAGAGTAAGCACACAGACCTCTCTCTGACAAATCTGAGGAGCAACAAGACTCTGCTAGGGAGGAAATGGAATCCTCTTATTCTATGAATTGACAAGCTCCAGATCCTCAGTTACCTGAGCCTGCCCACGAATCTAAGGAATGGGGCAGACAGTACCCTAGAAGCTCTGTGCAGTAATTTAGCTCCTAATGCAGGGGGAAACTAAGAATTACCCCTAAGGCTTGTAATAAAAAGGAGTCAGACTCCTCAGACGAGGAATCTGATTCAGAAAGAGAATATATGCCTAAGGTGGATGCAGCCAGTAAGGGCCTGCATCTAGACAAAGCTTTTGAGAGAATAATTCGAGCTGAATGGATATTTCCTGCTAAACACTCTAAGCTGTCTAGAGTCCAACAATCACTGTACTCCTTCCACAGGAGTGCTCAGAATATTTTTTCCACACCTAAAGTAAACGCAGCAGCTTCTTCTTTAGCCCATCAGTCAGTTTTCCTCGCGGAAGGGGATCTTTTTCCCAAGGATGCTACAGATGAGAGTGTTGAAGTGGGTCTGTGTAGGTGTTTATGAAGCACTATCACATATTCTTAACATTGCTACCATGGCTTCCTATACGTCCTGTGCTGTTTTAAAATGGTTTAGTTTATCAGAAGACCCAGATATTAGCCCAGCAGCATTGGCCAAGATTGCTAATAACATTACAATGTCTAATGCTTTTATAGCAGACGCTGCTATGGACTCTCTGGCACGGGCTGCTAAGGGTATGGAGGCTAATGTCGCAGCAAGGAGGCGTCTTTGGCTCCGTTAATGGAGAGCGGATAACCATGCTAAAAATCTTTTAGTCCACGGTAGGTTTAAGGGTCCACAGTTATTTGAATCAGCCTTAGCTAAAGCTCTTGTGGAGGCCTCTACAAAAGATGATAAGCAGTCTTTACATCAAGTGGAATCTTACAGGTCTTTCTTCCACCCTTTCCATCGTTACCAGAGCAACAAGCGGGATTTTACTCCTTCCAGACAGTGGTCCAAGAACTGCTTTCGTCCTAGAGGTACAAGAGGAAGGGAATACAGATCAGGGAAAGCTGTTACAAGTGGGTCTCAGACTCAACGGTCACCTCCTGGAAACCAGTGTTCTGACTATTCAAATGGCTCCGGGACAGACGATACAAGAGTGGGAGGCCGCATTCACCTGTTCTATTATCACTGGAAGATCACAGTCATCAGCAGGTGGGTCCTCGACATTGTAAACGGGATACGCAATAGAGTTAAAAGCAAAGCCCAAATATCTATACCGAATTTCCCCAGTATCTTCCAGTGTTTTAAGACACAGAGCCATGTTGTTAGAGATTCAATGGCTCGCAAACCTACACGCAATAGAAAGAGTACCTCGTTGGGCCTTGATTCAATTTTATTTTTGGTTCACAAAAAGGAAGGGTCTTGGAGAGCGGTCTTGGACCTCAAATATCTCAACAAGTTTGTGAAACTTCAAAAGTTTTGAATGGAGACCTTAGCCTCAATCACCCTCTCTCTCCACACAAGCGACTGGTTGGCGTCAGTAGATTTAAAGGATGCTTACTTGCATATTCCAGTACAAGTCTCTCACAGGCGCTGGCTACGTTTCGTTTACCATCACGGGCACTGGCAATTCAGCGCTCTCTCATTCGGGTTGGCAACAGCCCCCAGAACATTTACCAAGGTGCTTATTCCACTAATTGCCAACTTATGTATGCAAGGGCTGTCCATCTTTCCTTATTTGGACGACCTCTTGATCAAGGCGTCCTCCAGGGAACTGTGCATGGAGCACATACGCAAGTCAGTAACATACTTGGCTCAGCACGGTTTAGTAATCAACTTCGCCAAGAGCCACTTAGTTCCCACTCAGCGGTTAGAACATCTGGGTGTCATAGTGGATACATTTCAGAACAGACTATTCATACCGCAAGCTGACAAGACAAGATCAAAACACTGATATTGAGAATATTGAATATGGAGCAGATTCCCATTCATACCCTCACTCGTCTTCTGGGACTAATGGTGTCTTGTTTCAGTCATCTTCAGTGGAGCAGGTTCCACGTGAGACCTCTTCAGTGTCTACTGAGATCTTTCCAGTATCACCTCATAAACAACAGCCAGGTATCTGTACACTTGGACCCCAATATGATAAAGTCCTTCCAGTGGTGGCTGGAACCACAGAGATTCAGCCTCGGAGTGCCACTGGATCTGCCTCAACGAATTGTTATTACCACAGACACAAGTCTGTCAGGTTGGGGAGTCACTCTCGACGGCAAATCAGTCCAGGGTCTCTGGACTCCAGCAGAACAGAACCACAGCATCAATTGGTTGGAGCTGGCGGCCATCCTCAGAGCTTTTCAGTCGTTTGCAGGACAGATTCACAGACAACATATACAAGTACTGTCGGACAACATTACCGCAGTAGCTTACATAAATCATCAGGGGGGTTCTCGATCACACAAGCTACACACAGAAGTGACACGCATATTCAGGTAGGCAGAGGGCTACCTGGAGTCTCTCTCAGCCCGACACATCAAGGGTTCCACCAACGTGCAGGCCGACTGGCTCAGCCGGCAGTTCATCCAGCCGGCCGAGTGGGCTCTGAAACAAGACGTGTTTCTTCAGATAGTAGGCAAGTTCAAAGATCCAGTCTGCGATCTATTTGCCTCGCCGACCAATACGAAGCGACCATCATTCTTTGCCAGGCACCGCTGCCCCGAAGCAATAGCAGTAGATGCTCTGTTGCACACTTGACCCAGAGGGCTGCTGTATGCATTCCCTCCAATACCTCTGATTCATCAAACCATCCAGAAGATAGAACTGGAGCAATCCCATGTTCTTCTTCTTGCCCCGTATTGACCGTGCAGGCCCTGGCTCCCAGACCTGCTACGGCTCTCTCGAAACAACTTCTGGTGACTCCCAGCACATCACGACCTACTAACACAGGGTCCGATCAGGCATGACAGTCCCGATCTATTCAGATGAACTGTCTGCAGTTTGAATCCAATGCTCTATCTCAGTTAGGTTACTCTCCGGAAGTAATCTCAACCATGCTGGCTTCAAAGAGAAGTTCAACCAGGAGAATTTATCAGAACTCTTGGAAGATGTTTGTCGATTGGGCCAGTCAAAACCAAGTAAATTCCTCAGCTCCATCAGTGGGCGATGTCCTGGCCTTCCTTCAGAGTGGAAGAGACGAGGGACTCCGTCCCAATACACTGGCCAGACAGTTAGCAGCGATCGATAGTACCCTGTGTATGGATCATCAGAAATTCGCTAGTCATCCCCATCTAAAGAAGTTTATGAAAGAAACTCGCCAATTAGCCCCCCCCAGTAATTCATAGATTCCCGGCATGGAATTTGAATTTAGTTCTTCAAGCTCTGACAGACCCTCCTTTCGAACCATTATACAAAATTTCACTATTTTTTTCTGTCAATTAAAGTAGATTTTTTTTTTTTTTTTAGTCGCTGTCATTTCAGCACGTCGAGTGCCTGAACTGAGAGCTCTTTCCATTGACCTGGCACTTTGTGTTTTTCAGAAGGAATCTGTTTCCTTAAGTCTAGATCCTTCTTTTCTACCAAAGGTGGATTCTCAGTTTTACAGGGAACAAGATTTGGTTTTGCCTTCCTTTTGTCCGCACCCGGTGCACCCGCTAGAGAGGCGATGGCACCATTTAGATGTTAGAAGAGCCTTGAAACAGGACATCACAGTTTAGAAAGTCTTCAGCCTTATTTGTCCACTATGGCCCTAAGTCTAGGGGTCTTAAGGCATCCAAAGCCATCATTGCGGGGTGGGTATCTAGTTGTATAAGAGAGGCTTATAAGGCAAAAGGTCTGCAACCCCCTGCTAGAATTCTTCCTCACTCTACTAGGTCAGCTGCAGCTTCCTGGGCATTTTGGCATAGAGCTTCCTGCAGAGAAATTTGTAAGGCTGCGGCTTGGAAATCTGTCCACACTTTTACCAGACATTATAAAATAGACATTTTGGATTCTGCGGAGGTGGCTTTTGGTCGCCGCATTCTGCAGGGGATTCTGCCGCATTCTTCAATAGTGGATTAATTCGTAGTGTGCTCCGTGTCCCTCCGGAAGCCGATATTACTGCTTTTGTACCTCCCTGTTGTCCGACTTACCGGACCTTATCCACTAGAATGCCCAATTGGGTTCTTACCTGGGAATTGGGATTCTGACGGATATGTAGGGGAGGTAAGTCAGCCCTCCCTATGAAATGGGATATACATAGAGTACACTACTTCCTTCGTTCTACAGAGGTTATTTTCTTAGGAAAAAGTTGTTTGGGGGTTTTATAGGCCCGATAGGGGCATCAGGAGTTAGAGTAGCAGCAGGAAGCTTCTTTGTTTCACATGTTAAAGATGTTATACTGTTCTTCGGCTTGTCACAACTGGAGTGGAGCGGGAAGATGCTCCCTGCAACAGGATTTCAGTCTAGTGCTGCCTCCTGGTGGATGAGTCCAGGCGTTACCCTGTTGTCCAACTTACCTCCCCTACATATCCACCAGAATCCCAATTCCCAGGTAAGAACCCAATTGGGCATTTCAAGTAGAAAAGCAGGCTTTAGTTAGAGGCATTTGGCAAATATTTGCTTACTACTTCATGTGCAGTAGGTTGATTGCCCCTCTTCTTTTTGTTTGTTTTCACCCAAAATAACTGTTTGTCTTCAGTGCAATAGAATCAGACACTTTTTACTCCAGTTATGCAAGTCTGTGATTCCCACCCCCTTAAACTTTTTTCCCCATTCTTCGGGATTAAAGGAAGAAAATTGGTAAACCCACTTCCACAGTGCTATCACCGAAAAATGAAAGTGCAACAGAAACCTTCATTTATGTCACTGTGCCCTGACTCAGGCTGCTTTCTCACGTTGCTGAGGGTTGGGAGTGGAGGGGGGAGGTAAACTTTGGTGAGGGCAATTGTGGCTCTGTTCTCATGGAAACTAGCACATGTAGAAATGTGCTATTCTGCCTTTATGCAGTGAAAACACCTGTGATTGTAAAAGCTACATTGGGGGGTGGGGGGAGGACCTGGTCATGCGCGAGTGTGTTTGCAGCATAAAAACGGAATAGTGCATTCCTTCGTGTGCTAATTCTCATGAGAATATAGCTGCGATTGCCTTCATGGAAGTTCCCCTTCCCAGGTAATAATGTGAGAAAGCAGCCTCATTCCTAACAAGCCCAGACTACTGGATTTGCTTTGTTCTTCTAGCAAGTATATCACGCTGTCTCTTATAAAAGCTTATAAGACTCTTGTGTTCAAGCACAGATTTTTTTTGTTCCTTTTTTTTTATTTTTTTATTTTTTTTAACATTATAAACATTTATTTTAAATAACAATATACATAAACTTGTAAACAATTAACTGTGGTTACAATTTTTTAAATGTATTCACTTTGTCTTTTGGGTTCAGGTAAGTTCTATTTTGATTATACATAATAATCAAATAAATATGCTCTCTGGTCTTCAGGTAGATTTTTGTTTGTCATAACACATACACATGGAAACCATTTTGCTGTATATGCTTCTTTTTTGTCCATTAGGTTCGCTGCCACTTTTTCCATCATTAGATGGTACCATAATCTATTCATCCATTCGCCTATAGAAAGTTCCTTAGTGTCTTTCCAGTGCAGGGTGGTGATCTTTTTTGCAGCTTGTATGAAGGCCGAACATGAGTCTTTATGTTTTTGAAGTATTCCCACTTCTGGAAACAAGCCCAGCAAAGCAATCTCAGGTTTGTATGGAATGATCAATTTAGTCATTTCTTCCATTTTTTCCCACACACCCCTCCACAGTGGTTGTACTCTGCCACAGTCCCACCAACAGTGTCTTTGTGTTTGTTCCTTTTTTTTAATATTCAAGGTGGCCAACCCCAAATACTCAAAAATCATGGTAAGATGAGCAATAAGAGTGACAGGAAAGTCCATTTATAAACCTATGTCAATGCCACATTTAAAGCATCTTTTTCCAAATTTGCTCTAAAAGTGAGGCAGCTATTATAAATGAGTAACTATTTTGGTAGCAAAATCACTGGAGTAGCTTCTATTCTCAACTAGCTCATTAGCTGTATGACTTTGGGCAGCTCACTTGACTTCTCTGATCTGTAATCTGTGGGACAGCTCTGTTTAATTTACAGGATTATTAGGCTTCATCCATATTTATAAAACTTCTGCATCTTACAACAGTAGATGCACAAAAGATGAAAAATTCAGTTTGTGTTTTTATAGAATTATTGCACATGAAAGTGACTGCCATGTAGGGAACATCTTTGTTATTGGCTACAAAACTATGTGATGTATTTAAATGTTTAATGTGACACTTCCTGCCTTGAGTGCCCTTTTAAAATAGAACAAGTTTGCTTAGATGTGAGAACTTCCTGTGAACTGGAAGTGATGGATATCATTTACTTTCAGACATAAAGTAATAGCTTACTCATCTCTTGATGGAAGTGATTTTATTTCTGTCACAGCCGGCAGTGAGCAATACACTTGCTAATGTAGACTCTTCACACCTACGCTGACTTTCCTCTTGCTGAATGAGTGAGTTGCCAATAAACGTTTGCCAGGCTGCATGGATCTCTAGGAATTTATAATTAGCTGCAGAGTAATGATACTCTTTTTAAGGTTGTGATAATCTTTAGGTTGCCCTTTTATTCTCCATCACACCCATAAAAACGTCTGACATTTGTTGACCAAGACTAATGTGGAATTAGGATCTGGGGGAGGGCCTGAGGATGTAGATATGGGTTTCTATAGTATTGGTCAGGAACTGTGCCGCCTTGGTCAGTTGTGGCAAAACTGCTATTGAGTTATTGTTTTGTGGGATAATGTGAAGTAAGCTTCTTCTTGACAAAAGGGAGATAGGAAACTGGGGTGTACTGGTTACACCAGTGATGCAAGAATCAGGTCTTCTGGGGTCAATTCTGTGGAACAATTCTGTGGAACAATTCTGCTACTGACTGTAAGGTCCCATAGGTCTTGAACCTCTGGCCCCCAGGGTTCTGAGGTGCTGCCTCAGCTTCTGGTGTCATTCCGTAGACATGATCTCAGTCCTGTTTGTCCTCCCAATGGTTCCTTCAGTGTTTCCGCAGCCCCTGCCTGAATCATGTCTTTCCCAGGTGGTTCTCCTGTACTCTAGCCCTGCCTCCCAGCATCCTGATTGGATACCAGCTAGCATAAAAGGCATGCTGGTACCAGCAGGAAGTTGGGCAGAGCAACTCAAATGCCAACTCCTTCCTTGCTGCTTGCTCCCTCACACTTCATGCCTTAGTTCCCATGTATCTAATCTTGTCTCTCTGTTCCCTTCCTCACTTGTTCTCTAGCTCAAGCCTCCCTTATGTTCTGGTCCTTGTGTTCTAGTCTTTAATTCCTTGTTTCTACCTTCCCTGCCCCCCCCCCCCCCAGCCTTTAGTATCCTAGCTCCCTTGTGCTTAGTCCCTTGTTTGGCTTCCCCTCTGCCTAGTCTCTTTATCCTTGGCTCCCTTATTCTCTGGTTCCTGTAGCCTTCGTGTGCTTCACTTTTCCCTTAGAACCTCAATGATGAGCCATATTCTCTCTAGGAGATCCTAGATCTACGAGGGAGTTTGCTCCCCTTGACCTTGGGAAATGGTTGAGGAGTTTTCCTCCCTTCCTTTGTTCCTAGTTCCTTCGTTGACCCCCAGACCCCTTCATTCTCCTTTCACCCTTTTCCTAACTTCCCCCTATCTGTACTCTTGTGGCTCTCTAGTTTCCTGTCCACCTATGTCCCGGACACCCAACACCTGGGGCCTTTGACTTGCTGTGTGATCCCAGTGAAATTTCTGTGCTTCAATGTCGTAACTTGTACAATGGAAATAAGAATGTTTTCCATCCTCACAGGATGTTGCAAGTTGTAAAGCGCTTGAGATTTTTAGATTTCTTGCATAATCTGTCCTCTCAAAGTTCAAGGCCTTTCTCCAGCAGGGCCAATGTTTGCTTTTCTTCTTATGCAGGAGTCATAATGTAACATTCAAGATAGCCACAGGTTACCTGTGTTTAGTGTTTTTGAAGACACCAAGTAAGATGTGGAGTTCAGTTGATTAAATATGATGAGTCATTCTCTAATTTTATGAGGTTGTGGAGAGAATAGGCAGAAGAGAGAATAAGTGTATTGTCTTAGGAAAAACTACAAGCTTGGTAGCATGATTTTGAGACACTAGGACCTCTTAGAAGTTGGCCATTCAGTTCACCACCTTGAACCTGAATGTGAAAGGGAGAAATAGTCTTGGGAAAGTGACTAACCATAGTTTTCAGAAGAGGTTAAAATGAAAATATTATGCAAGTTGATTAATTTAGTAGTCTTCTCTGGTGTGCCATGTATTTAAAGACTGTTTCCATGATGGTGAAATGAAGGTTTACAAAAAAATATTCAACACTTTTAAAACTAAAAATCATGGAGTGCGTCTTCACTGCCTGCAAAAAGTCCAGTTACTGATCTGACTGCAAAGCCAGAGTTGGAAGAAGCTGGAAAGATAATTTAAGCTTTGGAAACTACTTTGTAGCCTCGACAGTGAAGTGGATGTTGTAGCTGCACAGAACAAAACAGTTCTTGAAGATCCAAAGAAGAAGAATGTAATATTTTGGGCAGTCACAGGGCTGAGAAACTACAGAAGCAATCTAGGAAGAGGGGAGCCTCAGTAGAGATAAAAGGAAAAACAAACTACTGGTATCTTGGGTACATTTGTGAGAACCTGAAGGTGAAAACATATGAAACAGAAGCCAGCTGGATTCATGGCCCAACCCGTGGAGTGGCAATGCAGCTGCTACCTGTTGGGCTGGAACAGAAAGCAGAACACACGTGCAGCCTCCTGTTCAACCACCACACTGTACCCACACCCGCAGGGTGAGTTGGGCTGAGGAACTGAACACACGGGCAGGACTTGGGCCCAGGAGCAGTGGTGACCACTGCCAGAAGCAGGATCAGATCCTAGATTCTTGACAGACTGATTCTGTCCAGAAGCCGTACATGGTCACATCTCCAGCTCAAGGCACCAGCACCCGTGCCTGGCTCCCTCCCTGCCGGTGTCCAGGGTGCAGGGAAACCAGTGGCTCTGCCTGGGCAGCGCTGCACCCGAAAAGTGCCCCACAGACCAATTCCCCTTGCTTGGGGGTGGCAGATTCCAACCTTGCACATCAACGGAGATGTCACCCATGCCACATGCTGCACACCCAGGGGTGCCACTGCTGCACACCTAGGGTCAGCACCACTGCTGCACGGGGCAGGAAACCAGGAGGGAGGGACCACGCTTGGCGACCCTCCACCCCCAGGCAAGGGGAACCTCCATTGGTCCCTTCCTTATCACCGGAGGCAGCTTCTCCCAGCCACGCCATCAGCTGACAAGTGGCTGGAGGAGTCTGCTCACTCCCAGCCGGCGCCATCAGGTGACAGGCAGCTAGCGGCTGCTGCTCTTGGACCCGATCCTTGCGAACATTGTGGATTTGTCCATGGTGTTGTCGGACGTTGCCACACGCAGGGCTTGTGATGGACCTAACAGATGGGATGGCTCGCATTAGCCCAGCTGAGCCAGCCTTAGACACTTCAACACTTCAAATATTCAACACTTTTAAAACTAAAAATCATCAGCCACCTTCTCTGGATGACGTGTTGAGTAGCAGCCAACTGCCCACCTCGTGATGGAAGTGGGCAAAAATCTGGCAGCTACCTAACAGATGGGCAGGTGAATCGCGGGCTAATGTCAGCTAATCTGGGCTACTGTCTCATATGTTTTCACCCTGAGTCAGTAGTAGGTAACTACAGATGGTGTTACAAAGGTCTGGCTACTGTCATGGATGAAGATGGCACTGAGGGAATATGTTTTCTCACCCAGGTTACTAATTTATCATGCTGCTGTTTCTGTCAGAAGCCTTCTATTGAATAATATTTATTTTATTTTATACATTTATACCCCCATCCCTCCTGCCTCTAGCAATATCAGGTGTATTGTTCAATTCCTCCACATGGTACAAGGATACCCAGAAGAATGCAACGCGTATGTTGGCTGCTGTTGAAATGAGAAATTGCATGTATTCCAGTGTTACTAAAATAAGACTGAATAGGGCAAAAAGGTTGGGGTTTTTTTTTTCCCTTGTTTTTGTCTGTTGTTGGCTTAGAAGGGGAAGCTTGTGAAACAGCCCCAAGTTCATCCCAAAGACGAGACTAGAGCTCCCTTTGGGGTGGATTGAACCAGTTCAATGTTCTTTTTATTACTGAAACAGAATTTCTTGCTCCAAACCTACTGCTTTTGCTATATTTTGCATTAATCCATCTTTTCACTGCTTAATACATATATTTATCTGTGCTGAAGAAGTAGAAAGTTGGTTTACCCACTTTGAAGTTCCCAATTTACTTTTTCTGCCAGGCTGTTTAACATCCCAACCGTTCACTATGTAAAATTTCCCTTTTCTATCGTTCTTGGACTAACTTGTATCACTTTCTCACTATTTTCATTAGCTAATGCAGTGTGTGAAAGATGGAATAGAACGGGCCCATTCCACTTGAAATCATGGAGCCAGGATCAGTGTATTTCCTATGATAAGGAAGTAATAATTGCAAAGGGAATTAATTCTCCACTAAGCTGGAAAACATATCTAATTCACACCCATCATCGCAGTTTCCACTAACAAAAAAGGAATATCTGTCTTTGAATTGCTACATGCCTAAACCTCTGGAGTTTGCAAGTGAAGTTATTGTCCCAGACTGTCATAATCACTAACTGCTGCTTGGGTTTGAAGGTAATTCTGTTGTTTATTTTCTGGTTCAAACTTCAGGAAAAAATAAAGCTTGATGCTGAGAGGGAAAAACTAGAGAGGCTTCAGGAGCTTTACTCCGAGCAGAAGACGCAGCTTGATAATTGCCCTGAGTCCATGAGGGAACAATTACAGCAGCAGCTGAAGAGGGTCAGTAGCAAGTTCTCAGATTGCACTATTTTTTTATTATTAATTTAAAGTTAATTGTAACAGTCTTCTTTAAATAGCCAAAGAAACTTCCACCAGCAATTTGTAGCTCATTATTATCCATAGGGGATATGGATCGGTTTAGTGTAGTGATCATATATTTTTTGCATGGTGACAAATAAATAGAATGCAAAGAGCTGGGTTAAGCATAGTTTTGTGATATATTCCTTAAAAGCTATAGGCCAGTCACATGCTTAGCACAGTACATCTTTTAACTAATAAGAAAGCTCATTGGAATTGTGATGTATGTAGCTGGATGTTACAGCATGATCATCTAATAAAACGGGCAAAGCTAAATGCTAGCCATCCCTACTATTACTACCTATCATTTCTATAGCACTAAGAAGAAAAAGGATGAGTACCTATTTCAGCACTTAACGCTCATTACTATTTGACCCAATTATCTATTTTTCTTTTGCCACACAGTAAACTAGTCTCTGTTTTTCTGCCCACTTAGTTTTTGAAGTAGTACTTAGTTTAGCTAAATAGTGTGTCGAAAATGCCTCCTTATTTCAGGTTAACTGCCTCTGATCAATTTATTCTTATTTCTGAATTCTTTCTTCCTTCTCTAAGACATCTTGTTCAACCTTTCCGGTTAGTATCTAATGGTGACTTTATTATGCTACAAGACATTAAAATTATTTTTTTTCCAAACTAAATTAATATGCTGTTGTATGTTGAAAAGTAACCATAAAGAAATTCCAGAAAAATAGTTTGGTTAAGCTATTAGAGCTGTTCTACAAGAAGATTTCGGTTCATGAAAAATTCTTAAGTTTTAAAATCTGACTCATAAATTTCAAACTTGAGACTGATTTAATAAAATAAAACTCATATTCCATTAAAAATTTGGTATGAAATGTAAATATTGAAAGAATTTCACCATAGTCCTCTTTTTGAACTTTTTAGTAAAAATCAAAATATTTTGGAATGGTGACATTTTTGTGAAAAAATGTTATGACCTTTGAAATTATTTTTTTTCTTGCAGCCTCATTTTGATAAATTTTGAACTAACTCTAATTTTTTTTCATTTGCATTTACTAACTAACAATTAGGGGATGGAAGCTAGGCAAATACTCAGAATAAAGGTTTACCACTGGATTTGCTTGCTTTCATTACATTTTTGGCAGAGTTGATTGTACTGGGTGCTAGCTGTGCCCAATGTAGTTGAACTTACAACTGAACTCCATTATACTGCATGACCCAAATATCCATCTAGTAGGTGATGGTGGGAATATGTTCTTTGCATCCAGATGCGGGTGTAAATTTTTAGCTCCAAAGCAAATTCATTCTGTGTTGTGACAAAGTACATAAATTCTGGAACAAAGATGTGACTAGTTCTGTTGAAGAGAGCACCTTGCTGTGCTGCAGCATCCTTGTGTAAGATTATGAACTCTCTTTCTGCATTGGAATTACTGATAGTATTTGGTAAATTTTAATTTCCTTGTGCATAAAATCTTGTAAATAGAGAATTGCATTCATGAAAAGTTCCTCTCCCAATGCCATGTTGCCACAAAAGGAATCATTTTGTTTGAATAACTTGATTTTAGTCTGAAATTAACAGGCATAAAGTGTCTGTTAATCCCTATGAAGGAGCTGTCTCTGTATATAAAATACTAGTATTGAAACAAATGCCTCTTCCCTGTGTGAGAAGAGGCTGTGCCTGCCTGTTGTCCCTTAGTCAAAGCAAGGCTGATGAATCTCTTCCCTTTTGTTGTGATCTTTTCACAAACTGTTTTTGTGTGTTTTTGCATGCATCAAATGGGACGCCTGCACTAGTGTGCCTGCCACATAAATTTTGTGGACTAGGGCCTTATCTATTGCATTATTAGGGAAGCGAGACAGTCATAAAGTGATATCTTTTACTGGATCGACTACAGTTGGTGGAGGTATGCAAGCAGACTTGCCTGATGAAGGACCCTATGAGGTCCAAAAGCTTTCATACTTCCACCAACTGTAGTTGGTCAATAAAAGATATCACTTTACAACTTTGTCTCTGTTGCCTATATTTGGAACCAACATGGCAGACCCTAATTTCTCTACATTGTTAGGGGAGCTAGGTTTTCTGGAGGTGTGAGTTTTACAGTCCTCTTTAGGGCAGAATCACCACATGATCTCCAATCAAGTTGGGTACAAATCACTAGTATTTGAGTTTATAGTCGCCCTAGTGTGGCCTGATTTTGCACTCTTAGCACCCTGATTTTTCAATGTGACCTGATTTTGCAGTTGTTAGGGTAAAAACAGACATGCATGTAACTGCGCTTTAACATGGCTTTAACATTTCTTATGCATGTTACAGGGCTGTATTGTTATCCTATGAAGCCCTGCAATATGTATAAGAAATGTTAAAGTGGTGTTACGGTGCATGTCTGTTTTCAACCCTTAGAATATTAGACCTTTTCTCCTCCGTGAAATTTCTGGATGGGCTCTCAAAATCACTAGATACTTTTAAAAAACAGTCTCAGAGTTTAGAATACAAAACCTTTCTCCTCTCCACTGCAGCAAAATAAAAAACTCCTTATTTAGAAGGTGAGCTTTGTACTGATTATAATATGCATATCTTAGATTATCTTGATCTTTACAAAAGCTGTGATGAAAAAGTTTTTTTGTTTTAATAAGCGATTTGAAAAATATCTAAATTAGTATTTATATTATCTTTAAGGTGCATTTAAAGGGTATGTTTCATCTGTGTCTACATGTGGTTGATTCAGTCCTTTCATGTTTAATACCGATGAAAGAGAATTACTCTATGATCAGTAGTGGAATGTTAGGTGTGACTGAAGAATGAGCATCAAAATAAAGATTGGTTACATTTGCTTCAGTCCAATTACTGCAACTCTCCAAACCAATCAACTTTGTATTTGTTTCAGCAGACTGGTGGGGTGAGTTTGAACAAATGTTTTAGATTATGATCGTTTGCTCTTTCGAGTCTCTCCTTTGATGATTGTAAATGTGAAGGAGTTTTGGTTTTTTTTAATATCTTTCAATAAAAGGATGCTGATCTGTTGGATATAGAAAGCAAACACTTTGAAGATCTGGAGTTTCAGCAGCTTGAACATGAGAGCAGGTTAGATGAGGAGAAAGAAAACCTGACTCAGCAGCTCCTGCGTGAAGTAGCTGAATACCAACGCAGCATTGTCAATAGAAAGGTAATGGAATTCAAGCTCACAGCTTTTGACTTATCATGAAGGACCACTGCAGATCTCTGCAGTATATGTGTTTACAAATGTTGAAAAATTATGGAGGTGCTTTTTTTCCTTATGGCAACTTTGGACTCATGTTTTCTCTGTAAATTATGCTTTCAGACTTGTATGTGATGTGGGTTGATTATATCTTTTAAATTAGGAGAAGATTTCTGCTCTCAAAAAGCAAGCCAATCATATTGTCCAACAAGCACAAAGGGAACAAGATCATTTTGTCAAAGAGAAGAATAACTTAATAATGATGCTACAAAGAGTAAGTGTTTTCTCCTTCCCTTTTAATGACAATATTTTGGTTGAAAAAAGAAAAGCAACCTAGTAACAATGTAATTAAACATAAAGGAGACATGGAACTTTACTCTAGCCTGATAGATTTTCCTTATATGTTAGCAATAGACTAAAACAAGGCTATCATTTACAAATCTTTGCATTGCTATAAATAAAACTGAAGCTATTATCTAAATTTTCTCTTACCCACAGGGTTTCTTTGTTTTGCACCCTTTAAATAAATAACTTGGATAAATCTGGCTTAATAAACATTCCCTTTTGAAATACAGCTATGTCTATCCCTGACAGGAAAAAGAAAACCTTTGTAATCTGGAAAAGAAATATTCTGCACTTTCTGGAGGGAAAGGATTTCCTGTAAGTCCAGGCAGTCTAAAAGAGGTAAAATTTTCTCAGCATGAAATGACATATATTATGCAATAATGACTCATAGTTTGGCTAATATTAACAAATTTGATGTAAAATGTTCGATTTCAGTGTTGTCCTTTCTTAAGAAATTGGGTAAAACCGAGATGTTTAAATTAGCTAGATGTTTAAAGCACTGATGATTTAAAGATTGAAAATTTAGAAAACTGGCATTAGCAGAACTTGACTCAATGGAGCCCCTCTAATCCATTGGTACATGGAGCCTTTATATAATGGCCATTGTGTCATGGTACATTCCCCTTTGACTGTAGTAGTTTTGTATTGAAAGCAAATGTCTTTAAATGATTTATTTTATTTATATTTTATATTAAAATTTATATCTCACCCCCTCCCGTCCACAGACGGCTCGGGGCGGCTCTCAGCTTGATGGTACATACTTCCATGTCACATTCCTTGTTTTACCTCTGTTCCAGTGATTCCCGCTAGTGTGTTGCAAGAGAGGCAACAAACGATACTTCTCTTTCTTTTTTTGGGGTGTGTGTGTATTTTAAACATTTATAATAGTGTATGTATGTATTTTATAGATAGATAGATATATTAAAAAAATATGTGCACACACCCACACCCCTCTACACATTTTTGTAAGAGTGAAGTGTGCTGCCAGTTTTAATCCAGAAAAAAAGTGTGCCCCAGGTATCAAAATTTTGGGAAATGCTGCTGTAAACTATGGAAATGAATGCAACGTTGCTCATGTACAAGATGACATTTATTTTGAATTAAGTTTTCCTTTTACTCAGGTTTTTTTTTCTGTTGTAGCATTACCTCATACTGAACATGTTTTTAGTAATATTTTTAGGAAGAAGAGAGTTAATTGCATATTGTTTTCTGTTGATGCACTTTAACTCCCTTCAAATCTAGCTAAATCTGTATTTTGGGAAAAAACAAAAAAACAAACCCAAAGGAAAACCCAGACTGACTAGTTTCATTTTTACTTGATAGTTTATACTACAAAGTCTTTGTTCTAGATTGTAGCTATTTCCAAATACTCTTTTCTAGAGTGTATGAAAGATTCTGACCGGGTGTGCTCAGAACTGCACTTGCATTTCATGAGTTTCATCCAACTTGAAAGTAACTGGAAAATCCACTCTGTTATCCAACATGTTTTTACAATGCTAATCCTTGTCAAAATTCTGCCTTGTGCTAAAGAAGTCTATACTCAGTCTTAAAATTAAAATGATAAAGATTGCAACTGCTCTAATCATCATCTTAAGGAGCTATTTTTTGCATTAATAATTGAGCACAGATTTATAACCGTATTCTATATAACTTTCTCAGCTTAAGTAGCTTGTTGCCTTTATTTTGTTATAACATATTTGTTAAACTTTTATGATATTTCAATTGTGATCCCCCACCCCCTTTTAAAATGGTCTTTATCCACAAATCAAGAGCTGGAACATTTATTTATTTAAACTGAGTCCTATTACACTTAAGTTGTGTTGTGCTTTTTAGCAGGCCTATATCTAACAGAGGAATACAGAGCATTGACTCTCTCCTGTAAATTCCATCACCCACAGAAATACGGTGTGTTATAGATTCCCCCCCACCCCCGCCCTCCCCCGTTAAGGTGAGACTTAAAGCCCAAGACCAGAGAGTAATAACTACAATTTTGTTAAGAAGTGACTGCATAGCTCATGAACTTCTGAAGGCAAGTGCAGTTACACCCCCAGTCATGCAGTCTGCACTCCCCGAGTCACTTTTCTAACCAAAGACCTGACTTTTAGTGAATTTCTTTCACAGTAAAACTATAAGAAACTGGAGAATTCTTATCAGAACAAGGGAAGCAAATGGCCCTGCTTTTGTGCCTCTGCTGGTGCCTCCCAAGGTTCAAAAGAGAGATTAACCTCCATATTCTTTCAGTCAGTCTTTGGCATCTCTGGCTAAAAACAAATGTGTGGCTGGCAGGACTAATCCCTGGGCTGTCCTGAGGCAGAAAATTGTGGGTGACACGGCCAAGATCAGGCCAGGGCACTGAACTGCTGTGCCTGTGACCAGGAAGCTGTCCTGCCAGCCACCCGACCCAGGTAGGTCTGGAAGCAAAACAAATGTGCGGCTGCTGGCCATGGTGGCTCCTGGCCCGGGACGGATATGCCACGGCCACACAACATGCTAGCCCGCTTCGCCCCAGTCAGGCAAGCCTTAGACCAGGCTGTGACCTCAGAGATGTTCTGAGGTCGCAGCCCAGGTTAGCTGCCAACATGGCCTGGGGCAGAAGGGGATCAACATCTGGCAGTGCCAAAACAGATGCGCCAGTGGCTCACTGGCCAAAGAGGGCCACCATCATGCCTGTTTTTACCCTCTGTTGGAAGATGCTGCTATAAAGATATGGCTCTCTTCACAAGGAATGGGATTGATACATCCAGGATTTCCTGTCAGCCTCTCAACATTAGATAGGAATGATTTTTGGCTGTTAATAATTTAGGGTAATTATTATAATTAATTACCAGATAATAATTATCTGAGCCATCCAGTTAGGATTGCCAGATCAAAATTTCAAAAATAAGGGAGACTAGAGGGATACTGACATATCTATTAGGTTCTATATAGCTGCAGGGTTCTGAAATAAGGAATGCTGGCAACCCAACATCCAGTCCTCATAAATGTCCCATAAAAACTGTCAACAAATGAGGATGACCAAACAGGAAAATGCTGAAGATCTACAGGTCTGTGAGTGAGACTGGTTTTGGGGAAAGTACCAATTGTATTAAATTTGAAACCAACTTAATTCAGACCACCTCCCAGCTTTTAAACATACATCAGACCAAAACATTAAATGATGGGGGTTTTTCTTGTTAAAAAAAAAAGTTAGTCTCTTAAAGTATAACATTTTTTGATCATGCAAATATATGTGGAATGACTACAGCTTTCAATATTTTCAGTGTGTTCACAGTCTGATTATTACATTGCTGCTTTAATCCCACATTTTGATAATACCACCGATATTTGGCTGTGTCACTCTAACTTTCACTGTACTGGGAACATTAATACTCTTGCATGTCTCCTGGCTTTTGCTCCTTTTTTGTGTTTAACTTCTGAATTCCTCCTTTTAGGGTTATATGAGTGTAAGTGAAATTAGTGAGCAGTATGGCAATTCCACGAATAGATCCCTTTCCACCCAGGCCCCTACTGATGTTGACGCTGTTCCCATTGAGCCTTCCACAGCTGTGCTAGAAAGCCAGCCACAAAATAAAGAGGTTTGTTTGAGAGACATTTCCCTTTTGTTTTCATCATTGTTTCAGCACTTTGTTACCTAGTATATTAAAGTTAATCCCAAAGCAAGCTGCAGATTTGACCATTTAAGAAGAGTCAAATACTGGTTTGGTAAAAGAGCCAAACTATTTTTCTTTTTCCCCCCAGTTATAAAATGTCTTTGGTCTTGGAGGTGGGATGTTGTTGGAACCTAAGAAGAAAAGTGAGCCAATCAGAAACAAATAACATAATTGTCTTCCAGATAGTTAAAAGTAATATATCCTGTTAAGAAACAGTCTAATGGTGCGAGCTACAAAGGGGTTCAGTGGGGTTCCACTGAAGTAAGTGGTTTGTGGATGGCGGCATAAGTCAGTTGTCGCTTGTACTGTAGAGGTAAATTGTTAATTCCATATTTTTGTCAGATGGCTATAGGAAGATGGAAGTTTATTTCTTGAATGCTTTTGGGGAAGATAGTTTCTGTTTCACTTCTTTCAGCCTGTTTTGTGGTGGTTGTTTTTCCCCCTGGCTTTCTTGTGCTATTTTTGTTGCTATTTGTAATTATATTCTCTCTTGAGGACAAGGAGAAAACCCCTTATCTGTTTAAAAACAATCTAGTCATTTTATAAATGGAAAATGCCTTCTTTTTTATGCATCTTTAATGCCCCTTGGCTGGGTACTCAGCAGCCAGGACTAAACCTGGGTTCTGTATACAGTATTCTATTGACTGTATGATCTAAATAAGCCATCGTCTCCTAAGTCTACAGCAGGGATGAGGTACCTCTGGCCTATGGCTGGCATTTGGTCCTTTTCCAATACCTAGATCTGGCCTGTGGCTCCAATCTCTACCTTCAAGTACTGAAAGAGTGAGCTCAGGGGGTGGAGCAGAGATGAGGGCATGCACTCAAGGATGAATCCATGGCATGGCTCCATGATCTAGGCCTTCCCCTTCCTTCTGCCATTGTGGGCACCCGTATCCCCAACTCCTGTCTTGGAGCTTGCACTCATTTTCAAAGTGGCCCACGGGAGAGAAAAGGTTCCCTGCCCCCATCTAAAGCCTTGTACAAGTTTCCTAAACCTCTGTACACAAACTGACCACTAGAGAAGGCCAGTGAACTGAACTCTGTAACCATGTGTTTTTATTTATACTAGGGAAGCTAGTGTTAGCATGTTTACATTGCTCCAAACGTGTGTTATCCATTCCAATGTGACAAGTAAGTCTCCTTGCAGGCTGACCTCTGACAAAATAGTGATAGAAATTGCAGCTTCTGTGTGCCACACCTTTTGTGTAATTCCATGTAGAAAACTCTGAATGTAACTTTTCTTCTTCCTATAAAGCTAAGATCATCTGTCTGTTCTGGATTTGTGTTTCCCCACTCTCTTTCTCCTCGCCCTGTTGCACAACTTCCATCTGTCCGTTGGCCTGAGGTCATGGCTACAAATGTAGATCCTTTTCCTTTATCTGATACACCACCTCCTCTTCCAGCTAAGAAACACAGAAAGCAACAACAGGTAACAAAAAATCCAGCACTGTCAGTTTTGAATAGTGGCAATGAAGTTGTTGCACATGGTCGTCCCATAGAAATTACCTAGTTCATTAAACTGCCAGAGTTCATAGATGAAAGAAAAGCTTTTAATTTTTTTTTTTATCTTTGCTCCGGTTATGGCAATAGTTTAATGTAAAAAAGATATATTTTAATCTTTTATGAAGTAATGTTGAATAAATAATCTCCTCTTGATGTATGCCTAATTGTGTTTAGCATTAATGAGTTTTACACAATGCTATAACTACATTTCAAAATAACTATTGGCACTGTATGTATGGCATGCAAGTAATTGGTGTCAGAACAAATGAATAAATCAGAGGGAGATGCTAAGAATTGGCAGTCATCAAAATTGTCACAAGCACTTATAAAAATGCAGTGTTTGATCTGCAGTCAAAATTAGCTGAAGGTTTTAAAATTACCTATCAATAAAGGATTCTCCTAAAAGTATTACCATTAAACTACCAGTTTAACAGATTCTGGAGATTCAGCTTTTTGTCCAAATGGATGCCATGTGTAACCTAGACTCCTTGGTTGCAATCCTCAAACCGCTTGCCCTGTAGTAGTCTCATTAGACCCAGTGGGACTGCTCCAAAGTAAGTGGTTTGCAGAATGTGTTGCCTTTGAGTTTATAATAAGAACTGACTGAAGACCAGCAACATGTTTCGGCTCTTACAATGATTTCTTGATCAGTAGGTAAGAGTAACATAAAACCAGACTCCAGAAGTATTTTGTGTACAATTTGACTGTTAGTTGATGAATATTTAACATCCAGTCTTTATATTAAACCATTTAGAAAAGGATTTTGGTTCTATTGATGCTCTGTAAATGTGGCTTGCTTCATTTTGATAGCAGTGTACAAGAAGAATATCAGTGTGGAAATGGCAGAACTTTATTCAGCCATTTATTAATCATAGCTGGCTGAACTCATTCATGATAGACCTGTAAATGAGAGCAGTCCACATTATACATGCTCTGAGATTCTTACAAATAGCCTGTCCTAGAACTCAGTCTGTCTGGGGAACTGAATTTCAAAACTTGGCTTATTACTTTTCATATTATTTTTCACAGAAATTATGCCTTAATTTAAAGCCTTGCATTTATTTTACGAGCCTGTTTAAGGCAAATTTTGATCAAGTTTTTGAAACGATATTAGGTAAAAACTGAGACTCATTTTATAGTGACATTTCCAACCTGTAGGTCTTCCTTCTATTCTCTCTGTGTTTTAATTTACAGCTTAGTTCAAATTGCCAAAATTTTATTTTGCAATTTACATTTTAAGCACTTCAGAACTCTGGAGGAAAGAAAGAAACAACACAAAGAAGGCATGTATATAAGTGACACTTTACCTCGCAAGAAAACCACTTCCTCTATCTCGTCACATTTCAGTAGTGCTACTCTTGGACGAAGTGTTACCTCCAAGGTGAGTAAGATAGTGATACGCTGATCTTCCTACATGCAATATTAGACTGGAGTTAGAGTGTAATACATATTACTACTGTAATGGGTATAGAGTTACTAGCAGTACCTCATAGTGTTTGTAGGATGAAGTTTAATCTTGTTTATTGTAAAAGAAACAATAGAGATTTGTCATTTCCCTCTTCTTCATGGTGGTGTTGTAATGTAATATGGAGTTAAGATTGTATGTGTGCTTTAAAAAAATCCAGGCATGTTAAAGCATGGAAATTCTTAGTTTAAACTCCTCTCTAAATTCCCTTGGGTTTGTATGCATGTATGTATTGGGATTTATATCCTGTCCTTCTCGGAAGGCTCAGGATAGATCACAACACAACATACCAAAAACATTAAAAAGATGCACGTGCGCTGGTGGCACAGTGTGCAATTGAGCCCAAGGACAGTTTGAGATTGAGCCCAATAACAGTTTGCTGAAAGGTTCCAACCCAGAAAAAGCCCCATTAGTCCTGCATTGCCAAAGGCAAGGCTGCCCAACTTCTCAGCCACCATGGGCCAGATCGCCTCATAGCAATTTGCTGACGAGCCAGGTTGTACAAAAATCTCACGTCATGCAGTTGGTGTATGTTGTTTCTATAATGTAGGGGTAGTCTAACCTTATTCAAACTTGTCAACATGAGCTGTAAGTTAAACTTGCAGAGTTTGGAACTATTATTGCATGTCATCATTTTAGAAATGTATATTTTGCCTAGAAAATACTGATATTGAATAAAATCAGATTTTAAGACTGTGAAATCCTGCTGTGGGCTGGATTTGGCCCATGGGCCACCACTTGAACAGCTGTGGCCTAAGGAATACTGGCTAGGTTCAGGGACTGAACAGATGTAAAATGCTCCGATTCCTGATAAGGAGCTGACAACACATGCATAAGGCTTGTGTTCCGTGACTGAGCATGGCTATTATCCTATAGGCAATGCAGGACTGATGGGGCTTTCTTCTTAGTTGAGATCTTCTGACAAACTGCTGAAGTGTCTCCCTTCCTACAACAAAGAGACTCTTATAGTGGGCCTGCCAACTCATCTTGTGGATTGTTCCCAGTGTGACTGATTTTAGTATTTTCACTATATACCAACAAATCCAGTTTATAAAACAGTTCTCATCATGGCTCCCGAGCTCCGTATTAAAACAAGGTTCCATTATATATAGTATGATGCTTCTGTTAAACAAAGAAGTTGGGATTTTTTCATGGTCAAGGGCTTTTATAATTACCAAAAGGCTAATTACAAGGTGCTAGCCTTCAAGCTAGCACCTTTCCCAGCACACCACAATTTTTGTGGCCTTCATATATTTTAACTAAATGCCCCAACATTCTGATGCATACCCTATTTTTTTCTGGTTCTAGGAGGGCACAAGGCATAGTTCCCAGTCCTAAATGGAGCAGCCACATTTTCAAAAGTACTCTGCACCCAGTAGCTCCCATTGTTTTCAAGTTTGTTTTCTTTTGTAAATCTGGCCCTAATAGTTACTGCTGTCTGTTTTTAAGTGGTCACAGTTTGCTTGTTAGGAGAAGAGTTACTTGAGAATTGTCAGGTATATGTCTTTATAGCATACTTGGGCCTTAGACAGCTGGCTTACAAATCTTATTACCAACAAAGATTTTCTTTGAGAGCTCTAGTCTCATTTAATAGTCTAGCTTTTAGTCTGCAGTGTTTTACAGTGTTAACAAACGAGATGATACCCCCCCTCTGGTCTGGGTACGGTCCGTGCAGTCCTGACTTACATGTATAGTGTGTAGAGCCTAATAAACGGGCAGCCCCCTGTGTGTATTTCTTGTGTGTTTGGGCAGCCCCCGCTCACAGGGTTCGTGTGACAAGCCTAATACATGGGCAGGCATTCTTCTGCTGCTCACCAGTCTTCCCTCACCCCTGCCCCGTATCCCACCCCCTATGATGACTCACAGCCATGGCAAACCATGGAAAGAAGTTGCACCTGCTGTTTCTTTCATCCAGGGTATGGCTCCAAGAGGCAGAGTTTCATACCTGGGTTTCTACCTGCCAGCACATGGCGGCTGAAAATAACTTTTTGCTATGTGCATAATGCTGTGTTTATTGAATAAATTGCATACTTTATTGAGTGCCTATAGTAAATATTGAAAGTGAAAGCAATTAGTCTTTGCATGTTGTCACCATCTGGTTTCTTGAATCCATGGCTCACAGGAATGTACTGGTAGGTAGTAGCACGTGGTTTTATTGGGGGTCTCGCCACTGTGGCGTTGAAAATCCCTCTCAATTCACAGAAACCCCCCAGTGATATATGTGCCTCTTATACCCTCACAAACCCTCCACACTTCTCCAGGTGTCCAAACCTTGTATGGGGCAACAAGCTCTCCTTCAGTTGGTTCATGTTCCCTGTACCCTGAATCATTTGTTGCCAGGTCCCACGGG
This sequence comes from Sphenodon punctatus, assembly GCA_003113815.1. Taxonomy (NCBI): domain Eukaryota; kingdom Metazoa; phylum Chordata; class Lepidosauria; order Sphenodontia; family Sphenodontidae; genus Sphenodon; species Sphenodon punctatus. Next base: position 1,678,741 of record QEPC01006353.1, read on the forward strand.
TCTTGAACCTGGGTGTTTGGGTCTTCAGCACAACTATCCAGTCCTCTGTACCTCAACTGAGCCACACCTGGCACCCACTCTGCCAGGCTGTGGGACTAGATCTCCTATGGGACATTATTTAATTGGCTAACAAAGCATATAAAAGATACTGGGAATGATCCAGTGGCCCACGTATGCTGCCCGCAGGTACACCTGAACGCGTGTTCTGGCCTGCAGGCAACGTACTCCGGCTGCTGGTTCATCCCCCATGTCAGGAAGTAGCAGAAGACTGCTGCTGTTTGCTGCTCCAGACCCTCTCCTGTGCTTCGTGCATAGACCCCTGCATCCTAATTGACCTCCTGGCTCTGACCCTGCGTTGTCCTTGGACTCCTGATCTGTGAACGTCGCTCCAGTTAATCGATGATGCTGGTTCAGGAACCTGACTGGACTGAACTCCAAACACGCCCTTGGATTGCCTCTGAAGCTTGTTTCACCCTTGGACTGACCTTCCTGGCTTCTGAACCCAGCTCAGTCCTTGACTATGACTCAGAAGAAGCTCCAAGCAGCACCCCTTAGTGGCCATCACTGCACCAAGCACCCTAGCTCCGACCCAAGTCTTGACTGTAACAAGGAGGTGTGGGGCGCCCCTGTTACAAGCGGCCAGCCAAGGCTAGCCCTTTGAATTAGGGTGGCTGGCGGCAGCTCTCTCGGCAGCAGGGGTTTAAATCTGCCGCCTAAAACTGACTAGAGAGAGAGAGCTGAGGCCACTGAGGTAATTGACAAGCGATAGCTGGAGCTGCTTAGTAGCAGGAGCTGGATCCGGAAGTAGGTCAACATCTTGGAGGGCTCAGGGGAGAAGCTGAGTTGGTGGAGAGGCTCTGCCTGGCAGCTGAGAAGCTGAGCTGAGGCAGAGCTGGTGGACAACCTCTGGAAGCAGGTGGAGCTGGGAACAACTGGGACTAGAGTGGCCATACCTCCCCTTTAAAAGAGAACACTTATGAAAAATACATGTTGCAGGGCTGCATTGGTTCCAGTGCAGCCCTGCACCATGCATTTTTCATAAGTGTTCTCTTTTAAAGGGGAGGTAAGGCCACTCTAGCTGGGGCACTGAGCTCAGAGAGGAGCAGCTGGGATGGAGCATTGGACTGAGCAAAGCCCAGAGACTCAGAGTGGCGGCTTGGCTGCAAACACCTGGATTGAGTTGCCACCAGCGTGGGGCCAGGGAGTCCGCACCTGTGGCCCGCTTAGGGGCAAGGACAAGTGAATTAGGACTTGGTGCCTGGAAGGGCTGGGTAGTACAGACGGGGATGCCTGCTAAGAAGAGCCCGAAGCCAGAACCTGTAAGGAAGGGCTTAAGGGCCTGGACTGAGAGCCCTGTAGAGCCCAGATTGAGGCTCTGGGGATTTAAAGGAAAGGAGCCCTGTGAGGTCCAGAATTGGTGCCCAGACTGTGGGCCTGATGATGATGGAAATAAAGGGCTTCTAAAAAGGAAATTCAAATGTGGTCTCCACTTGAGGGTTCTGGGGAGCTGGGTCACCCCGAAACAGGTCCCAAAGACAGTGAGGTTCAACGCCCAGCTGTTACATTGACACTTGTTTCCACAAAGAGATGCATTTCTGTCATCTGATCGAGGCACTCTCAGTGGCCCCGGGGGTATCCTCTTATTGTCATCAGGGCAGTGACAAGGAAAAACGTCGGGGAACGTCCAGCCTCCGTTAGTGACTGCCTTACTTCTGGACATTACAGAAATGTCCAGAAAAGTTGCTATCTCAATCACATCCCACTCTTACATTCTGCTGAACTTGGAACTGCAGTAGAGTTGTACAGTGTCTGCACTCCATCATGCATACGTAGAACCCACTGTGTACATCTGATACCCTATGAGCACATAGGCTGCCTCAGAGGGTGGGTCTGACAGTTCTCGCTGTACATCAGGCCTCACCAAAGTATCAGCAAAGGCCAGGGTGCCAATCACCCCCAACTTCTCTTGGCCCCATCCCCTGGGCGGTCAGAACACCCACAGGAAAAAGCCAAAGCCAGTTGGCTTTTCTTGCCAAGCCCCCCACCCCCACAGCTACAGCTCTCTATGGCATTATGACCCCTTATGCTGGTTGTAAGCAAAAACTGTTTCTTTAAAAAGATAAGAAAAGAATGAACAGCTCTGCTCCCACATAAATTGTGAGCACAGTGACCTTCACTGCCTTGCAGATTCTCGCACCTGCCAATTTCCTAACATTCAGTGATTCCACACCACAATTAAAACATTCTGTGGTGCTAACATCTGTAACATTTTTAGATGAGTTGGTATGTGCACTGATGTGGTTGTGGAGACATGACCAATAGCGGCCAATATCTGCTCACATACAGCACACAGCCAATCCTAGCCAGGCAGCTGCCTAGCTCTTTAACCTATTCAAAACGTTTGGCGCATGGTCTACAGAGTTCAGATGCCAGAACTGCAGCCATTGAGACACATGCCAAATACTTCCTTGTGTTCCTTATCATGCTCCAGGCATTCCTATCCGCTGCTGAACAGAACCTGCAAGCGATCCAACAGATCCAAGCCTTTTGCTTTTGGCATGATGAAACGTCAAGGCAGAGAGACTCTCGCTCGACCTCTGGCTATGATAACGGGGCTCACAACACCGCAGAGGTGACTTCTGCTTTGGTGGCATGCACCAGAGGATCGAAGCCATGCAAAGGCAGCTGATGTGCACAGAGAAGTACCTCTCAGGAAACATAACTTCAGATATTGATGCCATGCTCAGGGCTGTACCCACTAAGAGGCTGACCTGGGTGCAGGAAAAAAGCACAGACTTGTGGGAGAACATGCAGTCTTCATGGGGAGACACCTAGTGGGTTCCAAATTTCAGGATGCCCCTTCGCCTTGTCCACGAGATAGCGAAGGTCATAGAATCACAAGGCTGGAAGGCACCTCAAGGGTGTAGTCCAGCCCCCTGCAACACTGCAGGACTTGCCACATCCCAACCATCTGCACAGAGAAATCCCACCAGTAGCTACGAGTAGAGATTGTGACCAACCAGAGCACACTGATGCCTAAAATAAGAGGTCCTCAGTCTTTGAATGGAGAAACAGAACTTGGTGATAGTCACTCATACTTGTGGATAAGCGAGTTGCCATCATCGTCTGGAAGCTTGCCACTCCAGTCTCCTGCTTCTCTGAAACCCAGCAGTTTGGCATTGGAACCTCCATGATGGGAGGTGGAGATTTGCACAGTGATTGTGGAAATGATGCTGGACCAGGTGGTGCAGTTGGCTGACCCCACAGAGGTAATGGGGGGCTTTGTGCAGGGCGGGTTTCCGAGCTGTATAAGGGTGATCGATAGCAGCCATATCCCCATCATCTGCACACCCTATAGCAAAGATTGCTAGTCAAACTGGAAGGGGTTTTTCTCTATGGTTCTCTAGGCCGTAGTGGACCACAGTGCCCAGCTCATGGATGTGCTGGTTGGGTGGTCTGGGAAGAATCACGATGCCTGCATCTTCCGTCTGCTCCCCTATTTTGGCCAGCTATACATTGGAGATTTTGGACCCTTCACTGAAACATGCATTGAGGAGGTGCTTATGAGGCCCTTTGTTCTCCAGGGGCCTGCCTCCCCTGAAGCCCTGGCTCATGAAGGCATACAGCATTGCCTGCACCTCAGAGCAATGATATTTTAACTGTCAGCTCAGCAGTACCTGCTCTGTTGTGGAGCAGCATTAGAGATCAATTGCAGTCAGAACTGATTTCCAACTATTTTTTATTTATTTTTATTTATTAAAAATTTGTATCCCGCCCCTCCTGCCCATAAGGCAGCCTGGGGTGGCAAACAACAACAATCAATAAAACAGTTAAAAACACAATAATGCAGGGGGGAAAAGACCCCACCCCCACCCCCCTCGCCGAAAGCCTGACGGAACAACCAGGTCTTACATAAACGCTGAAACAGCAGGAGAGTGGGAGCCAACCGAGCCTCCTCCGGGAGCCAATTCCACAGCACAGGGGCGAGCACCGAGAAAGATCCAACATCGGTGGCCACCCACCTCACCCGGGGAACCTCCAAAAGGGCTCCCACGGAGGATCTCAACGGTCGCACAGGCACATGGGGAGGGATGTGGTCCCGCAGGTAAGTAGGTCCCAGGCCATGAAGGGCTTTAAAGGTTAAAACCAGTACCTTGAACCTGGCCCAGTGCTTTATAGGCAGCCAGTGCAGAGCCCGAAGCACTGGTGTCATGTGCTCCCTGCGACCCACCCCCGTAAGGAGATGGGCCGCGGCATTCTGCACCAGCTGCAGCCTCCGGACCAGCTTCTCGGGCAGCCCCACGTAGAGCGTGTTGCCGTAATCCAGCCTTGAGGTGATGAAGGCATGGATGACAGTGGCGAGGTCGGAGTCTGAGAGATACGGCCGAAGCCGCCGGACATGATGTAGCTGCTGAAACGCACGCCCCGCCACAACCTGAGATTCCAAGCTGAGCCGTGAATCAAGGAGCACACCCAGACTCCCTACTTGAGAGACCATGGGAGGGCGAACCCCCCCAACAAGAGGAGATTCAACCACCTCCAGGTCCCCCAAGCCCTCGCCCACCAACGTTACCTCCATCTTGTCAGGATTCAGTTGGAGATGGCTCAACCTCATCCATGCCCCCACAGCGGACAGGCACTGGGAAAATAGAGAGACTGCGTGACCTGGGTAGATGGAAAAGGAGAGGTAGAGCTGAGTGTCATCCGCATACTGGTGACACTGCATGCCCTGAAACCCTCTCACGATCTCACCTAATGGTTGCATGTAGATGTTAAACAAGAGTTAGTACCCTGCAGGACTCTACATGTGAGGCCCCGGGGGGCGGGGGGGAGAGGTACACTCCCCCAAGACCACCTGGTGACTTCTTCCGGCCAGGAACGAACAAAACCAGTCCAAGACCATTCCACCAATCCTGGCACAGTCCCGCAGGCGGGTCACCAGCACCTCATGATCGACTATCGAATGCAGCCGAAAGATCTAGCAGGACCAGTAAGGTCTGACAACCCTGGTCCAATGCCAGACGGAGATCATCAACCAAGGCCACCAGTGCAGTCTCCATACCTTACCCAGGCCGAAACCCAGACTGAGAGGGATCAAGGAAACCGGTGCGGTCCAGATGTTCCTGGAGCTGCCGTGCCACTGCCCATTCAATAACCTTCCCAAAGGAAAGGTTAGAGACCGGCCGATAACTGGCAGGAGCATCAGCGTCAAGAGATGGTTTCTTGAGCAGGAGCCTAACCACAGCCTACTTTAGGCAGTCAGGCCTGAAGGCGTGACTGCTTCCCTTCTAACTACTGCTGCTAGTGTTCTTCATAACATCTGCGAGGCCGGCCAGGCTGCATTGGAGAACTCTTCCCCCAGTTATATCCAGTGAGCTAGACCCCCTGTCCAGGACCAGTTGAACGAAGCAGAGCAGCACATAGCTGAAGAGATGCCTTGTGCTAGCACTTCAGCTGCAATTCTAACCAAAATACCCACCATCAGTGACTGTTTAATACAATTGGCTCCTGAACAAGGGCTGGCTCAAGGGGATACACCGTGAGAGTCATGGTATCCATATCAGTGTTGACCCATGCTGGCTGTGGCACAGGGATGGCATGGAGGAATGTCCACTGCCCGTCGTGGCTTCTGTGGTGGGAGCAGTTGCAACTTAAGTGGGCAGTGGGGGAGCCATATCCACCCACTTCTGGCCTCTGGCGAAAGCACAGCTATACCAGCAGGATGCAGCAATGGCGCCATCCACACAGAGGAATCCGTCAAGGAGCTCATAACAGGATGATGTTTGCCTCCTGTTTTTGGAGGTGACATTTTTGTCTCAAATCTCTTTGTATCCATGTCTCAAGTCATTGGCCTGCTATTGGCGCTGTTTCATGTCCTGGGCTTAGCCTGTCACTTGCAGCAGCACCGGTCCACAGGCAGCACTTTGGGAAATGAGATCCTCTAACCATGCCAGCACCAGACCACAGGCAGTGCTCACACCTGTGGAAGAGGGATCCTCTAACCATGTTGGGGTCGGTCTGCAGGAAGTGCCTGCTTTTCTACCATGGAGATTTCAGCTTCAGTCAAGAAGAACCAAGCACTTTCTCTTCTTTCCTCTTATAAGCACTTCTCTTCTTTCTTCTTCTAAGCAGAGTGCAGCATAGAGTCCACAGCTTACCAACTCACCCCCCTGGTTAAGCCTTCCTTGTTCTTCCATAATGCCTGCCTCTGCACTCACCCCCCACCCCGCCTCCTTGTTCTACCTGCCTGTTGCCTTGACCTTGTACTACTGACGTCTGTGCTACCTGCTCACCTGTTTCTGACCTATACTCTAACTAGACTATGCCTCTGCCTGATCCCATTGCTGACATCTGCATTACCTGCTTGCTTGGTGCTGACTCACACTTCGGCTTCGACTCTACCTGGCTCTGTACTGTTACGTAGTTTTGCTGTGCCATTTGGACTGAGATCTCTTTTGGTATACCACCTCATTCCTGTAGCACTTCAGCAGGGCATATTGGACATTATGCTCCTCCATAGAGCGATGAAGGCCTTGGTCTCTTCCTCAGTCCAGGGGATACAGCATTGGCGGGCAGATCGGTAGGTGGAAAGTGACTGAGATTGTATAGTGGTGGTTGCTGTCAGTGTGAGCCCTAGCCCTGGTTATGGTAATCCTCCACGAGTCGTTCCTGAGAATGCAACGGCTTGGAAAGAGCAAGCTTGGGGCACGTACTGCCAGCCAGGAAGAGCTGGGAGAATTCATGTTTGAAAATGGCATAGTGGGCTTTCAAGGCAGAAGTTACATGTGTGCCAGTGAGAGTGGAAATGGTCGTTCCGCAGAGTGCTCCAGGCTTTTTCACCCATGAATCTCTGGTGCTGGTGAAGACTGGTACTCGCAGAGGGTGCACACAACCTAATTGAAAGGATGCACTCACATGGGTGCACATTGGCTTGCACTTGGCTGCTCAATGGGCTCCATGTGCACTGGGACCCCGCCCTGAGTGGGGGCTGCGTGGCCAGTGGATAGTGGCCATGTGGTCGTTGGGAGCAAACATATAATAAACAGGCAAGTGGGCACTCACCTGGTGTGGACTACCATCTCGTTTGTTAACACACTTAGTCTAAATACAAAGTGGGTATCTAGATTTCAATATTTGGAGTTCACATTAAAACAACCAGAGCCTTCACGTTACCTTAGGAGAGAATGACTCTGTAAGCTGCTCTTTGCATGATAAGTGTGGGTTATCTTTTAACAATCTAGTCTTCAGTCATGTTTTAAAATGGGTTTCTGAGCACTTTTGAAAATTATAATTTAAGTCCTATAAGAAAAGTAGGTACAGGGGGTTATTTCCATCATGAACTATTTCTGAGTTTTCTTCTTTTACCATAAATTGTTGGAATAAAATTTGTAATGTATACAGTTTGTAAATATGTAACCACAAAATTTTATCCAGGGTCACTTACCACTAGGACAGAGCAATAGCTGTGGCAGCGTACTTCCTCAGTGTCTGGCAACCATGACCAAAGAGTCGGAACAAAGAAGGATGCATAAAGGTAATACATACAAATATTCTATAAATATGTAATATTATTTTTCCTGGGAAGATAAATCCTAAATGTGTATGTAATTTTATATATCTATATTAAATTTTATATTTGATAGAAACAGAACTTGCATTGGGCTTGGAAATAACACTTTTCTCAGAAAGGTGAATATACAGTTTCCAAATTTCAGCCAAGTAAAATGTGTCGGCTGATGACAATAACAAATATTTCTTATTATTTGTTGTGACTGGTTATAATTGTCATTTATCATAATGAATCATACATTTGTAGTACCTATATTTTAATTTAAATGGCAATTTGTATGATTTGTACATGTTTCACAGCAGAAAAAACAACATACGATGGACAATATTGAATAAAGTGGATAATTCAAACTAGGGGTGTAAAGGAGAACACGATTCCTTTCTCTCGTAGGTTCTGCCTCATTGGGGCACATACTGCAAGTTGACACCCTGTTACATCTGGGGTGCTGCCAACTGCCCAGTGCCCACCTGCTATTATCTCTACCTCACGTTGCACCAGGCCAGCCTGGGGCACTACCTGTAAGTTGGAGCCCTGTGAAAGCTGGGTTCTGCCAAGCTTAAATGAGGGAGACACTGGCCACTGTGCCCACTTACTCTGCTGCTGCTGCTGCTGCTTGCCTAAAGAAGAGAGAGTCACCCATGCGCCCTCATGCTGCCTGCCAGAATGAGACAGAGAAACATCCCTCTGTACCCACATGCTGATTCTGCCCACTAGAAGAAAAGAGGTGCACTTGGCACCCAGGACCAGATAAGGGTTTCTTCTCCCATCCTCTCGGAGAAGAGTTTCACCTCTCGGCAGGTGAGGCAAACAGGCACCGCTTGTCCACAAATTCTTCTTACAACACGACTGCCCTCTAACTCCTGCTGGCTGCCAGCCACCTCTCTAGTGGATGGAACACCTAACAGTTAACAGCAGCAGTTTGGGAATGAAAAAGCATCACGGAGCCAACTTAAAAAAAACATGATGTCTTTGTGATGCCTATTGGCCAGTGAGGATGTCAATCATGACTCCAGTCTCCTGCTCTCCCCTCCCTTTCATGTGGCACCGAAGGCCTGATCCCTGTGTGCCCACATAGTGGGCAATTAGTGCTGCCACACTGCAGGGAAAGCGCGGGTAGCTGGCCATATGGTGCAGGATCAGCCCCACTTCACTGTTGGGGAGGCGCATGCTCCTGCCCCGCCTGAAAGCTGATGGGGAAGGAGAGCCTTGGAAGAGTACACACCCTCTTCCCAGGCTCCTCACCTCCAGTCCACCCAATAAACAGCTGATTGTGGGGAGGGGGAGCCCAGAGGAGCATGCATGCACCCCTCTTCTCATCCTGATAAACAGCTGATTGGGGCAGAGGAGTGCTCGTGCATTCTCCTCTGGGCCCCCTTCTCCGATCAGCTGTTTGTCAGCATGGGGAGAGGCATGTGCACGCATACTCCTGAGCTCCCCTCCCCCCTGATCAGCCCAGTAGGACTAAGAGCATGCTCCTGGTCATGCTGTAGCTACACCCGTCACTCACAGCCTCACAGTGGTGCATCTTGTGCGGTGGGGCAAGCACGTCCTATTACGCGAGTTGCCCCACGCTGGGCAGCCATACCCCATTTGGGGTAAGGCTACTACGCTTCGCATCTTCAGACTTTTTCCAAGGATGCAAATCATATCAGCCAGCTCCTTGCCCTGCCCTGGGCAGGAGGAACGTCTTGCAGCCACCACCAACATGATGCACTGCATTGTGTGGGCCAGCTGCCCAGAGTGGGGTAAGGCTACTTAAAGTGTGGTAGCCCCCCACTCTCTCGTGTGGCTGCACCCAGAGATACACACAGGTGGGCAGGGGATTGGGGAATACACAGACACTGAGACAGGGAGAAAATTAAAATCAAATATTGCAATAAAAATAACCACCACCACGTAGGTAAAAGCAAGGATGGAATAACGAAGGCAAACTAAACAAATGAGGGGCTTTGGAATGGGTGGGTATGAATCACAAAGGATGGACTATGTGCTTGCCAAGTGCTCTGTAAAACAGAACAGAGAACTTCTGACAGCCCCGTGGGCTAATGCTTTCACTGTGCCCTCACTCTAGTGCCCCTGATTGGGTCCTGCCAAGTTGTGGCTCCATCAAATGAAGCCCTATGGCAGGAGTTCTCTCTCTTCATCAAGTGCGCCATGATGTCTTTGCGATGCCTATTGGCCAGTGGAGATGCCAGTCATGACTCCAGTCTCCTGCTCTTCCCGCTGGCTTTTGGCAACATTGTTTTGTTTCTCAGGCGGCCAGGCACATGTCAGCCAGCTTGAGAGGCAGAACGAAAAGCAAAATTAGCAAACAGAATCCTGTTTGCACTACATTTCTTTTGTTTCCTTAATAACTAAAACAATATTTCCCATTGTTGTTTTAGCTATTAGGGAAACAGAATAAAAATGCACACCACTAATTCAGACTTATTGGGATGTAGTTTTGAGACCCATGTTGTTGCTCATATAATCCACTGTCCGCAAGACTAATCCTGCAAATTTCTCTCCAGAGTCAGACTCCCATACCCTGGGTGTAGTAGCTTGCAGGATTAGTGTTTACAATTCTGAGCAGGGGCATAACTAGGTTGGAATGGACCCAGATGCAAGAAATGGACTTCCCCCACCCCCATAACCATCCTCTCCCCAGTTGCACTCCTCCCTTTCTTCCTCCCCCCTGAGCCTCTCCCTCTCTTGCTTGCTGTGCCTGAGCTTGGAGACTTGGCTGTGCTGCCTGCCTTGTGTTGGGTGGGTCCCATGCGCACTGCAGGTGCTTCCACTTAGTTTCTGCCCAGCTGCACCGCAACAGGACAGGATTTTCTCCCTAAATATCCCTCCTGTCCTTGTGATAGCTACGCCCCTTTTCTGACTCCTAGATAAAGATTTAAAATAAACTGAGTTGTGCTAGATGTACAATTGCCTCAAAACAATTATTACTTTAGATTTATACCTTGTTCTGTCCCAGCATTGGCTCAGGGCAGCTTACAACAATTAACAGGACAATATATTATACATGAAAAGAAAAGCCCAGGCTACTCATCCCCATCTTCACCCGCACACTCCCTCTCCCTTAATGCCCATACCCCCTTCTCATCAACCCAACCACCTAACCATAGCCTCCCTCCACAAGGGTTGCAGCAATCCAAAGCACCTTCCCCCAAGCCCAACTCGCAAATGCAAACCTGCCCTCATCCAAGCCACGAGGCCACAAATGACTACTAAATGACCCAGTGCCCTTAGGTGCTGCCATTCGGCCTGTGGCAGTTATAATGAATAACGAACTAATGTTGCTGTTACTGAGGTGCTGTCATACCGTTCTAATAGAGATGTGAACATTTTACAAAGTATAATTCTGCTCTAAAATCTAATCCTATAAATAACTGCAATACGGTACCTTGCCCCTAGGGTAAGTGCTGTCAGGCTCCTGCCCCAGAGACCCAGACCCATGCAGGATCTTTGCTCCAAGAGTCTTTTATTCCCAACTAAGTATAAGGGTGCCTGTTCTCCTAGTCCCCCTGCTGGCCAGGCACAGTCCCTTCTGAAACCAGGGTATTATCAGGGCAGCTCCTTGCTGTGGACTGACTTCCAAGCCTCAACCCGTGTGAGGCAGAGCCCTTTCTCCGTATCCTGCTTGTGCCTGGTGTTCTCCCTCAACTCTTTTGAGACCAAGCCATCCCTCACTCCTGGTCTCTCTCTCTTACTGAGTCACTTGAGCTCTGGGCTGGCCCTGCCATGCCCAGACTCACCTGCTCCTTAGTTAGCCTGGCCCATGGCTAACACAGCTGAGATTCCTTAGGAACTGTCCTATACCACCACAGTGCCTGTACCTGTCCAGCTGGTACTAACATTCTTTAAAGGGCCAGGCTCCCTTATCTACCCTTCCCTACTACAATGACATCTTCAAGTTCAGTGTTCATTGCCTCCCAGAGACTATGTTTGCTTATATGGGAAGTAGCTCTTTTAGATGAAACATGTCTTGTTCTGTCTTTCTAAACTTAGATTTTTTTGGAATTATGTGTTTCTTTGTTCAATGTGAACCAAAATAAATATTCTGCAGTACAAATTTAATCATTATTCAATTATGCAGCAGCTGCAACCCAGTTAAAGGGAAAGCTTGATGGTCTGAATCTTCAAAGCCAACAGGCGTTAAAAGAAATAAAAAGCATGAGTGTAGTCAGCCAAATCAACATGGATTATTCTGGCTGTACACAGAGCAGATTTGCTAAATAATATGAACCATTTTTATGTAGTCATGTTTTGCTCTTGAATCATAATTAGTGACTTTGTCCTTTAGAACTTGAGTAATGTGGAAGGCTTTGCGCAGGCCCTACATTTTATTTTTTCACCTTAAAGTATTTAAAAAGCATCCATAAATAAACGAGACTGTCAGCTTGAAGAATTTCTTTTTTAGTGAACTTTGCCAGAATATCGTAGCTTGCAATTTCATACAACTTCATACACATTAATCCTCCCTCAACTCTCTTGAGGCAATTTTTATACTTTTTTTTTTCCAGTGACGTCCCCCATGTGGATTATATTGTTTTATTTATTGTATTTATTATTATTGTATTTTTATATTTATTTTATGACTTGTTACCCACCTTGAGCTGCTTTAGCAGGAGTGGTGGAGTATAAATTATGTAAAATAAAATAAATAAAATCTGTATGACTAGTAGCGCTATAAAAATGATTAGTAGTAGTAACTTCATGTGCAATTTCATACAGCTTCAGACAACTTCATGTGCAATACTTTTTTAACCTTTGCTTTAAAATAGGCATCTTTAAGTTAATCACAAATTTTAAAGTTAGAACGATTTTTGCAAACTTATTGGTTATGTAAAATATTTATGAACTGTTAAACACTGACTAAAAGAAAGGTTAGATCCATTTATTTTGAGATAACTTGCCTATCTTATATGACGATATAAAATATTTAAGGAAATTTTGTGTAGATGTCATGGGTAGGACAGACTTCTGTTTGACTGCTGTTTTTATAATGAGGAAAACAAGGCCAAAATATGTTTCTGGATATTTTCTGGATGATCAAACTAAAGTGGCCTTCATGTGCTTCCTGCACATATATATAGTTGGAGTTGCAAACAGCCAGAAACCCATTCTTTTCCAAAATGTCTGTGTTTAAACCACTACAGCATAACAGTATACGGCTTGTTAGCTAAACAAAGCCAGACCAAAGCAAGATTCTTCTGTCACTATGTAGTATGTGCTGTATGGATAGTTGCTCATATATGGATCAGGATAATAGGTGGGAGCCACTAATGTTGTTCATCTCAGTAGTGTGTGTCATACATCTTAGTGTGTGTCATACATCTTAGAGGTCAGTTCAAATACAGGCATAGAACTCCTGTGTACTTTGCTCAGCAGGCTTGCATCTAGATAGAATTTTGCCCAGAATTGTTGGTGTAGTTTACTTGTTGAAAATGCTAGCTATAGGGATTGTCAGTAGTGTAAAAAGAAAGTGTAGTCTAGTGGATACAGTGTTGTATATGGACCTAGAAGACCACAGTGTTCAAATCCTCTCTTAGTCATGCACTCATGGCATGGCATGACTTTGGGCAAGTCATCCTGCCTCATTTTAAAATTTTTAATAATTGTTTTAAATTGTTTATATTATTATTAAACCTTTTGTAAATATGTTTTTGTGAACCGTTCCAAGTGCCATGTAAGGCAGGGTGGGGGGCGGTGCTATATAAATATTATTGTTACCTCAGCCCCAGTTCTCCACCTGACAAATGGGAGTACTGACCTACCAAACAGGAGTGAACTAGATAAGGATAATAAATCACTTTGAACACTGGAAGTGCTACATAAATGGCAAGTAGTAGTAATATAACAACTTAGTTAACTGTTTTCAATATGCCCTTCTGTAATTTTAAGTATAATAAAAAGTATCAGTGTTACATTTTTAAAATGTTAGGGCTATATCAAATTCTGCTGTGTGTGCTTCCATTTAAGTAAGTGGGAGTTCAATTTGTGTAACTAGGGCCAAGTTTGGCTTAATTAACTTCCCTAACAAATAACTGAAAATGAAGATGAATTGGACAAGAATAGGAATTAACCAAGTGTTGCCAGTTTCCCCTAAGCTCTTAACTACTTTTTATTCCCCATCAAGGCTTATTTTCCTTTCAGTGTCTTCTTTTCCAGCTCTGCTCCTAAATAAAACTTAAACTTCCTCCTTCCTTGCTTTAAAAAAAAAAAAAGTTTTATTAGCTTTTTTTAAAGTCAGTTTATTCAGTTTGTTATACATTGAAAACCTATGAGCCATACTAAGGCATCACTTACCTCTATTTCTTTCTCTCCATCAGTTGACAGACTTTGCACTCCAGTAGGTTTCTGTTGAGGAGATGATATATTGCTGGTGACATTGTGGTTCCATTTTATTGCTTTCATACACATGTATACCATTCCATTGACTTCAGTGGAGTTGTACAGGCTTATGCCAGCAGTAAATCATGTCTTCATATGATTAATGTATTTTTATTTTCAGTGTTTGGAGTAGTAGTCATAATATGGTGTCACAGCAGCTTCAATGTTAGATTAATCTAATGTGCTACACTAGCGTTAATGCAGTTTTCAGTAGCTCACCATACTAAAATGTCATGCATAGATTCTTAATCCAGGGATTTCTTTTTGTGTGCAAAGCCAAAGAGAACTGTTCCTCTCTCTTTTGAGTAACAGTTAAGTTAATTCTGAAGTGTCTTTTTGCTGAAACATTTGTTAACAAAGTATACTCTAAAATTTTGCCCCCCCTTTTTCTTCTTTACCATGTTTTTGTCTCCCATTCTCCTTTCCCAAAAGAGATAAATCTGAGGACTCAAAGCAATAAGAAAAATTGTAATTACATAAAACTCAGGAAATACAGTTTTCACATTAAATTTAATTTGGCCACGTTTGTGTATTTCAGTGTGCTGTTAGTCATGTTTGTGCAAATTTCTGCCATTTAAAATATATATATGCAACATGATATGCAACAGTAGTGAGCTTAAACTTATGTGGAGACCAGTAACTTTGAACTTCTTGATTCTGCTGCATTTCACACCTTATCCATTAGATTAGAGCTTCAGCCGGATATCCAGAAAGTTGGGCAACCCATCAAATCTAGGGTGCCCAACTTGCCCCGGTTGCATTCAAGCACCATTTGGTACCTGAACATGACCCAACTGGCTACCCGACTCCCCAGGCCTGCTGCTCCTCCGATCCAGTCGGTGTTCACTGGTTGCTGCTTCCTGGCCCGCATGCTGCTCAGCTAAGCTGAGGACTTCCCCATTCTACGTTTTTTGAGCAGGAGGGGAGCGAGGTGGCCTTCCCACCTTCTCAACTGGTGCTTCCCACCTGCTCAGGATTGGCGTCCTGCATGCATCCCCCTAATGGGTCCCCATTCCCAGGGGGACCAATATCAGGAGTGTTCATCGGCCTTGCTTGCACCCTCATTTTGGGTCCCCCTGGGAACGGTGCATACAGGTGGTAAGAGGCTGCCTCAGTTCCCCCACTTGGCTTTTTCTGAGTGGTGGGAGGGGGAGAAGTTCCCAGCTCAGCTGAGCAGTGCGTGGGCTGGGTAGGAGCAGGGAGCAGTGACCAGGACCAGAGGAGCAGCAGCCCGGTGGTGAGTCAGCCCATGGAGCCATGGATGTCAGGATCGGTGTCCTGGAACACCCCGGTAATACCTGTGTTTTCGGACACCAGGCACCTGATTGTGGCTGTGTACCCCACTGGGTGCCCATGGGTGGGTGGGGGTGCCTGAAAAGGCGGGATCCTCTGCGGGTAAAAAATGTGCTACCCGCTGCAGCTCTACACTAGATTGACATTTTGTGGCTTAATAATTTTGCTTTCTTTTTATTTATTTATTTTGATTTCTATCCTGCCCTTTCTCGTAGGCTCAGGGCAGCTTACAATAAAAAATACAAAAGCCAGTCAAACCAAATTAAATCCCATTAAAACCACATCTAGGCCACCTCTCCAAACCCTATCTCTGCCTGCTTAACAGCCTGGCCAAATAAAAAGATCTTGCATCACCCTTTGAAGATGCTCGGCTTTGGCGAAACTCATGGGGAAGGGAGTTTCAAAGCTGTGGGGCAGCCACTGAGAATGCCTCTCTGCGGGGCCCAAGTTGTCTAGTCCTGCTGCAATTATGGTATTTGCAAGAGGGCACTCGCGGCTGACCTGAGGGAATGTGATGGGACACGGAGGGGGGGGGGGGAGGTGGTCTCGTAGATAGCAAACTATCTTATCTGCAAATAGTTTTAAAGCCACGTTACTTTGGTGTTTGTTTTGGAGAAATGTTAACGTGCGCTGGAACTCAGTGGATTTAATTTCAATTTCTTTTAGGAGTGTGTGAGATCAGTAATCAGACTTGAAAAGTAGGCAGCAATGTTACTTCATTGGGGCTCCCTAGCACAAGCACTTTTAGAATTGCAGCCTATGGCTTCTGTAGGAAATGGCTAGTTACCTTAATGCAATTATTGCCTGAGTTCAGAACAGTTTGTTGCATGTTAAATAGCACTGATCATTGACATCAGCCATTAACCAAAAAACTATTTCATGATGGATTTCTCAAGGAATATCATGTAAGTACAACTCTCGTATAGATACAATTGGCTCAAGAGAGTTACTTGTAGGCAACTGATACCCGCCCTCCCCTCTCTTTTTAATAAGATGTTTAATAGATTAGGCTGTCCAGCTATAGAAGGAGGTGATTGATTTTTTTAAGAAATATTAGCCAAGGCTGACATTCTGCTTCTGGTTTATTGTAGTGCTGAAACTCAGTCCTCGGTTTTCCTTGGAAAACACCGAGAACTGGGGCATTTGACTCATTTCCCAAGTTCTGAAGTTTTGAGGAAGGGTTCCCGGAACTTGGAAATTCCTTGTCTGAGTCATGGGGAGAGGGGCCAGAGGCCAGGGCTAGCCCATGCAAATGCCGCCCATGGTGGGTGTGCAGTGGGACGGACGGACGTGGGAATGGCGCCATAGTGGGTGGGTGTGCGTGCGCACTCCCACGCTCCACCCATCACCCACACCCAGAGTAACGGGCTCCAATGCCAGTTGCTCGGTGTGTGGAGATGGGCATGTGCCCGTGGGAACGGCTGCACACCTACCTCCACTCGTGGGCACACACCTGTTTCCCCACACACCGCGGCCCGTTTGAAAAGGGTCTCTGATGCTCACAGAGAGCTTCATTGGGTGTTAACAAATGAGACAATAGCCCCTTGGTTTGGTTGGTGTAGCTGCTGCTCGCATGTTTAGCGTGTAGAGCCTAATAAAGGGGCAGGCCCCTGTGAGTATTTCCTGTGTGTTTGAGCAGCCCACACTCACAAGTTTAGTGTGACAAGCCTAATACATGGGCAAACATTCTTCTCCGCCATGCTCCACCCACCACCACCCTTCCTTCTCAGCATCACGCCCCCCATGATGACTCTCAACCGCAACAAACCATGGGAACAAGAAGCCGCACCAACTGTTTCTTTTTTCCAGGCTATGACCCCGAGAGGCAGTCCAGCACCTGCTATCCCAACTCCCCCACAGAGGTTGATACTTCGGTTCATACCTGTGAGCAGTTGACAGCTGGAATTAACCTTTTGCTATGCATATAATGCTCTGTTTATTAAGCAAACTGCATATTTTGAGAGCCTATAGTGAAAATTGAAAGCAAAACTAAAAACTGAAATCGAAAGCAGTCGTTGCATGTTGTCACTACCCGCGCCTCCACAGCTCACAATGATGTACTGGCAGGTAACAGCATGAGTATTATTGGGCTTTTTTACGCTGTGCTGTTGGAAACCTCTCAGTTCACATGAAACCTTCAGTCAAAATGTACCTGTTGTACCCCTACTCTATCATATTCTGCATTACCATACACTGGAGGCTGAAAACATCCCCACTCATGCAGACGCTCTGCACTTTCCTGAGCATCCAAACCTCATATAGGCAACAAGTTCTCCTTCAGTCAGCTCACATTCCCTGTATCCTGAATCACTTGTTTCCCCAAAGAGATTAATTTCTACCATCTGATCGAGGCACTCCCAGTGGCCCTGCCCTCACTGCCATCAGGACAGTGATAAGAGGGGGAAAAAGGCAGGGAAGATCTAGCCTCTGTTTAACGACTGCCCTACTTCTGGCAATGCACAAATGTCCAGAAAAGATGTGATCTCATTCAAATCCCTCTGTCTCATCTCATCCAGGGTTCCCACTCTTCCATTCCACTTAATTTGGAAATGCAGTAGGGTTGTGCAGTGTCTGCTCGACGTATGCTACCCTGTGAGAAGGGCCTCAAGTAAAATGAGCTACTGCAAATTGTGAGTTTGGGACAGAATTGGGGCAAGAGGGAAATTCCCTACATAATTTCCCTTGCCCTGTGACATCTGGGCACGTAAGCCTCTGATTGGCTGCGCACAATGATTGATGGGTGACCTCACCACACACAAGCCGATCTGAGGCTCACTTGCTGTGATGTCACCCTCCCTCCTCAACCTGGCCAGCTGTCGGTACTGTGGCCGCCTGGAGTTCAGAGAAGTTGGGGTGGTAATGGATACCATGGCTTTTGCTGACATTTGGGTGAGGCCTGCTGGCAACCTCCCTCCTCAGCCTGGCTGGCTCAGGAACACCGAGCCAGCTGGGCTGAAGAGGGGGAGGGTAGCAGCAGCGTTCAGGGCTCCTGCTGCTGCCATTGCTGCCTGCCGAGTAAGTTGCTGCTGGGCCCAAGAAAGCTGGGGAGGGAACCCACGGCACCACACACCCGCCCAGCCTGGCCTGCTTGGCAGGAGCCCCGAGCACCCAGCCTGGTTAGATCAGCAACAGGCTGCCATGCACTGCTGCTACCTGGGTGAGTTGGGGAGAGGGTCTCGGGAGGGGGGCAGGAATCTCTTTTGGGGGGGGAGAAGGAGGGGGATGAAGGCACCTGGGGGCGGGGGGTCAGGGCCTAGTGGAGGGTCAGAGGTGGGGTACTTACTCTCCAGAGGGGATCCTGCAGAGCGCAACCTCTTCCCAAGCTTGTAGGTTTTTAAATAAATAAATGAGCATGCTCAGAAGGGTCTGAGGCACCCACCAGCACCTCCCCACTCAGCTCTGCCTGGGGGGCAGACGGAGGGAAGGGAATTTGGGGGTAGGGGAGAAGGGACTCACCCTGGCCTGCTTAGCAACAGGGGAACCCCGATGCAGCTGCTGCACTGGGATTTCTCTGCTGCTGGGCAGCAGGGTGAGTTGACCTTGGGCCAGAATCAGTTGGTCAGCTGGCTGGAGGAAGGAAGAATGTAGAATCTAACCCGCAGTCTCTCGTGAAATGTTTAAAATGTTTCCGTGGCTGAATCGGGGCCCTACCTATGGGTGCTTAGGCTGCCTCAGAGAATGGGTCTGGCAGTTCTCTTTGTACATTAGGCCTCACCCAAATGTTAGCAAAGGCCATGGTATTCATTACCCCCCCAACTTCTCTGGGCAGCCACAGCACCGACAGACAAAAGCCAAAGACATTTGGCTTGCTCGAGGAAAGAACCCACAGGAATAGCACTCAAGTATTATGACCCCTCATAGTAGCTGCAAGGCAATGTTGCTTTCCAAAGATAAGAAATTATATGAGTGACTTTTAACCAATGGGCAGTAGCTTCCCAGATCTGCCCCCCACATACATTCCAAGCACAATGACCTTCACTGCCTTGCAGATCCCCCACCCCACTTGCCCATTCCTTAAAATTCAGTGGTTCCCCACCACTCCAGTTTAAAAAAACAAATTCCATGCTTCCGTGGTGGTAACATATGTAACATTTTTAGATGAGCTTGTGTGTGCACTGACATGCTTGTGACACAAATGTCTATGTATTTTAATAGCCACCTGCATTAGAAGTACTGGGGCAGCAACACACACACACCCAGCATAAGCTTTGCAAACAAACTTTCAACTAATATCCAGCCTGTAACCAATAGCAGCTCCAGCAGTCGTGGAGAAGCACATTGCCATCTGGAAGCTTGCCACTCCAGGCTCTGCTGCTCTGTTGCCCAGAAATTTGACATTGGAACCTCCATGGTGGGCACCATGCTAGTGGAGGTTTTCACAGCGTTTGTGGAAGTGCTGCTGGACTGGGTGGTGCAGTTGGCTGACCCTGTGGAGGTCATGCAGGGCTTTCAGCGGGATGGGTTCCCGAACTGTATAGAGGCGTATTATGGCAGCCATATCTCTATCATCTGCCCACCCCACAGCAAGGATGGCTACCTGAACCAGAAGGGGATTTTCTCTATGGTTCTCCAGGCTGTAGTGGACCATCAGGTTCAGTTCATGGATATGCTGGCCAGGTGGTCTGGAAAGAACCATGATGCCCACATCTTCTGTCAGTCCTCCTCCTTTGGCCACATGTAAACTGGAGACTTTTGACCTTCTACTGAAACATACATTGATGGGAAACCCATGAGGACTTTTGTTCTCGGGGACCCGGCCTACCCACTGAAGACCTGGCTCATGAAGGCATACAGTGTTGCCTGCACCCCAGAGCAAAGTTACTTTAACCGGAAGCTCAGCACCACCCACTCTGTTGTGGAGAGAGCTTTTGGGGCTGTTAAAGCAGTCCTGAAGATCAATTGTGGCCAGAATTGATTTCCAGCTGGAGACTGCTCGTTTTAACTACTGCTGCCTGTGTTCCCCATAACATCTGCAAGATCTACAGGGCCGCATTAGAGAACACCCACCTCCCCAAGTTAGCTTCAGTGAACCAGTGCCCCCTGTTCTGGGATGAGCTGAACCAAGTGGAACAGTGCATAGCCAAAGAGATCCTGGATACCTTGTGCTGGCACATCAACTGCAATGTTAGCCCTGACACCCACCATCAGCAACAGTTTTTAATGATCATTGATTAATTGTCTCAAACCATCTTTCTGCAATACCAATAAAGCTTTTAGAATGTTTTCTGTGTGTCACTGTGTTTTCCACTGGCGCCTCCAGCACCGGGACAGCATACTTTCCTTCCTCGAGCCCACCCTTGTGCTGATCGCTATGCCATATTGCCATTCTCCAAACCTTCTCTTCTTTCTCAGAAGCAGGGATAACATGGATTATGAAAAATCAAAGAACTTTATATTATTTTATAACTTTTTAAAAAAAAAATCAACTATTTCTTCTTGCACTTGCTTTTTGGGGGGGAAGCTGGATGTGCTTGCTTGGGTGATGGGACTGGGAGATGAACATTTTCTCGATCCTCCCGCAAATCCAGCTGTGGAGCAGTGTTCGTGGGAGGCAGGCAGGGGGGGGGGGAGGGAGGAGAGAAGTGTGCCTGGCCCAGGAACTGTTGCCTGGCATGAGCACACTGCCAAGAGGGCTCAGGTGCTTTCATTGGGGGATGGAGAGCAGAGGGAGCCAGGGCAGGTGGTTGGTTTCCACATAGGGGGTCGTGGTTAGGAAATGGCACCTGCTCCTGAGTAACGATGCTTGTGGTCATGGCAGCAACGTGCTTGAGCAGGAAGTTCTGGAGCTGGATGGGCTGGGACAGGTTGCTTTGCGTCTGTGCCCACGTCTCGCTCATCTCCTTGCTTGACTTTGTGATCCTACTGTCTGACTGCTCAAACTGCTTCCAGGGATGGACCTAGTGCGTGTCCTCATGCCAGAGGTCCAGACAAATCTCAGCAGCAAAGGCCTTGTGTTCTGCACTGTTCTGCCACACCAGCTGCCTGTGCTTCCTGGTCATACCATTAATGTCATCCCAGATCCCGTCTGCCTGCCGTGTGGTCTCCCAGAGAAGCTTCCTTGCTAAATTCCCCGTGCCGCTGGTTGTACGTCTACAGGTCCCGGTTCTGTTGTGCACTTGTGGCAGGGGCTGGTAGACCTGTAGCAAGGCAACAAGGAAAGCCATTACTTGAGACCGCCCCACCCACCTTCCTACCCTGTTACTTTAGACCCCTGCCTGCCCATTTTCAGCTCTCTGCCTGCCCAAAAGGAAGCAGGAATGAGTACCTGGCCTATGTGGCTGCTGAGGTAGTTGCTGCCGTGGGATCCCAACAGCACACAGTTCTCCATACAGAAATCAACTGCCACCATTCTTGCCATCTCCTCCCCAGCTGCCATTTTGGCTCTTCCCCCTGCCAGCCTGTGGGCCCGCTATGGTGCCTTCCCACCCACTTCCCACACATACCATTCTCATCCTGTGGAGCTGTTTCCTGGTGATTTTCTGCTGCTCCTCCATGTTCTCCTGTCCACCTAGTAAACAATAACAAACATAATTTAACAATAAGCAGAAGTCTTTGTTGCCATTACTGTTGCCCAGCCATTGCAGCTGTGTAAACACACACACGCCCCCAGTGCATTAACTTATTGTTCTCCTTCACCAACTCTATAAAAGGTGGCATCC
This sequence comes from Sphenodon punctatus, assembly GCA_003113815.1. Taxonomy (NCBI): domain Eukaryota; kingdom Metazoa; phylum Chordata; class Lepidosauria; order Sphenodontia; family Sphenodontidae; genus Sphenodon; species Sphenodon punctatus. Next base: position 1,700,644 of record QEPC01006353.1, read on the forward strand.
GTTTCCTCCGTGCCCTCAACCAGAACCTCGGGCGGCTCCTCAAACAAGGGCTGGCCCTCGAGCTCGGGATAAACCGTGAGAGTCACGGTGTCCGTGTCAACCTATGCTAGTTTTGAGGTGGGGATGGGCATGGTGGATGTTCGCTGGTGGTTGCGGCTTCCATGGTGGGAGCAGGAGTGAGCTGTGTGGGAGCCGTATCCACCCGCTTCTGGTCCCTCCATGAAGGTGCATCAATACAAGTGGGATGCAGCAATGGCTCAGTCTACACAGAGAACTGGTCAAGGAGCTCCTACGACTGGAGGTGAAGTTGTTGTCCCAGAGCTCTTTGCATTGGTGCCTCAAATCCTTGGCCCACTGCCAGCACTGGTTCATGTCCCAGGTGTAGCCCTGCTGCACCATTTGGACCTAAATATGTTTGAATACTCTCATTCCTATAGCACTTCACCAGGGCATATTGGACCTTTTGCTACCCCCACAGAGCGATAAATGAGTTGGCCTCTTCCTTAGTCCAAGGAATGCAGCATTAGCAGGTGGATCAGTAGATAGAGAGCAAGTGCAATTGCTCAGTGGTGGTAGTGGTGCTGGTTGTGGCCTGGTTATCAGCATGAGCCATGGCCCCAGCAATGATAATCCTCCGCAAGTTGTTCCTGAGAATGCAGCAGCTGGGAAACAGCGAGTGTCAGCAGCATGAGTTCTCCCAGCTCATCCTGGTTGGCAGTATGTTGAAAATGGTGTGGTGGTTAAAGCAGATCTTATGTATGCGCCAGTGAAAGTGGAGAAAGGGGCAGGAAGTGGTTGCTGCTCAGAACACTCAGTGCTTTTCGCCCACGACTCTACTGTGCTGGCGGACCTGTAATCCAATTCTTGCCCACCTGGTGCTGGCCACAGTCTCATTTGTTAACACCCATTGATTTTGCTTGTGCCAAACGGCAGCATGCATGCTCTTATAGAACTGGAGCTGAAAATGAGCCTTAGGGTATTAACTAGGGGTGGGACTTGGGGCAAAAAACCGGTTATTGGTTTCCCAAAAATCGGTTTACCGGATTAAAGCCGGTATACCTGTACCGTTTTTTTTTAATTGATTTGAATGGGGAACTGTCCCCATTGAAATAAATGAAAAACAAACAAACCAATACCTCCCGCTCCCGGGCTGCATGGGTGGAAGGGGGGACACCCCCCCTTCCACCCTGCCCAGCCTGGTTTTTTAAAAAAAAAGTTTTTTAAAAAAACCAACTGGCTGCTGCTAGCTGCCCGGCGGCAGCCAGCCAGGGCTATGGAGGCAGGCAGCTGAGCTCTCCTCCGGGAGCCCAGACTGACTAGCTGCTGGCACTCCGGTAGGTAACCTAACCCCCCACCCTCCCGATCGCCTTTTTTACCTGTGTGCTGTTGTGCTCCCTCTGGGTGGTGGCAGCGGCGGCGGTGGCAGCGCAGCACGGATCGAGCTTCAGTGCTGGCTTGAGTGCTTCACCAGGCCTTCCAGGGAAACTCTGAAGTTCCCCAGAAAGCCTGGTGAAGCGCTCAAGCCAGCGCTGCAGCCGGGTCCACGCCATGCTGCCGCTGCCACCCAGAGAGAGCACAACAGCACACAGGTAAAAAAGGCGATCCGGGGTGGGGGGGGTTAGGTTACCTACCGGAGTGCCAGCAGCCAGCCAGCCTGGGCTCCCGGAGGAGAGCTCAGCTGTCTGTCTCCATAGCCCTTTCTGGATGCTGCCGGGCAGCCGCTGGCAGCCCAGAGCCTGAGTCCAGTTGGTTTACTTTAAAAAAACAAAACAAAAGAGGCTGGGCAGGGTGGGTGGGGGGCGTCCCCCCTTCC